>CM023481.1:91065531-91519082 GCA_013339685.2 Hyalomma asiaticum
CACGAAAATATAAAATAACACACGGACAAACATTCACATACTCAGGGTCAGTACTGCGATGCATCGTGCAACAGGCTAGCTCAGACAGCAGAACGGCTCCGAAAACCGTATCGGCCACACGAGCCGCATTTTCACTTAGCGGATATTGGTCGCCTGAAAACTGTTTTTAAATCGCCGCATATTAAACACGATAAACATGCTTGGATAATCAAATGTACCAAAATACGATAAATATAAAGAAGGAACGGGTAGTGTACTGCGCGACTACGAATAAGGAAGGAACACAGAATGGAAAGAGCGTAGCCTTTCAACTATTTATTTCATGAAATAAACAACACCATATGTATACAGGCCAACACATCTGCTGCGCCACTCAAGTGCTCAAAACTTCGTTAACAGCAATAATCTCAAGTGCCGACATTACGAAACAAAACGGCATGCGTAACTAATGTATACACCAAAGGGGAACCGTCATAATGTAACTATCCTGAAACAGGCCTCTTCAACTAGTAGTAAAACACAATGGTAGTAGTAAAACACGATTTGACTTTGCCGTGACCGTAGCCTATGCTGGCATCACGATATCGCGATAATGTATCACGATAGTGATATTATGACGGTTCCCCTTTGGTATACACGGGTTACGCATGTTGTTTTGTTTGGTAATGTCCGACACTAGAGATTAACGTTATTAACAAAGTTCTGCGCGCTTGGGTGGCGCAGAAGATGTGTTGGCCTACATGTAGGCTTGTTGGTTTCATGAAATAAACAGGCTGTGCGCTTTCCTGTCTTTGTTCCCTCCTTCTTCGTACTCGCGCAGTACACTACCCGTTCGACATGAATCAACTAGCCTGAAAGAAGATTTTAGTGTACGAAGGGATGCCTGTTAATAAAAGACGTACTAACAGGAAAGCGCCTATCCTGTTATCATGTCACGCTGTACTTCGTCTTTCCATAATAAATTTTACCGGCATTCTGCCGAATTCATAATTCTGTTATGAATTCTACCGAAAGCATTTGCCTTTCAGTCGGGTCTTTAAAAAACTGGAACATTCTCCACTCATTTCTAAAGTTAGTCATGCACTGCTAAATGCAGCAGGCAGCCATATTTCTCAAAGCGTGAGGGAGACAAAGTTTTTTGTGATAGCATCCTATGCTCCACTATGCTTAGATTTCTGGGCGGGGGGCGCGTGTATGTAAAGATGTGCATACAAAAGCCAGTTGTGCAGCCCTTCCAAAGAAACTTCCCTCACTGCACGGATTGAGGGTAAAGGAGGGCATTCGCTTACCATGAAGTTCCTACGTCATAAACATTGTTACTCGTCAGTCGTTGCAAGGAGCACCGTCATATGGCATCGTAAGAACGTGACATGATCAGGCTATACGTGGCTAATGAGCGTTTGCATCACTGGCAGTTCTCCGACTAAATGCCAGGACAGGAGAGTACTGGGGCAGTTGGGACGTCGTCTCTGCGCAGGTTCCCTAGACCGAGACACACGTTTCAGTCGCCGAGCACTGCGTGGACCACGCCATTGCTGTAGGTGTGTTGCTTTCTCATGACATTGCCGTTATGAACCTTGGACAGAAATAAACGGAGAGAAGTAAAGAAACGTGCACTAAATTTTACTCATCGGTGGATGTCCCACTGGTGTGAATTTCCAAATACCGCATCGAACGGCTTTATATCAATATATAATCGCTAAAAGCGTCTTTGGCCAATCTGTATTAGAAAAAGGAAGACTTCACTCCATATTGGTGGCTTTGTAACCTGAATCATTTGGTGCAATAAGGAGATATATATTAGCAGCTTATGTTCTGACCGAGATTTGTGGCTGAAATTTTCCTATGTATATTCTTGCGACAGCGAGGCAAGGTGGCGTATGCAGATAAGTTCTCCGAAAGAAATGTTCACTATGGGGCTTCCTGGATATGACACTTCCCGGTAGTTGCATTTTCTACGTCGACTACGGCAGATCTCCAGACTTCCGTTATTAAATGCCGCAACTCGGCCTCGCAACGTATAAATACCGATGGTGAAGCACGGACGTGTTTACGCCATTCTCCAAGTAGGAAGAAAGGCCGAGTGCATTCACACAGGTAAGGGTTTTTATTGTCCAGTGGAAGTCATGTCGATAGCGTAGGTATTTCACCACTGAAATAAGAGCGACCAATGTGTGCCCATGAAATGCCAGGTAGCTTTCATGAAGTTGTATCTGAGCAGGCCCCGTCGATTTGTTCAGTGGGCCGTCACAAAAAAAGTAATATAAATGAGGACACAACCTAATCAATTCAACACAAAATGTTGCGAAGGGAGGCATAAGGGAAATGTTATGTGGTTTTGAGCTATAGTGTAGTAGTTACGGGATAAATGGAAATGAATTAAAGTGGACGAAAACACACACCTGCCATCTTTGGGGACCGAGCCCATACCCTTCCCATAACGCGTCCGATGCTCTATCACCTGAGGCACAACGGTGGTCGTAGCCCCTTCCATCCTTATGGTGTATTTCTGTACATATAAGTCATAATTACTGCACCACAGCTAAAAACTACAAGTAATTTCCGCTATGCCATCCTTGGCATTATTGTCTGTTGGATTCATTAGGTTGTGTCTAATAAAGAAAGAAGCTCTTTTTCAATTCCCCTTTCGTTATTTCATAGCGTGGGTCTCATTGCCGGGGGCAGACTTCGTTTCTTTCGATAGCGTGCGATGGTTTATTCGTCATCAACTAGCTCGTATAAAGATCACGTGCTACTTCACGCCTTACAGCTAAAAGAGCGTCCTACACACGCCGCCATGGCTGGTAGAGGCGCTGACAAACACTCCGAGGAATAAATGCACAGAAATAGCCAATATGGTGAACGAGGGAACGACCGCCATTGTAGCTCAATTCATAAAGCATCGGACGCGTTATCGGAAGGTCGTGGGGTTGGTTCCCACCGACAGCAGGTGTGTTTTTCTTCCACTTTTATTCACTTTCAATCGTCTAATAATTTTTACACTACAGCTAACAACTACAAATAATGTCCCCTATGCCTGCCTTGGCCTCATTGTCTTTTCGTGTCATGAGGTAATAGGTTGTGTACAGTAAAGAAACGAGCCCCTCATCAATTCCCCTGTAAATGAGGGAAGTGGTACACGAAGACCAAAAATACAAAGTTACTCTCTTTTTTTTGCAATGCACTAAACACTGCCCTCTTACTCAGCAGCTTCGGGCGATCGCATGCAGAGTGGTTGCGAAAGAAATCTGTTAAAATATGGACACTGCTGACTGGCTCGCCATGATTCTGGATTTTGAGAACATGAAAAAGGAATTAGGCTTCGAAGTACCCCATCACTACTTTCTCCTCTTACTGTTTCATGCACCTGACTGATTGTCGTTTCTGCGAATTCTCAGTAAGCTGTATTTAGCAATGAATTGAAGAACATTTCATGACTACAGCCCGGTGGGCCGGGCGGGGGGGGGGATGTTACATTATCGCTTGAATATAGCTGTAGCTTTGCACTGTTTGGTTGTTTTCTCTAAGTTTATTTTTTTGCTTCACTTCAATGTGCTTCATACACAGTAAAGTAGCCGAATCCTGCATATGTCCCAGTGTTACTTGAATGGTCCTACGGTATCATTTAAAAATGTTTTTGTTATTCGTTATTTATTTGTTTGTTCGTCCATAGCCATATTTCTCAGCCCTATAATATTTGTGAAAGGTTGTGGTGGAATAGTTGACAGTATAGAAGATAAACTGATGTGGACGGTTCAAGAGATGTTATGAAAGACACTTTTAAAAAAAGCCAGAGATAATATGTTTCAAGTAATAAATCCTTGCTTTAGTGCCTAGAAGCATGTAGAACTCGCCGCCATAGAAGCAATTAATGGTTGCACTTAGGTAAATACTCGAGCTGCACCAAAGAAATGAAAATTTCGAAGAGTTTAGAGAGGTCGTGAAAAGAATACAAAGCTACCCTATTTATATTTTCACTTCTTGAATAGAGATTGGACACAATTTTCCCGAAACATTTCTGTGCAGTATTCAGTTTACATTGAATAACGCCCGTTTAAAATCCTAGCTTTCTTCTGCTTCCGAAACGACAATGCGACACCACAGGCCGGCATTGGCACTATGTAGTGGCGTCACCTTAAGACGTTCATAAACCTAAACATATCGCTAACTTTCGTTTCCTCTAAAATAGCAGATTTATGCCAAGCCAAGAAAATAATTAAATAGTTCAATCCTGTGTGGTGCCGCCGTAGGGCAGCAAGGCTGGAACATGGTTTGTTTTGTCTATGGCATCCGAGAGAGCTGGAATCTCGGAGGCCGTGGTCGCGACTAATATGACGTCAGCTGCAGAGCTGAGGGAAGCGTGCGCTGGTGAAATCGAAACCGCTGTTTTTATCGCTGTAAATCAACGCAGCCAGTGCAACGAAACATGGTATATTAAATCTGGAGTGCCAGGATTACGATGATACTATCCGTGGACAATTTCCAGAAAACGCTTCGCAAACCCATTAAGTATTAAGGTCGCATGTGCGCTTGGTGTACTTCCTCTTACCCTGTTGAAAAAAAATGGAATGGTATCCTAGAGAGTGCTTCCTTGGCGTTAATAAACATCTTAAAATTACGTTGAAGAAATCAGCTTGTTATAATAACCGATAAACTTAATTACATTGGACTATATGGTAAAGAAATGGAACTAGACAAATTTGTCCAATAGAAGGAAGAGAAACTATTAATGATACAAAAGCTCAAAACCTACTCACGCAACGAGGTGTGTCCAAAATAATTCTATAAGCACAAGAAAAACATTTTGTCCCTCAATGCAGCGCCGAAAACACAGTAGCAAGGTAGTAAATATAACACAGAAAATAAATACAGTTCGAATTGTTCTTCTAGAACGCGGTCTTACGTTCTGCCCGACAAATAATGCGATCAATGAATACGAGCTGCACAATGGTATAACGGTGTTTCCTAGGCGTCTGCGTGTCAGAGAATTCTTTTTGATAATGTAGAGGCAGAATGCACAAATACTGACGCTCTTCAACCGCCAAGCACGTGGACACTAGATTCTGAGCCATGCCAAGAGCTAGATCAGTACATAAGGCTAGGCATAAGAGACATCCTGAATGCAACGAGACAGAGTCACAAGCCAAAGAGGCTATCTCGCGAAGGCCACGGTTCCCTGAAACAACCCATGGACAGAAACGACATTAGAATAAAACCAGCGGACAAGGAGTTGCCGTCCTGACGAAGACTAGTCCACTTGTGGAAACGTTGGCTCCAGAGATAGCCCTTGTTCTACATCGTTTTAGCGAACTGTACTTCGTCGACAACAGTAATAACGAGGGGAGATACGGCTATCCCTAACTGAGAGACGAAGTGATTGCTGTGGCCAGCACACATGACTTACAGTTGACGTATTCGCCATGTTGAGTGGGCCAGTGACGGCAGACTATATATATATAGATATATATATATATATATATAGTCCGATTCCTGATGAAGGCCGGTCTCCGGCTGAAACGTTGAATAAGCGCTTTCCGCATTTTTGTTGCCAATTCCGAGGGTCTACTACTCACCTCTGCCTTCACGCCTCCGGCCTATTCACCACCATGACTGCTATATATATATATATATATATATATATATATATATATATATATATATATATATATATATGTATATGTGTGTGTGTGTGTGTGTGTGTGTGTGTGTGTGTGTGTGTGTGTGTGTGTGTGTGTGTGTGTGCATGCATGCGTTCATGCTCCGAGTGTGACCTTGACACTGGGAGCAAAGCATGCCCACCAGCCGAAACGCAAAATACAGTTGTGTTTTGCGGGTTTGTGGTCTTGTTTTCCAACTGCATCTGTGAACAGGAGTCATTGGACTTCATCTTAGCAAGTATGCTGGGCGGGAACCCAATGATATTCTGACTTTTAATGCCCATTATAATGATGTTTATATATCGAAACGCAATTAGTGTACACTGCGCTAATGATTAAAGTCGTGGCTGTATATCACAGGCATAATTTGCGAAGGCTGTCGTTCATAAGGAATTGGATAATATTAGCGCCCCACATCACCAGTAGTCATATTTGCACTTGTGTATAATTTTAGCCCCAGAACAAACTTAGTTTAACCCATGGAGCAACGTGGCAGCAACTTCTGGAAATTGAGCCCATGATATTGTACTTGACGAAAGCGCTGTTGTCGAACAGTTATGACAGTGCTACAAATCGTAGAATTTTAGTGAAATTAATCGGCCATAATCGAGGCACTGGAGCGGCCTCCTTTTTTAAATGTGAAAACTTCCTTTTTTTCATATACGCGACTTCACAGTGCTGATGATACCCAAGTTTTCTTTGTATCTTAGCTTATTATTTGTTTTTCAGCTTGTTCTTCCTGTAGGATCGACAGAAGCCTACCAAAATGCGTGGACTTTTCATCTGCGTTCTCTTCCTCCTTGCCTGTAGTAAGTTACCTTTCCCATGCACAAATTAAATCCATCGTACTTCAGCCATTGCATCACTTCGTAAGAGCTGACGTGGGCCATATGTAACACGTCAACCCTTTCGAAGCTATCTTCAGTAACACGTCTCCAACAATGCATGTGTGGAGAATTTCATGCAAGATGATGGTACCACTATTAAGCGTTTATGGACGCTTCGAAGAAAGTAGGGGTCAGGTCTACGCGCTGCCGAATATTAATGACTGAATAATTTGAAGACACTTATCGGTGGAACAAGACAATATAAATGCCTGCAGTAATGTGGTTTCGCCTTTGCAGCATGCTAATAACCCCACTGCCTGACGAAAGGTTCATGGTTTGCAAAAATGACTTAACTAGACCACCAACATGTATTTTCGTTCCCAGAAGCATATGCCTTAGACTTTCTCAAACTGAATTCTGATCGCTGCCAAACAATTGGAATGTAATACTACGGCGCGGTATCTGCTGCCTAGGTGGCGGGGGAGTCGAAAATTTTTATATACGAGCCAGACTGAAGTTTTGTCTCCTGAGCACAGACCGAAACTGGCAGGGACGGGTATGAGTGTGTGCTTACCACGAGTGATAGATCTTGACATCAACAACATGATATTCTCAGGATAGTTGTGATTCGAGCGTGTTGGTAGTGATGCCTAATTTAAAATAGCGCACAAACGAGACAGAGAAAAAGAAGGCACAAGAACGCAGCGCCCATGTACTTTTGCCTTTATTGTCGGTGTCCCGTTTGTGCGATGTTTTATATTATGACATTCTCGTCAGTTATGTCACGATGAACGACAATAAAACAACAGGTGGCTCATACCAGCATATCCAATACGGGGACTGAATGTTAACATTTACAGCCCATGCAAAATTACAACCACGTGATGCTTGACTGGCAAAGGTTCTCGGTCGACACTGATAAATCTTGTGGTTCGACTACCATATTTCTTGGCTTTCTCCTTCGCGTTTCTTAAGAGATAGTAAGGACACGTAGAAAATTTCGAAACGAGTTCTGCCTCGGCCACATTTCCAGTTGTTATTTGCTTTAGTGATGCTCTCTACGGCCGTGTCAATAGTTATCGCTTGTTCTTGCAGGCCTTGTCTCTGGCACGGCTGCTGCTCCAGCAGAAAGTGAGGTGGCTCACCTCCGTGTCCGTAAGTTTCTCGTGCGACTAGCTTCTTGATGTTCGACAATGTGATGTACCATTTGCGTGTCTTGGATGGGTCAATGGCCTGAAATGTACTTCACTCGTGGTAATAGCGAAGCGAACCTATCCGTGTGGTTGCTACCCGGAAGCAGTGACTTTATTCGCGGGTCATCGAAACTTCTTGTCATCACAAGCTAGGCATTGCGGAAACTCACGTGGTGTCTACTCTATTTCTCCTTCCCAATGGGCAGGGTAGCTAACTGCACCAGCCTGGTTAACATCCTTGGTTTCCCTTTTCTCGTTTCTCTCTCTCACGCTTTAGCGTTTTGGTCAGAGATACATTGGAATGATGTACTAATAGGCGCAATGCTTACTACTGGCATTGTTCACGCGTCTTCTGAATAATTAGGTAAACGCCGAAGAGCAAATAGCGTGTGGTGGGAAAGGAAGCCCATACGAAAACTACACAATCATCTCGCCTTCGCATATGAAGCGGGAGGTGCCTTTAAAAAGGCATTGGATGTTGTAACATAAAAAGACGTATGGGAATTTCACATATATTTCGATTATTCCTTAAACAAACAAAGATAAAAAAACTAAACAAAACCAAGCACAACATGAACGTTTGCAGCTTTCTAAGCACCGAATGAAATATCGCATACCCTGCAATATCTTCCCCACTTCGCCATTGTATGCAGGTTTACATGGTGTAATTTACGACTTTGCAGAGTCATATACGTCGTGTAACTTGTTTTTTTCTTAGTGCTAACAGTTGTGTAGTTTTCCAAGAACAATTAGACCACCATACGCTTTCTAAAATTTAAAGCCTGAACGTATGAGATAAGGAAACGGCGACTACACTAAAGAAGTTAGCAGTAGTCCGAAAAAAAAGAAACAAAAAACAGCAGAGACAATTTAGTTCATAGAGAAGTAAGGGCACAGCAGTAAGATAGGAAATCGCATGACGTGCGCTCGCCATCACTAATTTTTTCCCCTATAGGTCTTTATGATGCCTGTAAAAAACACACGGCGTCTTTGTGAGTCTGCACTTGGAGCACAAGCTCGTCATCGAGTACAGGAATGACGGGTATGATACAGGACCCGGATTCAAAAAAAAAAGCAGATTAAGTTAGAACTGCCGCAAAAGAAAATTTCCGACAGCTTTAACGCTGGTCATATAAAGCGGCTGAGCCAATGGAAGAGAGCACTTAGAAATAGAACGAAAGCTTTGTGAATTCGGCCCAGGTTGTGTATATGGTTGATGTCTTGACATCGGAAAAGCTTTTCGTGTTATATGCTTCAAATACGGTATAGGAAGTGTGTAGTGAAACGGCAGAGCTCATATGATGCAAACGAATGCAAAAACTCTCATGGGCTCTGCCAAGTACGTCTCTAGCGAGAGTACACTGCTCGAACTCTCGCGGAGAGTGTATGTTCTCCGTTCCAGAAGCGTTATATTACACTTACAGCGCAGTTTGTTCGCTTCCTTTCAGCCAGAGTGACGGAACTCTCTTTGAGGGAATATGCGCACATCGCTGCAGAGAGTGCCGACCACTTTCAAAAATAGGGTGAATATAAGACAAGCTTTACCCTCGCAAAGAGAGTGCCCATAACTCCGGCGCTAAGCGTGTATAAAGGACCTTTCCGGCGCCGATCGTCGCCCCGATTCTGAATGCGTGCTCTTCATTTCGCAGGTCGAGGGTTCGGATGCCCGTTCAACCAAGGGGCCTGCCACAGACACTGCCTCAGCATTAGGCGCCGGGGCGGCTACTGCGCTGGGTTATTCAAGCAGACATGCACATGCTACAGGAATTAACGCCTCTGCAGCGGTGACTTGATCTCACCGCAAGCCTGCCTTCAAAGGATATGTTCTATCTGCATCTACTACTGATACACGAGATTCTAATGCGAATGAAATATTGACGCATGCTTTTACAAAGGAAGTCTTCAACTGGGAGCGTTGAAACGCTCACACAGGTGCTTTACGTTAGTTTGCTTACGACGCAACTTCTGCTGCATGTCGGCGAAACGCTTTGCTGTCAAGCGATTTTTAAAGAAAAAATATACACAATAAAATTACCATGCTTTAACGCATCGATTACATATTTCACTGTGTTATTCAAACGGCTGGTTGTCGTTATAGCTAGGTAGCAGTCAACGTTTGGCCCGTTGAACATAGCCCTGGAGTGAAAACGAAACGCAGGCTTCATAACGCCGCGCATAATTCTCCTGAACATATCTTCCTTGTTTAGCTCATGAAAACGTGACCACGAGTGTTCTATCCGATTTAGTAGTAACTGATTGACTGATTTATTTTGGGAGTTTTACGTCCCGAAACCATCGTACAATTATGAGGGGCGCCCCGCCGCGGTGGTCTAGTGGTTATGGCACTCGGCTGCTGATCCGACGGTCGCGGGATCGAATCCCGGCCGCGGCGGCTGCATTTCGATGGAGGCGAAATGTTGAGGCCCGTGTGCTGTGCGATGTCAGTGCACGTTAAAGAACCCCAGGTGGTCTAAATTTCCGGAGACCTCCACTACGGCGTCTCTCATAATCATAGCTGGTTTTGGGACGTTAAACCCCACCAATCAATCAATTATGAGGGGCGCCGTAGTGGAGGACTCCGGGAAATTTCAACCACCTGGGGTTATTTAGCGTGCACTCACAAAGCAGAGTACACGGGTCTCAACAATTTACCTCCATCGAAATGCAGCCGTCGCTGCGGGAATTCGATCCGGCGACCTTCGGATCTGTAGCCGTGTGCCATAGCCGCTACAGCGCCATGTCGGGGCTTAGTAGCAACTCAAATGTAATTTCAAAATGAACAGCAGTGTACGTACGGAGTTTTATCGGTCACCGTACTACTTTTCTATTGTGCACGTACAGATATAATCACAACGGGATTAGTTGCGACGTTGCACTTCGCCGTAAAACCCTGCATCTATAATTACTGTAGCTATTGTGTAATCGTGTACGCTATTTTGTAATGTAAGCTATTGTGTAAGGGGATTTCGTAAGGTGGTATTAGCAAAATATTCTTGCGCGATTTGGTTTCCGCAGCAACATTCGCGTGGTAACCTCGCATTACTAAGTAATAATTACACTTGCACTTCAGAGCGTGTGATTATGCCTTAATGTAACGCCTTAAATAATGTGAATGCCTTAGATATTGTGCCTTAAATAATATGAGTTATCTTAAATAATGGTAACACCGTACTATTCTTATTGCGAATACTTTACTGACTCAATTCGCCAATTACATTTTTCAGTAACGGGCTCACATTTTTAAGTAAATTAGCCCCGAAATGCATCAATAACACGAATAAGAGGAAAGAGGAAACTGCAGTGTGCAGCTCACGCTGCTGTTTGGACTTTGTAAGAATAAGACTACAATTCCTTTGTTGTTCCACTATACATGCACAACTTGCCAGGATCACACCTGAAACACAGTCACTTTTCCACGAGCAGAGACTAAGCCAGCTCGGTCTATCTTCACGAGCGCTCCTGCTCTGTGCATAGGGTGGATTTTCTTGCGTTTGTCATGATGCTGCAGTAAACGGTCTGGAATACTGTAAACGAATAACTTTCTCAATTCTACAATTCTTTGTTGACTGTGAGACAGAGCTTACGCATTAAAACATAGGAGAGTCTTGGGGTACACCTAACATAGGCTAATACTGACTGCAAAGCTGTGCCCAAACATGGCCAACGGGAGGTTAGACGAGGGGTACAGCTGCTTCAGTATGTTACATTTTAGCCGGGGGTGTTTCAGTGTCAGAACCAGATTTGTACCCATTAGTAAAAAAAAATTAGCCGATTACAACTACAATTACAGCCTCAACAAATGCAGTCGAAAAATTACTTTAGTGTAATCGATTGCTTCCGTACGTTACTTTTCATTCATCGTTTTCATTACGGTAGCACATCTATAGACATATACCATTGGATAAAGAGGGAGGTCGCGAGCACATTTAGCGAGCAAAATGGGAACTGTCCGTTCGTACCTCAAATTTCCTTCAAAAGTTATTGGTTGCAAGAGCGCCGAGTGACACTGCTGTTTCTTACGTAGCCCTTTCGGTTTACGACCGACGCCGGCTTTTGACCACTGTGATAAGAATCCGGGAAAAAAAACCAGCAATGAATAGATGCAGATCAGCTTTATGTATAGATAAGATATCACAGCAGAAGTTTTCTACACTAAGGAGGCATCTAGGCCCCCCACGGTAGTCTAGTGGCTATGGCACTCAGCTGCTGATCCAAAGGTCGCTGGATCGAATCCTGGCCGCAGCGGCTGCATTTCGATGGAGGCGAAATGTTGAGCGCTGTGCGTTGTCAGCGCAGGTTAAAGAGCCCTAGGTGGTCGTAATTTCCAGAGTCCTTCACCACGGCGTCTCATGATCATATCGTGGTTTAGGGAGGTAAGACTATTACAATTAAAATGTCGTGGGGCTCATACTCGCATTGGATATGTAGGTATGAGCAAAGCGAGATAGAATGAAATCACTTTTAGTTCACGCCTGATTGAATAACTTCACAAAAGTTCGCATCACCACCGAGCTGTGGGTACCACTAACGCACAAGTCAAGGATTAGGGTCACCTACAAGGCTTTTTCTGTTTCGTTTTCTTTAGTGATGCTCTATCCCATGTTATATTTGAAAGCGGACATTTGAAATCTTACACAAAAGCTTTAGGCGTGTACGACCAGGCGTCGATTTATTTTGCCGACTCGATTTCCCCTGCGGCATCGCTATTTATGTCGTTCTATATATTTAAAATAAGTGCTCCTCATTTATACATCTCATGTTTTACAGCGAACCCGATAAGTGCTAGGTTCCAAGAGAACTCTAATAGGCAACAATTTTAGACAAATACGTTGCGCCATCCCGTGGCGTCGTATTAAACGCCGCGTTGGCGGTGTTTTCAAACTTAGGATTATAGAAATGGTGCATTATACCATGCTTTTCGCAGGAACTTGCATTTTCCTCCTTCATCACGTGACCAATAGCTCACCCTGGCGGCTACGTACGCGCGTCCGGGCTAGTACGCGCTCCACCTTCCCCCCCACTTACTGGTTACACGATGGACAACACCTACCCCCCCCCCCCCCTTCCCAAAATCCAATTTCTAAATAAGCCTTTGAATCACTGTTTGGCATAAATAGTTTATTTCGCAGTTTCAGAAAAGCCAGCTGGCCAATGGATCATTGTGAAAATGGAGGAATGTTGTTTCTGTCCAATACATTTTGATCACCGCAGCAATGCTCTCTCGTGCGGCATTTGAGATGAGTCTTTTTCTTCGATCCTTTTCTGGAGTTTTCTGATGCAGATGTCCTGAGAAATGTAGATATCTCTGCTAAGCGGGAAAGCTCCTTGTAATTACGCCATTTCTGCAAGAAAAAGAAGGTGTAAAATGTAACTGGGCAACCATAATTGCTGCAGAGAACATTGCACATTTAGTCACAGAAAGCACCTGTGCTGTCCGTGCAGTTCATGTAAAACTCGATAAATGCTAAAACGCAACGATTATATAGACCTTCTCACTGCAGAACCTACCTGCTGTTCTCTGATTGCTCATACAAATGGCCTGCGGCATGCGAGAATAACAGGGCAATGATTATGTTCACTGTATAGGCCACCACATGAACATGTTTTCCAGTTGTTACCACTGATCGGTGTGCCCATCAAGCTTTCATTTATGGGCAAAATGTAAATAAAGTGACATCACAATGGTCTTTGCAACTTGGTTCAAGAGTGTGAAAAAGAGTAACATGCTTGCATGCTCTCGCAAACCCTTGACATGGGATGCCCCTCTTGTACGAAAAGGTGGGGCAGGCCCTTCTCAACAGGCGTGTATGCAGGAGTGCTTTTATAGATGTATAACGAGAGGGAGATTGACGAAGGGCTTGTTTCTTTTTAGAAGCAATGTATTGTTTGTGTTTTTGTGGGGTTTTACGTCCCAAAACCAGTTCTGATTATGAGAGACGCCGTAGTGGAGGGCTCCGGAAATTTCGACCACCTGGGGTTCTTTAACGTGCACTGACATCGCACAGCACACGGGCCTCAACATTTCGCCTCCATCGAAATGCAGCCGCCGCGGTCGGGATTTAGAAGCAATGTAGTGAATGCCATGCGCAATGAGGCCAAGGAAGGCATATGGCAAATTATATGCAGTTTCAGCTGTGGTGTAGTAATTACGGCAAAAATGAAAGGAATTGCCTGAGGTGGACGAAAAAGCATACATGCAGAAACCGAACTTGTGACCTGTGTATAATGCGTCCAGTGATATACCAAATGATCTACAACGGCGGGCATTCCCTCGTCCACTATACTGGATATTTATGTACATTTATTCCTGGGTGTGTAACCACTCGTAGCCATAATGTGGAACACTTTTTTGCCAGAAGGTATCACGTAGCACATGACCTCAACATGGGTTGGCTGCTGATGAATTTCGTCCATTTTAATTCCTTTATATTTATGTCATAGTTTCTACAGTACAGGCAAAAACTACAAATAGTTTCCCTTATGCCTTCCTTGGCCTCACTCTCGGATTCGTGAGGTTATATATATACGGGCACGCTCTTCTGCAAGGCCAAAAATATAAGTTACCAACTAGCTCAGCTACAGGTTGATGACATTAAATTTCTAATATTACCTTTTGTGGCAAAGAGGAGGAGACTGCCTACAAGATATGCGAGGATTTTCCAATACTCATTCAAAATATGAAGGGAGAATAGTAACGTGCTGAACTGCAATATGCTTTGCTGACCTGCAGTACGCTTTGTCAAACCAGCAGGTTCAGCTTTCATGTAGGTGAGATTAATGTAATCATTGTGTAGGGCAACGGAGTCTGACTGAGCTGTGAGTGCTTCACATGGTCTACCAGAATTTCTGAAATTTCCTAGTAATCAAAAAGAACAGACTCCTTTTCAAACGTAAGCAAAATGTAAAGGTGGTTTCATAGCAGCATAGGGTCACCATGCCGTGAAACAGCCCTTACATGGAAAATCCACACTGCCGGGAAGCCACACTCAATGTTGATGTGTGCAAATTATCTGTACCCCAAATGAACATTTCTTGAGTCTTAGATTGGGTTATATGAGCTTAAATTGGCTACGTTATGCCGTAAAGCACTTCTTTCAGGGGATACGCAGACTACTCTGAAGCCATACTTAATGGTGATATAAGTATATTGCCTACACCCTGATTTAACAGATTTTTTAAATCGGGTTATATGAGCTTATGCTGGGATAAGTAGGGTAAATCCTGAAACTTAACATGATTTTATAACTTACGCTCACTACTACACATAGCTTAGTGGAACTGATTAACCAAGAAGAAAAAAATCCTGCAGATCCCACGCATTGTGGGAATCGGTGCTATGCGAAGCAGTCAGCGTGGAAATTGCCTACGAAAAATTCTTTGGCATACAGCCAAGTGTTACGAGTAGGACTAAGGTCTTTGTGCAAAGCGCATGGGTACCCACTCACGAGAATGCTTAACGTGGGCTAACGAGAAACGTAGCGAACACTGCGCCGACTGAATGGTAGCTTATGGTACGAAGTAACAGTGGCACTTACGTTAGTCCAAGGCACAGATGGATGTTTTGTCGGAGAACAAATGCGCTCGCACTACACGGTGTGTCGATGTGCTATCATAAGCATCAATTGTTGAAGTATTCCTTAGCAGAGTTGCAGAAAAGCACACCGGCATAGTGGTAGCAGGACATACATAAGTGCTATAATATTCCTTATCACACATTAAAGAACAATTCACATTACACAAGCACCATCGTTACAACTGCTGGTGCAATAGGTTTGTTTACTCTGTATGACGTGTGGGAGGAGCCGCTGTAGCCTAGTGGTAGCGTTCTTGCTTGGCACCTTGAGGACCCGTGTTCAATACCCCTTTGCTACTTGGTAAGTTGCATATGCGTCTGCGTGCTTGCTATGTCTACATTTCAATCGTGAGTGAGGAAAAGCATTGTTCCTTTGTTGTAAAAGCGGAGCTCTCTAAGCCGGTCATTTGGTGCCAACTGTGACCAGAAAAATGTGGGATGATCCTAGAGGTAGCACACAGTGTGAGGCGCAGGACACTTCAAATGCCGCTTGAAGTAGCAGGTTCGATCCCCGCAGCCACAGTATTACATAAGTAAATTCAGTTGGTCCTTGATTGGAATGGGCTCTATAATAAAAACACCTCTCTGCCGCATACCCGCCTACCACGGGCTGAGGACTACCGCTATGAGCTAGTAGTGATTGCGGTATCGCTAATCATGACATACATGACGACTATATCATATTAATGATGTAAAGATTAGTAATTTATGTTAGTCATACATTTATACCCCACCTCCCAGGTATTGGGGTACACCAGGTGAACGAGACGGCCAGGAGAGCATTGAGACATAGGCGACTAGATAGGCACATACGGTCAAAGGGACTTATGTTCACCAAGAAATCCTTTGTACTTTAAAGTAATGCTGGCACAAAACTAGTCTTACGTTTCTCGTTTTGTGCGTTACTACACTAGTTCTTAAAAGCAGCAGGTTGCACTGGATGCACAGCAGCTAGTGTGTGTTGCTGCTTGTCACCTGTGTATAATGAAGCACTTTTCCTTACTGCACACAAAGGTGCTAGTCAGCGTAGAAAAGATTATAAATAAATTAGAATCCAAGATATGTAGTAAATTATTCTCTGAGGATACTTTTCATGTTTTAACTACACCAATAAATAGTTCTTTTCTACAAATTTAAACTATTAGGTAGAAGCGTGCAATATTCGAAATTTTGAATAATTTTTGAATAGCGTTTGCAGTTCGATTCAATTCTCACCTAACTTTTGCTACTCGAACGAATGGTTCGAATAGTAAGTTGGTAAAGAAGTTGGTAATTAAGGGGAAAAAATATGCTGTCTCGTGACAAGTGACCCATTTCACATGCAGTGCGCTTCGCCACGTAACACACTTGTACTGCGGCAAAACAAACACTTGTGTACAAGCGCTGAAGCTAACCTCCGCGTATTGCGGCGAAGCTAGCACCCATGTGATGCGGCGAAGTTAACACTCGCGTATTGCGGTGAAGCTAACGCTCGCGTATTTCGGTCAAGTTAACACCTCTGCGCTGCAGCCAAGTTACCTCAGCTTTCTGTTGCATAGGTCAGTGTTGGGCTGTTCTTCAGGACTTTGTAAGGACACTGTAGGAGTGCACTAGTCACGCAATGAATTTTTGCCCATGTTTAACAGCACATTTCTCCATAATTATATGCAGTATTATTCAAAAATATTCCAAAATTATTCGATTCGATTTGCACGTGAACATAAATATTCGAATTCGCTTGAAACTCAAAATTTTGCTATTCGCACAGCTCGACTATTAAGGTTCGTTCTACGGACACCTGATAACGATTTGAATTATTTACTTCAAAATTATCAAACGCCACTAACTATTTGCTTTGAACCCTCGTTAATACATGCCCATTTTAAGCCCGGGACAGTTACAACGTAACTGGCAGGAGACATATGTGCTGTTTTTTGTGCCAGTCCTAAACCTGCCGGTTACTGCTTACCGCAATGTTATCGCGGTAAGCACTCACCTCATATTTTCTCATAACAGTCAACTGTGCCTTTCATAGCCTTACCTAAACAATTTTAACAGCCGTACTGTTTAGGGACTTGCCATGTCCATCCCCGATGTCTGTTGTCACGCAAGCGCGAAACGCCGACCCATTCATGCCCTCGACCCGCGCTTCTTAGACTAACTGGGTCAGCCTAATGCTGCATTACTATGACTACGTTAAAGACAATATAGAAACAAGTAGAAGCCCACTGCTTGCATGATAGTGATTATTCAAGTCAACACATAGAGAAAGAAGGGAACAAAGAACCAAAGAAAGAAAGAGAGCTTCAGTCTGTCTCTTGTCTCAAGTTGCAGAGAAAAGAAAAGCAGACATGCTCTTGCCCTTGGCGCTCTGCTACGTGGGATAGTGAGAGTGAACTTGATTACGTTACCAGTTATGTCATGATCAACAATAGCAACACAGCTTCGCTGTTCTCACAGTTTGCAGTGCGTGGAACTGGCTTGAATTATTTGAATATTAGGGAATAGAAATGCCTATGTGAATGCATTACAGTGCATCCTACCACCTCAATTATTTCCATTTAAGAGATCTTGGTGATGCTACCAAGCAATCTGATTTGGAGCAACTTCCGAGGCTGCAAAAATTTCATTTCAAACAGACAACTTTGGAGCAGGTTATTTGGCATTTAGGAGCGTGTTGCAGCAGCTAAATTAGCATTCTGCAGTGTTTTGGAGAAGAAAATTGCATTTTGCATCCAAATACCCGTAAAATTAATGTGGAGCTCTTATCAAGAGCTAGATAAGCATTTCTAGCCGCTGCATACCTTGTGGAGAAGAAAGCTCTAAGGGGGACCCAACAGCATTGCACTAGGTAATTGTAAAATGAAGGCAGTCTTATGGTGGAAGGTTGTGGAAAACCCCCTAAATGAGACTGCACGTTAACACAGGCAAACATAGAATACTGGATCAAGAAGTCTACATGATTTAATGAAAAGCACTATAAATAATCTTTCCTCTCGTGCTGCATTGGGTGATGTCAACGTTTGGCAGGTCAAAGAAGCACGGGAGACCTGAGCAATTTGCAACGCCATCTTACCAGCTGTGTCTTTAGAAGTGGTTGACGGGCTCTCCTGTTCGCTCCGTTCATCTAGCTTTCAGCTTTAGTTTGCACCATCAGTTAGGCGCTTATCTTCCTGCCTTTTAACAGTGCAGTCCTCCGTCGTCCTCTAGACCTGCGCAGTCGAAGTTTGCAGTTATGCTAGAGCATTTCTTAACATCATCAGCAATGTTACAGGAGTACGCTTTGGTGCATTGTCTGTAACTACAGGTGTGTGTTTTGTTTGTGGAATCCTCAATGACCTGGTAAATGTTGGTAGAATTAAGCCCGGTGCAAAAGATCTGGCTGATCCCTCTGTCAACGGAATCGTATCACGAAAGTGAAATGTGCCTTCGCATAAGCGCAGTTCAATGTTTATTGTTACATCGATGTGACTTGCCCATTGCCATTGGTGTTTCGCTGATACAACACTGCTTGACGTGAATCAACACACGTTCTCGCATCGCCTCCATAAATTCAAGGACCAGTCCATTGTAGTAACTGAAGTAGTTTACGTAACTAGTGGACATAGTCGATCGTAAATGCCGCGCGACAAAGGTATCGATATTTACTTGCGCTACATTGACCCGTCAACATCGTTACCGTGCTTGGGCGCCTAACGCAGCACTATTCTTGTTCCATCACGCTCGGAAAGGGGTCAACGGGGGAGCGCTACCCGGAACAAAAGCTGACCGGTGCTCTACCACTGTGCTGTCGGCGCACATACGCTCGAAGCTTTACGAACGCGGCTATGTTCTCTCTTATCATGCTCTTTCCGATGCCCCCGCGTCTCCGCACGCGTGCATCGAGGCGGACTTTGAAACGCGCCTCGAATGGTGCCGCCATCCAGGGCAGGCGAAGTAAATCTGCAGAAATTCACTCTGCCACTCCAGGAAGGCGGCACCGCTCCAGGGCGCGCGCTCGGCGCCGGACGAGAGCGTCTCAGAACGAACGAAGCGTGATAAGAAGGTATATAAGGCGCATTAGCAATGCTCCGAGCATATGCGGCCTTAGTGAATTGGTAGAGCACCGGCCACCTCTTGTCGTAGAGCTGGGGGCTGTGAGTTCAATTCCCAGAGCATGAACCGAAATTTTTTGTCAGTACTTCTTCCGTGTTCTTATATCTTTATTTTGCTGCATCATATCCGTTGTGGTAGTTATGTATAGGGTCGTAGTGGACCGCGCCACAAAACACTTTCGTGTTAAAGAATGACAACACACGCAAACATCCAGTCGGCGGTGGCAAATAAAGCGCATAGAGGTAAACACTTAGGAACAGATGCTTTCACCTGTGAAGCACAAATCAGCAGCATGGGAACGGTTAGTTGCTTGTAAAGCATGACACTTCCAATTGGATGACAAGTCGGTTGAGGTGATCCTTATGTAGCCTAGGTAGCAGGTGATGTAACCACAACACTATTTCCTCTTGTAGGCGCAGATGGCGCAATGCCTTTGCGCACATGCCTCTGGCAGTAGCTTCCTGTAGTAGCATCAGCAGCCCCATGAAGTACAAATCGGTAGCGCAAGAAAAAGTTAGTTGATACCCTAACTCACTCCTTAATTGTTCGTCTTTAGTACCAGTTCTCAAAGACAATCAGTCGTAAACAATAAATTGTTCTTGAAATTTGGTCCAGTCGTGCTTGTAACAGATAGCTTTGCTGTAAATGCGGTGCTGTTGGCTGCTACCTGCATTTAATTTGTCGTGGAAACAAGTGAAAATGACATCTGTAATATTCATGAAGTTTACACGAACTTCCACAAAAGTAGAGTGAGAATTGAATATGCACAATGGAAATCGAAGTGGTATGTTATAATCATTGGCCATCCAAATCAACATAACACTGCTGTCACATTGTTATGCTTAGAGATTGCACCTCACAAGCAGCAACTACAATCGTCTAATCGCTAACACATACGTGCGTCTTGTTTATCGCGCATGCCTCGAGTACCTCACATGTATTCCACCCTTGCTTAGTTTTTCCCTGAAGTGGAAGACACGCCTTCTTAATCTGCTTTTCAATTTCTCTGCAATACCTTGCAATGGCGTAATATTCATCGAATGAGATCCCGGCAAGTAGGAATTCGTGAAGAGCGACTGTTGCCGCTAGTTCACGATAAGAATCCATCTTCGTAGTAAAACGGCAGGATGGATATCCACACGAAATCCGGTATGTATGGCAGCCTAGCGTCTCCGACTGGTACTTGCGACATAAATTGTACCAGTCAAAGCTAAAAGTAAGAGACATCATATTTGTATGCTGTGGAAGGCAGCACACCTGCAACAACTTCACTCTCGAAGCCTGCAAAGTCGCCAAAGGTGACCTATTCACGTATTAAGTCGCCGAACGTCGCGCGACTGGAATCGCCGTAAAGACGCAGACAGACAGATGCGCCGGCGACTCACCGCGTTCGACATTACGCGCCAAAAAGCTGATCACACCGGTCGGCGTGAGAACGGCGGCCATCGGTCCCGGTGGCTGTCGACAGCGGAGAACTCTAGAGGCGCAGAGGCACAGAACACATACGGCAGAGCCAACAGAGCCCCCGTGGCTCTCGTCGTCAAAAACCCCTATGCGACCCTGTCCCTAGGTTTTGGGTCATGTGGCCTGGTGACGTCACGGATAACCGGCTTTAATTTAGACGCACGCAACCAATGAACACGTAGTGTCAGAGAACGCCTATCTATACCCAAATTAGAGAAGGGAAACTCTACCTTTGACAGTGCAACGAAAATAAGGGTAGCGGTGGCGTCGTGAACTAAAATATACGACGGAGAGATGGTGCTGCATGTATTTTCATCACCATTGTTTATAATCAATATGACCGCCGCGTTCCTGGCACCAACGCCGTTTCGCGGTTCGCTCTCGCTGCCCTTTCGTGGCATTATTCGCGTGTAGTACTCTAACGTGCGTACAAACATTTGTATTTCGTCGCCAGGTAACCGAAGGCCTCAACTGGCAGTAAACACACCAAGCAAGTCAGAATTCATTGTTTCTTGGCAATCGCGAATGAAGGAGTGTACGTACATTGCATCATTGTAAGCAAGAATCGCCGTCAGTCACGCACACACACACACACACACACACACACACGAAACCCAAATGGCTTTCAATTTAATAAAATTGCAAGAGGAAATTGAGCAAATGTATCCCATCGTGTTCATACAGAGTACTGCCCAAGGAACTCGGAAATAAAATAGGGCAATGTTCAAGTTGGGCTGGCCGCGTACTCTGTCGTGTTTTACACTACCCATCAGCGTTGAACGGGCTCAGTTTCGTTAAGCAAAATCATCATCATCATTAGCCTATCTTATGTCCACTGCAGAACGAAGGCCTCTCCCAATCCTCTACATTCTTGCCTGTCCTGCGCGAGCTGATGAAAACACAAATGTAATGTCTGCAAGAAAGACATCTTCAATGTCCTATTGTGAGGCATGCTGGCAAAATATCATAAACAGCGAAATAAACCCTTATGCTGAATTTCCCCACATATATTGCGTGCTTTTGATATATCTGCTGTGCACTCAGTGTTAAAGCGCGGCAACAGATGTTCCAAAATAAGAGAAGTACCAGTCAAGCAAGCAAGGAAAAGTGCTTGGAAAGAACTATGCAAGGAACGTAAGCGAGGTGCAGAACCATCGTAGAAAAACTTAGGCATGAAGGAAGGTGTAGAACGGGTTTGCAGACTTTATTGTCGGTGTGATTTTTGTGTTTGTGTCGGTACACCTTTCTGCCACCCCCCCCCCCCCCGTTTTTTTTTGTTACGAAGGATTCCTATCACAACACGAAGGATTCCCGTCACATCGAAGGATTCCTATCACAACAACGCAAAGTTGAGCTGGTTGATACCAGCTCAACTTTGCGTTGTTCTAAGCATGCACATCTTTGGAAAACGTGATTTATAATTTTTATTAGGGGCGAAGCTCCTTAAGCTCTGGGTCGGTTGTCACGCGTCGTATCGTGTAACCTACACCACTCACAATACCATGCAACGCCATGCAACGCCGGGAGGCTCGCGCTCGCCCTCGACGCGTGCCTCCCGGCGCGCGAGCTCTCTCACTCTTCCATCTGCTGTCTTGTGAGAGAGAGAGAGACAGAGAGAGAGAGAGCGAAAGGCGCGCGTTGACTATGGAAACTCTCTTTCTTAGATGAACGCTCTACCAGCTCGCAAAGAAGGAGAACGCGCCCTCACCCACGAGAGACAACGTTGGCGCAGGCAGCGTCTTCTAGCGAGTTTCTTGATTGAGAAATACCGACTGCTCGCGCTGGAGAACCGTTCACCGGCCACCCATATATATAGATGTATATATATATAGGCACTGGATCTTCACTTGCAATGAAGTGCCGGTGGGAGATTTCACTTGTGCGTAGTTGAACCATGAGGATTCGTAGCGTCCGCGTTAACTAAATTATTCCGGAACTCGGCACGATCTACGATGAACCTCCCGAGCTTCGCCACTCATCATCATTCACTCCGTGGATATGCTGTGAATTTTTTATTTATCTCAATACCCTAAAGGCCTTATTGGGCATTACATAGGGGGGATTTAAGTCAATACATACATTTCAAACAACATAAATAGAAAAAGAAATACCAAAAGAAAACAAGAAAAAGGAAACAGTGAGTAAATTGAATCACAGTATCCAGTCTAATACAGTCACCAACATCAGTCATATACATATTGATGAGTACAAAACTTTTTTTTAAATAATGATGAAAACACTTCTGAAAATTACATCAAATATATTTAATATATATCGCGAAAAAAACACGCAAATGAAACGAGGACAATTAGACCCAGGTTGGCAATGTTACTCGCTATGCAAATATCATGATGGAGTACAAGAAATGTGGTTAAAGAATTGAAAACTGGAGAACGCGTTGCAATAATAGTCACACTTCAACTGAGTACCAGTTAACGATCAAGAGAAGCCGCAGCCTGCAGACAGTGCCAAGTAAATATTTTTGTGGAGGTCATAGTGGAAGAAAAAGTTTCAGGCCTCGGCTCCCCTTGCCCGTTCCGTGTTAATCAGCCTACGAATGTAGTAAAGGAAGTCTCAGTGAATTGCTAAAAGCACTGAACTGTAATTTGAAGTGATGGATCACTGGATAACACTAGCAATACACTGCACATAATACGTGCACACAGAGTAAAGGGATATTTAGAAAAGCAATACAAAAGCCATCTAGCAACTACTGTCATAGTACTATTCGTCTTATTTTATTTTTCGGCTCACCTCAACCTCTATGTCGCAGTAAGAATGTCAGAAAATAAAATTTGGAAGTGATTACGGATTGTACTCTAACTGGCAGTGTAATTTGTATTTTTGTTCTGAAATAATTAAATTGGTATTTTATTTTATTTAAGAGACACTGCAGACGTGAAGTCCATGCAGAGTGGATACTATTAAAGAAAACGATGAACATAGGTACATCAAAAGCACAATAGCACTACATAGCACAACTGTTCCTTATCTACCTTAGTCTGAGTCACCACTTCGTATGCCTTGCAATGAGAAATATATCATTAAGAACATTTTTTCGAGCAATATTTGCTAAGGTTTCATATGCTGTTACAGGGCCGTCGCTCAAGCTCCCCGGCGCGAAGTCGGCGAAGGGAACGACGGCAGTTTCGGTCGTTCCGTAGGCGAGAGACACAGTGAAAGGATCGGAGTCGTGGTTGCGAAAACAAAACAACCAAATTTAATCTATATCGCTAGGGTAGCACGAAGAATACAAGGCAAGGACTACACTTCACTCAAACTAACAATTAACAGCGATGACAGAGCTTGACAAAAATACTAGCGCGCGAGAACAACAAACAACTAGGAAAAATAAACTAACAACAGTAAGTAGGGCAATGTCAAAAATAAAAGAGTCTAATTTACAAAAGCTGTGAAAGTTCAGGCAGAGAGTTCAGGAGTATAAATGGAATGTCATACGTGATGATGACCGGCAGCGTTGAAGGGTCCACGACGGTCTGGTGCGAGAAGTCCGTTGCTCTGACACAGCTTTGAGGTCGACGGAGTTGCAGCGCTGATGTTTCCCGGAGAACTAGTGCTTGATGACAAACTCGAGCAGTTGGAACTAACTCGAGCCGAAGTCCCGATGCCTACGTTGCAGACCGTAAGCGCGCATCTCAACTAGGCGAAGCGGTTAAGGTTAGGTGGCCAGCCGATAACAACTTCTAGAAGGGATACGATGATCGGCTTCTACGCCATGTCAGGCAAGCGACTAGAACCCCGTGCCCCTCAATGCTCCTCGCTTAAATACGCACATGTTTTCCCTGATTCGCTGTTTGCGGAATCGGGGCGAATCGGGGCGTGTTTATAGAGACAAATGCTCCGGCATTGCATTTCTTGCTCCGCCCAAAATATTCCTCTCGCAATTAATGCACTGGAGAGAGCGATGGTCAAACGTGGTCGCCGAATCGGCATCTTCATTCATCTCGCCTGATTGACAGGTCACTAGCGTCCGAGTAGCGGGGGCCCCTGCTTCGCCGGTTACAACAAAGGTCTGCGTAGTCGTCCACTTCGGACGCGGAGGCCGCCGAGCACACAATAGCGTACGTCCGCACGGGGCCGGTGCCCCTCTAAACGGCGCCCCGCTGTCCTGCCCTGAATTGCTGGTCCGAAGACCGCGTTTGGTGTTTCAAGAATGGCGCTGGGCGCTCGCGTGGGAACGCTCCAAGTTGGAGCTTCCCAGCTCAGAAAACCATCTCCTCCTTTTCTCCGAAAAGGGTCGAGAGCTTTTGACGTCTTTGAAGCGGTGGAAGCGCTTCTAACTTCGCACGTGCAGGCATACCGTAAACCTTCAGCTGTAGTCCGCCCCGAGGCAATGTCACTCCGTGACACATGCAATAACCATAACATGATTATGAGGCACTTCTGGTAATCGTACTGGAGTGCTCTAGAAATTTTGATGACCTATGGTTGTTTGATGTGCACTGATGCTGCACGGTGCACGTACTTCTAACGTACGAGTACTATGTATCTCTCTCTTGAAACGTGACCATCACAACTAGGATCGATCCCACATCTTTCGGGCCAGCAGCCGAACACTGTAACCTCGAAGTACTGCCAGGTGGCGACGAGTACATTTTTTTTCTGCAGCTACTGGAGAGTAGCTATCTGAGCTACTGCTAATGTGATAAAGTGCAGTTATGGACAATTACAGAAACTGATATTGCATGTTTCAACACTGATCAAACAACGTAATATGATTGTACAACATCATTTATTGCATTGTCAAAAGCGTACATATTTTTCAAAGTCATGCTTCGGGTCTCCTACCTAGAACCAAATTCATTATCTGCCATTTTCAGTGTTGAGCGTCATATTGAAAGCAAACTGCTTGCACACCAACAGCAGTGTTACCTTCCTTGAGGATGTAGTGTGTTGATGTCATCCCTTTACTACAGTGGCAAAGTGCATTTACAATGCAACGTGCACTGCCCAAAATGTCCAGGCATACACACCTCCATTCTCCTGCTCTTACCATCAACGTATTTGGTTTCATAGTAATCTCCCAGATATTGTGGACATGGGCAAGCCACGTGATGAGAAGGATAGATAACCGATGGACAGTTAGAACGACGCAATGGATACCAAGAGAGGGCAAGCGCAGCCGCGGACGACAGAGAGTAAGATGGGGGACGAAATCAAGAAATTCGCTGGCGACAAATCGAATCAGGTCGCACAGGACAAGCAAGAATGGAGAGGATTGGGAGAGGCCTTCGTCCTGCAGTGGAAATAAGATAGGCTGATGATGACGATGATTGTGCCCCAGCTCATCAATACGTGACATGTTTCTCTTAATGAAGGGACGGGCGTTCGCGCACATTATCCTGTTTCAAAAACATTTGCAGTGTCACTCACTAAAAAGAAACAATGTGCATAACCGGTGCATAAAATGTGAATAACAGTAGTATTCAAATGTGCACACTCTTGAAGTCCCTGGCAGGAAGAACAAAAGGCGGTCACGGTTACTATAATGGAATTGCGGTTATGCTATGATTCATCCCTGCCTAAGATTTCACATGAGAATGACAAAAGGCATGCGCACAGCACATGTTTTCTTTGCGCATTGATTTCTGTGATGCCGTTAGCATGATGTCTGTGCCCAAGCCTCAATTAGAGGTGACAGGCATTTATTCGTGTAAATATATTTTTTTTCATAAGTCTGTCCGAATGCACAAAGCGATTACACCATGCGCAAATGTAATATATGTACGTATATATATATATATATATATATATATATATATATATATATATATATATATATAAATTTATTTGTTTTTATAAATGTACATTGGTTATACCTATTTAGTGCACGGACTCTAAGATGCAGTGGATTCTGTAGCCCGATAACAGTGGACTCACTTGTGTGCGGAAAGAGGGCAACATAGTTAAGCTTTGTGCTCTGCTCCACGTCAATCTAAACAAGCTCCCCTCCCTCGCATTCAGGTGAAAGAGCAAGCAAAGTATTTCCCACCAACGCGACACACTTGAATGACACACAAGCTTGAATTCTGGACAGTTGGACAAGCTGCCTGCATGCAAAGACATTCAGTACTGAGAATGCAAAACGGCGCATTTTTACTCACCGGTGTGTACCACGCCAACGAGTTGCAACGCTAATCCGCTTTCGTATGGTGCACTGTAAAAACAGAGAGTGCTGGGCACTCACTTTGGGGGAGTACTTTCGTGTCCCAAATTTAACTCCTTTTTTCAGAGTAGATCAACCCCATTGCAGGGTACCGGTACTCTCGCCAAAACAGAGTAGTAGGACGCCTCCGAAGGGGATTCGAATACTCTTTTGAAGAGAGCTCTGCTACCGCACCAAAAGGGGTGCTTGTACTCCCAGAGGGAGTAGCAGAGACAAAAAAAGAGCAACCACTGCGTTTTTCGACCATGCTACAATTAGCAGGCGTTTAATTACATCCCACTGAACATAGAACATACAAGGCTGACATGACACGAACGCACATACACGCCAATAACACAACCACAGCAAAGCACAGAGCCCACAACACACTCGCGATATACCGTCTTACACTGAAGTCCCGCGTATATAACCCGTATACTTGACCTGCTATGTAGCGCCAGTGGTAAAGTACTGTTCTGCGTAATTAAACAAAAGGTATGCACAGAACAGGTGTATATTTAGCGTTGGCTCATAGGTAGCCGCTCGCCACACAGATCTGTTAATCTAAACGCGCGGAACATATACAATGTATTTTAGATTAACGCATTCCAATCATGAGCTGGCATTCCGTTTTACGGGCAAACGCGAGTTCGCAGTGCTGGTTCGCGATGTGAAATGCACCTGAGGAAGCGAGTACGAACATAATAGCGGCTGAATTTTATCAACGCCAGGGAAGAAAAGCGGCACCCGGGTGCTACGCTACCACCCGCTTCATTCCGACGGCGTCCCCTTTCGAGTCCATCGAGCACGTCTGTACGGCGAACAACCGCTGGCGATCACAAAATATGCACTCCTCGTTCTTCGTTATTCTACACACAGATGAAATATAGTCTCTGCCATCCGAAGTGTTTAGGGTACTATGCTGTACTTACCAGACTTGCGAACGGGACGGATCGCAGTCACGTATTTTCACCGTCGACGCGCTCATGGCCGTCATACGGCTCGATGCCGAAGTCGTAGCGAAGCCTTTTTCTTTACATGTATGAGTTATATCCAGTGAGTCTTCGGAGGTCAGCCGTCGACGATCACAACAGCTTACTGTGTCGCTGAAAGTGTATTCCTCTTCGTTTCGCACACGTAAGCGAAGAATCCGAGGCGTGTAGGCTGGAGGGTTTCACTAGCACGGGTACGGCCGTTCGATCGGGGGAAAACACAGGAGAGGTAGCTGCTATGACTTCCGTCGGTTGAGGCTCGTAGTCGAGGAAGGCACCGCTCATTAAACGTACACTGCACGCGTTTGTACGCGAAAGCTTGTACGTGGAAGTCGTAGGAAGGCCCCTGCTATAGTTCTATCGAAAAACACTTCACAAAGCGGCTGTTTTTTGTCTTCTTCAATCGTCCGCTCCCACCCCAGCCGCCATGTTTGCGGCTGCGAATGCGAGCATCACATGGGTGTGGCAGGAGTGAAATTGCATTTTACTCTCTCATGCCGCAAGAGGTATGGACATTTTACTCCATTCGACGTTTTGCTAGATTATAACGATGCCCTAAAGAGTAGCTCGGTCGTTTCAGTCCTGCGAAACCAGCTGCAGTTTTTAGAGTGTGTTGTTTAAACAGACCCTGCTTAGTTCCAGTGATGAATGGGCGCGCTAACAGATAGAGTGCCAGCTGAGCAGCCGTTCAGCCGGTAAAAACACAGCCCGAACTGCCGCTGCTGGAAAGAACTTGACGCCTTCACAAGCGTTCCCTATGTGGCCGAGCTATTCAAAGTGTGAGGCATAAACTAGCTGCGGTTAAAGAGAATGCGTGTGATGCTCTCAATGAAAATGACCACCGTGCCACCGTACAATTGAATCAAATAAGCGACCAAAACGCAATCGATACCGATGGGCTGCTGCTTACTGTACGTTACTCAAATGTTAAGACGTCTATTCAAACAATCAGGCTTTAAACTTTATCTAATGAGTAAAAAAATGACGTTTTAGTTCTTTCCCGGAAATTTTGCGGTAAGTTTGTCGCACACATCGAATACATTTTAAAATAAAATTGGATGGATGGATATTAGGAGCGTCCGCTTTTTAACGGGGCGGTAGCCGGGCCACCAAGCTCTAGCTTTATTTCTTTTTCCTCTACAAACATTCCTTTTCCCGAATCACACATATTTTCACAACTAATTTTTCTCCTCGCCTATCTATTTTATCTATTATCGTTCCGCTGTGATGTAACAATTTTACCCGAACTACCTTGCGCTTCTGTTTGCTCCATATTTTTGCGCCACCAATACTCTAAGCGCCTTTTACTTACCTCTATCGCCGACATGTTCTGCTTTCCCGTGTTACCCCTGAAACCGATGGCCTCCTGTAGGGTAGTGTCCACAGCTACACCTGGGTGGACATCTCCACATTCAATCAGAATATGATCTGCCGTTTCCCTAGCTTTTCCACAGCACGTACATGTGTCCCCTTCTTTATTGAATTTCGCTCTGTAACTTCGGTTTCTCAGGCAACCGGACGTTGCTTCAAACAGTACGGCCCTTCCTTTTGAATTATCGTAAAAATTTTTCTCTCTTGATTTCGTCTTTCCCTTTTCTGTAGTTGTTCAATGCCGGCTTCTTCTCCATTCCTGCTATCCAATCCGACTTCTCCGCCGCTCTGACCATGCTCTCAACGCTCTTTTTAGTCCCATCCGTTTCGTTACTGGCTGTATACTTACTGGTAAGCCTCCTAGTTCTCTTCCTCCATTGTGAGTCAACGTTCTTCCTATAGGACCTAGTGCGCTCGTTTGGCGGCGCCACCGCTCTCTCACCACGCAGCGCCAAAGCGGCCAGGATGGGCATTACCTGCGAGTTCCTGGCGCGCGCAAATCTTGAAGGCTATGCATTCGCTTTCCGGAGCGTAGCTCGAAGTTGTACCGAAAGGCGAGCCCCATTTACTGTTTTGCTGCTACAGGCAGATCGCTACACTGTAAAAAAATTTACTCCTAGGTGGGAGTAAATGACGTGTCCTCTAGCGACCCCCCCATTGGGAGTTAATTTTATTCCGTAGGGTCGGAGTAAACTTTTACTCCGCATCGGTCGGAGTTCCTGCGTGGTGCCTTGGGAGCATATATTTTTATTTTTTACTCCGTGCCTGACGGAGTTCCTGCGTGGTGCCTTGGGAGTATATATTTTTATTTTTTACTCCGTGCCTGACGGAGTTCCTGCGTGGTGTCTTGGGAGTATATATCTTTAGTTTTTTACTCCGTGCCTGACGGAGTTCCTGCGTGCTGCCTTGGGAGTGTATATTTTTATTTTTTGCTCCGTGCCTGACGGAGTTCTTCGGCCGAACATTGGGAGTATATTCTGCATCGTAATACTCCCTTGTGGTCTGAGTTCCTGCGCGGTACTTCGGGAGTACTTTTTTTTTTGCATACTCCGTGTTTGGCGGAGTTTTCGAGTCACTTTGGGAGTATATATGTCAATTTTCGTACTCCGTGCCGGACAGAGTTTTTGCTTGGCACACCGAGACTATATTTTGTATGCTTTTTCTGCTGTAGCCACTTTTTACTGCATCCTGATCGTATATTTTGTAGGCATCAACACTAACTTTACATAATGGAATATTCATGACAGCACTTACCTTCTCTGTTCCAGTGGTTTCTTCAAAGAGCGCAAGAAGGTATTCAAAAGGGTAATTGAGTTGTTATTTGGTTTATTCACAACAAACACCAGTCTGCGGTTGCAGATCAAGGAGATGTTCAAGAAATACAGAGAGTAAACAAGGACACAGAAAGCGACCGATAAACAGAACACAAGGAGGCAGATCGCGGGCAACGAGAAAACAAGTGCATTCAAGTTTTACGTGCAGTGGGCAAAAGAAAGCAGAACACACGACAGAGATGAGCTGCAAGAGCCACCGTAATAGTCAAACACAGGACAACACATATTCTGCAAAATGCTAAATGCGAACGAAGGCTTCCAGAACAACATCAATTCGTGTGAATAATTTTATTACTAATCCAACTTAAAAGTAAACTAGAAGAGGTGCATCCTAACAAGAAATTCCACATTTGACGTACTGCAAAACCAGGGCGCGCTGTTCACTGAGCCAAAGTGATAGGAGAAGGAAATGTCGAAAATGTGTATTTTACCATTACATTATCGCCGTTGCAAATAAATACAGGAAAAAATTCAAAGGCATTTAAAGGTTTTCAAACACTCAGTAAAATTTGCACGGTCATCAGTCTAGAAAGATCACTGCTCTAGAGCGGTGTGAAACTCGTACGAAATAAGCAGAGAAAGGTACTTGCACATCATGAATAGGGGTGTGCGAATACTGAAATGTTTAGAATATTCTTGAATATCGCATATATAGATAACATTGCATTTTATGCTGATAGCCTAATAATGCACTTCCTCATAGTAAATTTTTGTACGAAGTTATTATTACGGATTCGGCATTTTTCTTTTGATATCCGATATTTATTCCATATATAAAATTTTATATTTTTACTCGATTCGTATTTGGAAAATGCGGTCTTCGCACACCCCTAATGAAAATCTTTCAACATTTCACACACAATGCGGACGTTTCATGTCCCATCTGCATAAACCAGAAAGCAAAGCAATAATTAAATTTTGGGATGAATAGTAACTACGGGTAGCTTTAAAGGGCATTTCGGAAAATGTGCCCAAAAATGTTTTGAACACAGATAACCATCAGAAAAATCATTGCGGTCTTCATGGCAGCACACACCATGCAAAGGGCATTAAAATGTTAACGGTAATTAACAATATTAGAATGATTAAAGCTCAGACATTAACAGCAAGACACTCAAACCTAATCGAAAGATGCATGTTACTTATACGGGAATTCGATATCCGTTGTAGTATTTGTAAAAGGGTGCCTTTTTAGAATTGCTGCAGCGCGATGAAATCCGGCTTGTTTCTCGCAGGAAACCGAAACTGAATCGTCAAAAAGCGCTGTTGTCGGTACTTTCCGTGGTCCTCTAGGCGACATAGTTGCTGCCCTTACTATGCCGCGCAACAGTGAACAAGTGCAGTTGTAAAGCGGCTGTTTTAGCAAGTGATCAGTCGTAGCAAAGAAACAATAAAAATTGCCGCTTGATAACACTTGCCTACCCTTGCTCGCCGGCAATGGCAGGAAAACTAGTGTACGTCACACTGGGCACTTCGAATTGTAGCTGCAACTGCGCTCTTACACCATTCAGTTTGTGTTTCCTGAGTAAAATTAGTCAGATTTTTATCGATATGTAGAAATTAGCAGCATCGCGCTTTAGCAATTATGTTGGGCGTGAACTCCCAGTATGAGTAAACTCAATTTTCAATTAGGCTTCGCGTGGCTTTTCAGGCTATAAAGTTAGTCAATCTTGTCATACTATACTATTTCACTCCCACCATATTACAGTGCGTCTGCAGTGAAAGAAGTAATTTCGCAAAAACCACGCATATATCCGGTGTTCTTTGTATATAAGATCTTAGCACATATTTTCTCAAGGTGTCTCATAATCACAGAGATACGATAAGCACAGGGCAAAGGTAACTCCACTCGCCGCTCATAGCAGAATGTAAGTTGCAGTTGTGTTGTATGACTGCTTATTCGTATGTAGAGAAATCACAAGATAAAATTATGCTGACATTTATATATGTTTACTGGAAACATCACTTGCATTCGTGTGGAACTGTACTTGCATAAAACGATGACCTTTCTGTTGACTCTCTAATCGTCTTTATATATGTCGATTGGGCGGTAAATTTTCTGCGCACAAGGTGTAAAGGTGGCAACACAAGGCATGTAAAGGTGTGCAACAGATGTAGCTCCCAACTCCGGTTATTAGGTGGCTCACCCCCCTCCCGTGTGCGCGTGCTTGAGCCAGCGTATTATCTAGCTAACTTTTCCTATGCTCATAAACACACGAAGTGAATTTTGAAAAAAAAAAAACTAGGAACTTTGTCGTGTACAGCTCCGTTGAAAACGAAGGAGCGGAGTGAAAAATCTTCTTACTCAGGTTTGAATAGCATCTTGTATCTCTGTTGCATTTTGTAGTTATGTGTGGTGTAAATATGTTTTTGTAAATAAACCATCTGAAAAACGTTATGAAAGTCGGGTCTTAAGGTCTTCTACTCCTCCGTGACTGGTTTGCTTCCTACGTACCCAGACTCCCAGTCACAAAGTGGCAAGAAGAGCCATGACACAGTGGGTTAAACAGGAGGATATTCAATATTCATCTCAAGGTGGAGTGGCAGTGGCTAGCAACTTCCCGTGTCGTTTTGGCACGAGCACCTTCTGCTCGTTGCCTCCCCTTCCAAGCAAAATAAAACAAAAAAAGGAAAGAAATCTTGTCACACTACTGCTGCACTGCGCGTTGTCTAAGCAGTTCGTTTAGAACGCTGATACTTCTGCTCAGACGAATTTCAATGCATAGGTATGTGAGCTAATTTCATTCGCCAAATTTACGGCCTCATCTGGGCTCTTTCGCCCCAAAATAGGGCACTCTGATTAAGCTAAGGAGTGAAAGGTGATGCGCTATTTCATAAATGAACACAAAACCAATATGTATTATGAAATGCTCTATGAACTGTGCTTTTCATGGCCTTTCAAAAGTTTAGCTCGCATGAACGTCTGGTACGGCTTTTAAAATGACCTGACAACATGAGCATAGCAATCTAATCGTAAAAGGCCTTAGCTCAGCTGGGCCGCCTAGTTCTGGCGTAGGGCGTTTCCTTTTGTTTATTAGAAAACGTGAGCGAACCCTATAATTGTCGCAGTCAAAGGATGTGCCAGCCGTGCTGTGTTAGGCCGTAACTAAACGCTCGCGCTATAGTGGAAGGAGCCACAAAAGGCTCTTTAAAAGCTTATACCTGTCAGAATAATGACGGTGACGCGCTCGACACTTCCGTAATACTTACGTGATATTGAGGCGTACGCAATAGAAGCTGTCTTGGCAAGACGTCTTCTTCGAAGTTATTTAAATGGAGACAGCCCGTTTTCCTCTTCATCGTCAGCAGCACTAGCTATAAAAATGTGATCGCAGGAGATTCATGGCTTGTGCTAGCACGGCGGCGAAAATGCCTCGAAGGAAAGCTGAAAGCACATAGTCTTATATAAAAGCATGAAATTGCCGATTCGCCTTTTTCTTGCTGCAGTTTACGGATCGAAGCTGAACTTCCTGGTGAATACAGTTTTACTTTGTGCGCTCTTTCTACTTTTCCTCATGACTGATGTTACAGGTAGTTGGACATGCCGCAAGTCTTAAATTTCTCCAAACGGCCCTAAATATATGTAGCTTGCATTGCTGCCTTGACATGCAGCCTCATATTTTTATTGTCTGTCTAGTGATTACACAGAGAAAAAGCTTATTCCAAGATTTACGTACGCTTCAGAAAAATAGAACTTGGACAAAGGCTTGCGCGCAGCCCTGGGGCTGCGCGCATGCCTTTGTCCTGCTCTTGTCCTGCAATAAAAAATGAGCCAGAATATTCGGAGAGAAACATTGCAAACAAAAAAGCCTCGCCAATAATTGTTGGACTTAATTGAAAGGCTGAAGTTCATAGAAAAATAGAAATGAAACTGTGCTGTACTATTACGATCAGTATGAAAGGGAACACAGGAATGCATGACAAACAGCCTCAAAATCGAGTTAGATTGATACGCGGATGGTGCTGTGAAAAAACGAGTGGAAAGGAAGGTGCTCTTCCGCTAACTGTTGGCACTCCCGCCGCGCCAGCCATTCTGCAAAGCAGCAACTCGCGCCATTTCAGCGATGACATGGTATCGTCCGATATTCGATAACAGTAATTTTCGGATGCAGTGACATGCACTGTGATTGTCGTACTCACTGCGATCGTCGTCGGCGGCGAACTCGTGGAGCAGAACGGCGATGACGTTCGCACGGGACTGCTCGTTCTTGATGGTCGACATCGTGGTTAGATTGTTATCCAACCACAAGCGGTCGCATACCTTACAGCTGTACCGGAACGTGTCCTCAGTTCTAAGTGTGTCCAACGTAAAGTTCGGCTTAAGGTTTACTGGCTATGTTGCGAGGGCCCAAATACAGTGATCGTCTTCGTAGCGGAAGAATTTTACAGGGTAAGCTGTTATAAGATCACAACAACGGCCGTTTTTGGCGCCGTAGTTGTCCGCCGCCGGCGTCCAGGATATAACCAGGACCAAGGAGGATTCGAACCTACGTCCTCTCCGTGACAGTCGAGTATTCCACCACTGAGATACGCCTGTACTTGAAAATTTATCACTAAAAGACCTCAAGACAGGTATAAAGCCTGCCGAGGAATCTCATTAACAAATGTAATGTTACGTGGCAGAATAGTAATACGCCACTACTCGTCACCGAAAGTGCATTGCATAACGAGTGCGAGGAAACATTTGAAATAACACAGGGGTGCATCTTTGTAGCTCTGCACCCATTACAGAGGCATCATCAACATCATCATTATTAATCGCATTAACAAACGTAATGTTAGATGGCAGACTAGTAATACGCCACTACGCGTCGCGGAAAGTGCATTCCATAACGAGCGCGAGGAATCATCTGAAAGAACACAGGGGTGCGTGCTTTGTAGTTCTGCACCCACTTCAGAGGCATCATCAACGTCATCGTCATGAAACAATCTTATTCAACTCTTCCGTCATCATTATTACGAAGCGCTGCCTCGTGAAGCAGTTTCATCTTATCGTGCCATGGGTCACGCGACAGGTGACGTGCGCAACTCCGACAGCAACCTGACTTCGCTCTTCAATATACTTGATGGCTGCTCAGGGCTACGCGCGCGGCTGCGGCAAGGCAACGTCGGGCACAACAGACCGCTGTGCAGAGAGAAACCCAAACCGCAGTTATGGCGCAGGGGATACCTACCACCTGTGCTAGCACTAGATTCCTCAAGCGTTTAGAATTGCCTTTAAGAAGGTCGTTCCTCCAGCTTACGCTGTCACTGTCCTGTGATTCAGTGCAGGCCTGGCTCTTTTTTGTTTCCAGCTCTGCAAATGGTTTTCGTTCTCCTTTAGAGGGTCGTGTACTCTGTGGCGTCTTGTACACATTAAAAAACCCAAGGGGGCCAAAGTTTCTAGAGTTCTCTACTAAGCCATATCGCATAATCATCAACGTGTTCTAATTATTCGCTGGCTTTTGGCACAGTGACCACGGAGTGATCCAGAGCTGCCGCCCTGGTGGTTTCGGTGCACGGCTGCTGATCCGAAATACCTGGGCGACGACGCTCGCACTTTGATGGAGGCCAACTTCTAAAGGTCATGTGTACATTAAAGGGCCTGTGCACCTTAAAAAAAAACCGAGGGGTTCAAAATTTGTAGGGCCCTTTGCTATCCTCATAATCACAGTGTTGTTTGCCACTTAGAACACCACTTAAATAACAGGGCTGCATTAATGTTATACACAGCTCTGAATGACTGCCCCAGCCATATTTTGTCTTTCCAAGCTACTTTAGCATCAAACTTCCTAAATGTAAATATGCTGGGGCTATTCAATTCGTTGATTGGCTGTTTTGTTCATAGGATATGGAACAAGATGACAATTTCTAATGACGACTGTCAATTCAGCTCCTGTATGCACCTTCACATGGAGCATGAAGGAAGCAAAGAATCTTCAAGAGGCCATTAAGTCACGCTTTCTAAGCTGGATATGACAGCTCACCATTGGCAGGCTGGCGAAGACTTAGCTCAGTATCTTTTACAATTCTTTGTATTTTACATTTAGTTTCGAAGAACGTCGCATGACTTCCTGCTTGTTGTATAGATGAGTCCTTAACTGAGACTCATTTACTCCACGTGCGAATTGCACTTATTGAAATTTATCCATCCAGGCATGCCAGCCAGTAGGTTTCAGGAAGTTGACGGGCTTGGCTTGCTTTCCACCATCCAGACACACGGTTTTGACATTTGTTAGTAGAAGCTTGTTCTTGTTCAAGAAGCTGCTAACTGTTTGTGTCTTGGCTGACAGATGTGTCACCACACACGAATTTGCTTCGATCCCACTCCAGACACCATGTCGGACAAGCAAGGAGGTGCTTCTTTTACCGTCCCAAAGAGTGCCCATTTTGATCTCTAACTTGTAAAATCTACATGGCTGGAGGAGTCACATAACTTGTGTGAAAACTCGAGATGGGAAATGAAGGCATAGCGCCTAGCTCAGCATTCTGTCACTGGTACATGTGCACATTGTGTGTATCAGGGCGCTCTCACAGATCCAACACATTGTTAGAATACAAACAAAGAGAAGCTTATTTGAATTAGTGGGGTGACATAAGCACAACATTATTTTGTTTTTGTCGTGATACTGCTATAAATACATATTCATATTGTTAATTATTTCAATGCCCTTACCGCCATTGCAACTTGTCTTCGAGATGGCAGCAAGCGGGGAAGATGCTGGTCTACTCACAAATCCCATGAGTAGAACTACGGTTTTCCACTATGAATTGATAGTAAATGAGCTTACAGCAACACATTCATAATTCCTTGCATTCCTGCATTCAGACACATTGACACCATAACACTGAGACTCATTGCTCCCAGTGACGTAATTACTTGCTGAAGTAATTACTTCAATATCCTTCAGGAATTTTACAGAGCAAACTGAAAATTGCTTTTTGACGTGCAGACTGTTTTTTGAAGAGCAGCTCTGCGGTCTTGGTATCATTATGTTGTGCTTATTTTATCATAAAGATATAACCGCTATCCTTGACGAATTTTCATTTAAGTTTTATGTCATCATTATTTCTGAAACATGGTACAGATGCAGTAACGAGGTACATTGCTTCCCAGGATACCAATGCTTTTCTTGTTCTCAACAGGTCCTCTTGTGGCGAAGGTGTGTTACAGCTAATTTCACAACATTTATCCCGTACAGTTCTTTCAGATTTCTCAGCGATTACACCAGATTATGAAACTTTGGCGTTAGTAAACAACCAGTACCCATATGTTGCTGTATATCGTCTACCTGATGGTAAAGCAGACGCATTTTTCCGTTTCCTTGAACATCTGCTCACCTGTGCTTGCCCTAACAACCTACACATCATCATAGGAGGTGATTTTAGCGTACACCTTTGAGAACAAACTGAGACATCTCGTAGTTTCCAATTAGTTCTTGATTATTTTGCATGTACTAATACTATTGCTGAGCCTACTCACGCAATTACTGACACTGCAAGCCTTATTGGCTTGGTTATTACTAATGAAACAAATGATTCAGCCCAACTCGTACCATTGTAGCCAATATTAGTGATCACTTCCCTATATATATAGTTTCAGAAGCATAATGAGCGTATCAATACTTGCGCGGTAATAACAGCACAAAGTAAAGGAGATTAATAAGGAAAAGCTCGAAACTGTTAGGCATGAAATTGCTCAGATAAACTGGAATTTTGTCTATGGATCGGCTAACGCCAATGAGGCATGTGAAATATTCATCTGCGTGTTGAAAAAATCTTACAATAAGTGCTTTAAATTTAACATCGTTAGGGCCCCTAAGAAAGGCCGAAACAAATGGATGCCCCGAGAATGTCTGAAAATGACAGAGCAGAAAAATGTGCTGTATATGCGACATTCGTGATAAAAAGAGACTTTAACGACCTCTTGGAATTCAAGCAGTGCATAAATTATACGACGAATTACTTGCGAAAAACTAAAAATATGCTCTATGAACTTTTGTTTAATAGAGCTAACACTCGTCGTGACTTGCTTTGGCAAGGAATAAATAAACTCATAAACAATGGTTTTTTTTTCGAAATAACCTATATACACTTAGGGCCCCAAAAAAATTGAAGTTGTCAAAGAAGTTTCGTCATTGGGAGCAATTTTTAATGAAAATCTCAAATAAGACCTACAAGTTAATAAAATAACTCATAATATAGCGAGGGCGTGTGGCATTTGTAAATAAAGACATATGCTTCCACTGAAAATCAAGCTTGTAATCTATAATGTGATGTTTTCCTCTCATATAAAATATTGCAGTCTTGTGTGGGGACATACGTCTAACGAAAAGAGAAACAAAATGTTGTTATTACAGAACAAAGCGGTTTGCCACATAGCAAACGCAGATTACAACAAACACCAGGGAGTTCTTCAAAGAACTTAATATCTTACCAATTTATCAAATGTATTGATTTTTTATTATGAAATACAAGCACAGGTTGCCATCAAGTAATGCTTGTTTCCTTAAATTTATGCAATCTGAGGAAAACGACAGTCACGTTATAATATTAGGCAAAGGGCCTGCTGTTGTGAGTGTTTTTGTCATACCAATCATGCTTCAAAGAGACCCGAGCACAGCACTCCTGCTTGTTTAAATTAATTGAAATGTCAAAACATTTCTAAATTTCAGATATCTAAATAAGAAATTAAAAAACTCCTCATTCGAAATAGTGGCCTGTACTTCATTCTGCGTAAATGTGTAACATTACACTTTGTTCTTTGTTTTGTTTTTGTTACATCCTCCTCCTTCCGGTTCTAATGCTTCTGCTTAAATCTACAGAACCTTCTTTGTTGTACACTCGTATATGTTAAATTTTTCTGTAGCCTCTTACAAACATTTGAATCTATGCCGTTTCTTTCTTTCTTTTTTGTACAAGCAAGTAACTCTATTTGTTTTAATGACTGGTCTTTCTGTGATTAATAAACCTTCTGTAAAACTTATTGTAAAGCTTATTCTTAGTACCAGTACTCTTTGAAATCTTCATGCCAAGAATAAAGGGGTAGGAGCCTCGTCAAGCTGCTAAGGGAGCAGCTTTTTATGCTATGCATGTATATTTTTGTTCGCAAATTTCTGTGTAAGAAAAATTCTGAATGAAATTGATTTTATATGACATGCGACAAAAAGCCAGAAACATTAATCTAAGATAAATTGGAAGACCTTTTTGCTTACTTTGTGTTACAAGTGCTTTCTCCGAGGTGTCAGTAACCGATGCCTGTAAACCGAGCGCGTCCGAATTGGCATTTACAGTTGTTTTCACATCTCTATAGCAATATAATTCTGTCATGTATGCTTTGCAGACCTTCACAAAAGGTATGCTGTGCTCAAAGGGACATTGCTTGTAAAAAAAACTGTGCTTAAATGATGTTAATAAAAAAAGACGAGCTTGTCCATCTGCAAGATCAAATGTGTGTACAAGAAGAATAAATATGCACTGGCTGGGACTGCAACAAAAAGGATATTCCAATTGCTGTTTTCTGCAAGGTAAATTCCTAATATAGTACGCTTTATGCTTAGCTGTAGACGGCACACTTTTCTTGTCAAAGGTGTGGCACACACAACAAGGAAACATGGAACGCATACAGATGCGGTACTAAATTTCTACTCATTTTTATTTGAAAGACCACAGCATACATATAGCATTCAGTCGATGTTAACACAGCAAGCACTCAAGCCGCCCTGACAACAGCCATGACACGTGTAGGAGCTCACGTAAAAAGTAATCACACCATGCTCAAAACTGCATCTCATTCTCAGTTTATGATAAGCATGCTTTGTTGATACATGCCTTCACACAATGTTACGCAATGTGCTTCGGTGATGAGCATGGTTGATTCATGTATACTTGCAACAATAATCTCTGTATCAGTGTAGAGAGGATAGCATGCCCACCTCTTGCAGCAAAGTGCAATAGAACATCAGGCTGCGCGCTCAACATAATTTTTGTACTCATACTATTCTGTCGTGACATTCGTAGTCTGGCTCAGAGGGCTAGCTCGACAAGCGGTAGGAGTCCAGTAAAGGACGTCAATCCAACACTCTGCTTTAAAGCAGTGTTTATTTTTGTTATTTTTGTGCGTCCTGGCCTAATCTTAGTGCCAGGTTGTTTAACTTCTTAGGGGCTCGAGCAACGGAAATGTTCCAGCGCTGTGCACTTGCCTTGAGGTAATGCAGCAACTTATGAATGCAGAATTTCAGCAGTACCTGTGTCTTCTCTGTACTAAGGCAAATTGGCACAATTGCTTTCGTGCGAGTGTAATTCAGCAAACCCTCTGCAATCAATGCAATGATGTGAATGGAACATATCCAGAGTCACTAAGGTGTTGTATGAAGCCTACATTGACCACATACTCACATTATTTCAACAGAGTGTTTATTTGTACATTTTGCTAGTGGCCATCTGTTTGGTCAGTTTTACGCGACAAATGGCATTAAAACAGTGGATTATTGGCACGAGGATGATAAAACTATCACAAGTGGTTGGTTATTGTTAAATGCATAAATAGACGAATTCACCGGGCTCATCACACAGCTGTAGCTGTGCAGTGCGGCAGTACTCATGACAAGCTCGGAAACGCGCGTTCGGTAGCTTTGTTCTGAAAAGTAACAAGAACACTTACTGAGCGTCCGCATCCCGAAGTCTTCATTTCCTCCCACTGTGGCTGTGCGCGTGTCTGCTTCTGATCCCCAAAGTAGCAAACGGCCCAACGCGAGGCTGCGAGGCGGCAGGGCGCACACAGCGTCTTCTGAAGCACTGAGACGTTTGTGCACACAGCATTTTTTTAAGCGCCTGAAATTAGCGTGGGAACTTTTTCGTCCGCTTCGCAGTGCATACTGTCCCTATACGAAAACGCGGCGGTAGCTGATGTCCACTTTCTCGCGCGACCGAATGGGCGCGCGGCTTCAAAGACCCCCATCTGCGTGGTCCCACGCCGTTTCTGCTGTGGTATCACGCATCCTGGTCACGGCAGTCCCATTTAGATGGAGGCTACACGCAAAAAGAAAAATAATGGGAAAAAAGGAAAAAGACATGTGCTTACATTCAGGTGAGCATTAAAGAACCCATGTGGTAAAAATTAAGCCAGAGTCCTGTAACACGGCACGAGCCTCATGATCATATCGTGCTTTTGACACGTGAAACCTAGCCAAGTATCATTAACTGAACCACAGTGCCCCCAACCTTGTAGCAAGCACTACTCCCAAGATCCTTTGCTAAAGGTTCTATTCGTCAGATAAATGCGCAATTTTCCGAGAGAAAAAATTAACCAACGACTTAAAGATACTTAAACGCTGAACAGTTGTGCAGTTGTACCGATTAATAATTTGTATAATTCTTCCAGTAGCACATCATTTAAACGCTTGGCACCAACGGAAATGGACAAAGTAAGTACGTTTTATATAGGGCGAAACAATAATAGCAACTTCTGGAATTTTACGTGCGAAGACCACGGTACTTTTGTGACGCAGGCCTCGGCGGAGGGTTCGGAAAAGTTCCGCGAACTGAGATTTCTCAGCGTGCGTCTAAATCTATGTACACGGATGTCAAGCATTTCGCCAATATCGAAATGCGACTACATGACTGGTATCGGACCCAGGTCTTTCGGGTCGCCAACCTAGCATCATAACCGCTGTGCCACCGCAGCGACCAAGAAACGACAAATTAAAGTACTGTAAGGCTTTCCATCCTTAGCTTCTGAGGTACTACACAATTTGCATAAAGAGAGTCTGGCCGCCATTTCGATACGTGACCTATCTTTCCCAAAGGCCTCTTCACATTTTTTACATGTTTGATTTAAAGGTGCTTGTATCTGATATAACGGGTTATCATAATCACTACATCTTATATCTCAAAGAATAAACAAGAAAGGGAACCAGTATGACTGCGTGGCACCCTGAAATTGACTTTTACTTTGTCTTGCAGATATTGTTTTGTATACGAAATTTGCTACACTGTTGTGTTCGTTGGCGCGACCTGGTGTAAGAGACGTAAATTTTGTGCGTAATAGTTTGCCTGTGATCTGAACATAACCCTTACGTTTATTCTATGGATTCTATGGTGTATTTTAAACGTGTCACTTTTCGCGCTTTTTCCGGCTTCGCGTATTTAAGCATACGCGCATCTTCTAGAAAATATGCCAGGAGGTATGCAAAATATGGAAAGCGCAATGTTGGAACGTCCGAAGCGGTGCCTATCTATTAATAAATTGGAGAAAAATTTCCGGCGAATACAATTCAACCTCAATGGTGATAACTGCAGAATATAGTTTTGCAGAATGACCTGTCCTCGCGGCGGTAGTTTAAGGCATTATATTCGGACTCGCAGATGGCAACTTCGAATTTCTGTCATGATGAGATAAGCGGAACACTCATAGAAATTTTGTAGCGAGCTTCCAAGTAATATTTACGGTCGCCAGGAGAAATCAATGGAGCGAGAAAATGGGCAGGTACAATGTGGTCGTGGCGCATTGTGGTCTACAGTTGGTCCAAACGCAGAACGGTTTCATTCGCTTGCAGCTACTTGATTCGCAGAACTGGCATTGTCTATTCGGAGAAGACACACTCGAAGTGATACTAACTACTTGAAATGTTCCTACACTTATCCAGCTTCTCAAGCGCTACCTGAAAACAAAAAAAAAAACAAAATAAAGGAAACGTACAGGATTTTGCAGTGAATTCTGTTAGAAATACGAACCAAAGGAGTGGCTGCTCGCACACAGGTCCCATCAGCCTCGACAATGCCGACTCCCGTACGTATTCGAGTGACACATCGCCCTCATTACGTCGAAAGGGACCCGACATACCACGGGTTTCCTTTTCGCGTCGTTTAGCGAAAGACGTCTACACACCGCAATACCAAGTATTTTCCAAAGGACGCTCACATGAATGCATACTAGAGGCCCACATCTCCGAGGCTCGCAGCCGTCAGTGTGTCGCGACGCGCAACGAGAGCCCACTTTAAAGGCACAGATGGCGGCCTGTCGCAATAAATCTCGCTAAAATCTGCGGCGAACTCCGCCAGAAAGAACGGGGAGGGGGGTAAGGAGACGCGTCTTCGACTATGAGGCATCGTTCGCGGGGAGATGGAAGCGAGGCTCTTTGTTTACAGCATCGATTTTGTGCCAATTCTCACGTTTCTTTGCGCGCTACGCGACACCGCGGTGGATCCGCATCCCAATCCTGAAAAGTTTCTTGATATTGGCTTGGTACAAATCCAGCTGCCGTTCAAACCTGGGTGCCCACGGGTGCATTTTTGAGTACGGGTTGGGCTTTGAAGCACGTGTGCGCGTGAAAGCATATTTTGCGCCGATACTGGCAGCGAAAAACGGATGTGATGCGGCTATGCGCAGACGAAGTGCGCAAGATTATGTGCGTCTTCATCCTTCTCTCAGTTGTGCCAACGACTCTGGGAGACAACGGGTGAGTACACTCCGTCCTGTCCACAGGCGAAGGGCCTCAGGGGTGTTAATTGACGATATTGTAGATTATTTCTCGCGAACTAAACATTCGCAGTTTTTCTGTGCAAAGTGAAAGAGGTAAACTGTGTGGGGACTAGCCTCATCGATGGCGTTGACTTTAGAACTACAGCCTCAAGACAGAAGTCTATCCTTGAATTGCTAGTCTGTCTGGCTTGGTCGACCAGGCTGCTGCAAGACTGATCAATGCCTTATCAATGAGGCTGCTCACTTGGTCGTCGCCTATAGTCAAAGTGGCAAAATGAAGAGAAATGCGCCCAGACAATTTAAGGGTAAATGCCAACCACTCGGTGCAAAACATTACAACGTCCTTTGTGCACATTCAGTCTCATACTTTACTACGAATACCAGTTGTTAGCTACGAAGTAGGTTGAAAGCTGACCATTTGTCTACGGGGTTCTTAATGATCCTCCTCAGAAAATATGTGCACTTGGCGCGAGCTATGAAACGAGCGCATGCCCTCAGCTTCAGGGGTAGTCTTTGAACCACTGTTACAAGTCCAACTGCTCTGGCGAAAAACCAGTAAAATCGCACGCATCGGTTGTGCATGCCTGTCTCCCGTTGACATAAATTTTCTGGGCTCCATCAGAGTGATACAATAGCAACGAAAGGGTCTGAGGAAGTTGTATGAAGGTACAGATATGACTGCGAACAAAAGTTTAGCCCAACATGGAAGCCTAAAAGGATGAATAGATCGTTAAGAACAGTAAAAAGCAGAAAATGTCGCTATGGCCAACGTTTTCGCAAGTGCACCTCTCGAAACGTTAGCTCTACCAATGCTACTTCTTTTTCAACTTTCTCAACCATCAGTTCATCATAAGTGACTATCTATGTGGAAAGCTTACACCTTAGTAATTCCGCGACAGCAGTCCCAACCGTAGAGCTCGACTGAAATTCATTTCTCTATAAAAGGTTACAAAGAAATATATCCGTAGAAGAGAAAAAGTTTTTGCGCTCATGAATGCCATTATAACTCTACGAGGTCGTGGGATGTGACAACAAGTCGGAAGAGAGCTTGATAAGAATTAATAATTTCGTACATTTTAACTATGCATTTTTGCATTGTTTGAACACGTTCACTTCATTTAAAAATAGGTGCACAAAATACTGTCCTGTTTTGCAACAATTTAAGACCGATATAAAATTTTTTCTGCATAGCCAAATGAACAACAAAACCTAGTGTTACTTGTTTTGAAGTGTATTTAAAGAGTAGTATTTCTTAGAAGTTCTTTTTTTCTTAGTGATGCACAGAGGCTTTAAACGAAAATGCTGAATCAGAAAGAAAACCCTCATTTGGCGCATGTTCATAAGTTTGCAACAAAGTAACTATGCATAAAGAATGCGTGCAGATGGGGATATCGGCGAAAAACAAGAAATTTCGCCATATAAATATCAATTTAAGTGACCTTTGTTCAAAGCGAGAAAAAAATTTGAACTTGAGTCCCATCATTGCAATATTTTGGTGCGGGCGTCGACTTCACCTCGTACTTTGGCAGGAAATAAAATATTCTTTCCATAGTTATGTAAAGAATTCAGATAAAGAAAAGAGGTAAATAGATGCTATAGATAGATAATCTTTTCTATTGTGTGCAATCTAATGTAAAGGGGGAGTCAAGTTGCGTTTCGTTTAGAACAAAAGCTGTACTTGGAATAAGACATCTGTAGGAAAAATTCTTATGCTTCTGACTCACATCCGCTCTCCTACGTATTTTTTTACATGCATCAGAGAATGGCCTCCTCAGTCAAGGATGCCGTGCATTGTGTTACAAACGTCTGAACATAGGAGGAAATATCGCATCTTTTCTAAATTCTGGCATTGATTTTAAGCCTGGGAACAAGCTACAGGCAAAACTAAAATTTTATAAAGCAGCATGTGGTAAATGTTATTTGATGAAAGTAGTTTCATGCCTCTTTATATATCCGTCCTTGCGAGACAATTACCGAAACTTTGTATTCTGTTTTGCAAGATCAGTCGTAAAGCTGAAAAGCATCAAAATATTGTTGGAAGCCATTTTAATGAAAGCAAAATGTTCGTAATGGGAAAGGAAAGTATACTTTGGAGGAATGCATAAAGCGGTGAATTCTCAGTAATATTTTTCGCACTTGAATTTCTGTTGCTTGGTGACGTCCAAATGACCTTCACTTGGCGAAAAGTTTTTGCCGATCAATGTATCTAGGAAACTACTTTTCAACTACAGTTCATGTATGAGATATTTTTTTCGTAATTCATTAAGCAAAATTAATTGCGGTAGAGCGCCATGTTTGGGACAGTTGGCAGGACATGAGCCAGCTATCGCATGCATTGAGCGCGAAATTTCCCCGCGGGTATGTGTTAGTGTCTGGACGCGCCTTAGAAGCAGTCAAGGATTTACTCACTATTATTTTCTTTTTGATGGACGAATGAACATGAAGATATACAAGGCCTTAACAACAGCCTGGACGCTATTTTAGGGTGCCTGACAATGACCGGCAGTGTGTGATAATGTAGCTTGTAAAGGAGTGGGAAAAGTGAAAGTCTATAAGAGAAAAAAACTCGTATTCGATTTCTTCAGAATTTAAGAAAGACCGCAATGAAGGGCAAGGGTCTGCCGTTTTTAGCTTTTATTATAAGTTGCTTGTACATGCTAAGAGCATAAGTAAGCAGTACGATCGTGTCTATCGCCTGATTACTCGCTTCAAAAGGCCTTTGATGGATGTCTCAAGTTGTTTAAACTTGACCGACAACTTTAACGCTCAGGTGCTCACACACTATAAAGTTCACAGCAGCGGGAAGTTTTGTATAAATTTGGCAACAGCTTTTCAATGGACAATTACATAAAGGTTACTACCCATCCTACCGTCAAATTGGGACCACTGCGGCACCAATCCAATCCCCAATCCGAGGTACGCTTTTCCATGAAGCACTGCGAAGAGTGACGAAATTGCATATGAAAACGCATGACCACAGTGTGTAAGACGAGCACGCAGTGCACCGTTGCCTGCAGGTTGTACACGCCGGGGTAGCTGCGCGAATGAGATCGAGAACTTGGGTTCGATTACCCGAGAAAGCGTTCGTGTCCTATTTTAGCGCAATGCAAAAAGCCCGCGTACTCATACATTAAGATACAGGTTATAATAGAGGTTAGAATTTTAAAAATTATAATACCCTCATGTCTAGCGCACTTAAAGATGTCAGTGTTTAAATGAGCACAAAAATTACCAGTAAGAAAAGTATACAATAAAACTACCTCAGTAAAATATTACTCCCTAATTGTTTACTGCAGATATCGTAGTTTGGCACGTAAAACCTTACTGGCAGAGTCAAAATAAACATTATTTCATGCACACACTGATTTCGTCGGGGTGTCCAGCTCAGCTGACGATGACGTGCACTGTCCCTCGCTGTTCGTCGCGCCGATCGAATGAGGATTCAATTTCTCACGTACAACGTGACGCAGCATGAAGAACGAAACCCCCATAAAGCATTGTATAACGGCCTTTGTCGTGTAAGGAAATTCGTATGATTGTGTCGAAGTTACGTAGTGTCATGTTTAAAATAAAAAAAGCATGCGAGATTGTTGGTTCCAATCCACGGAGCCTACCTTACAATTGCGCGGAGTGTAAGCAGTAGAACGCTATGGGATGATACGCGTTGGCTGCTAATAATACAGCCGCAAGTTTTCAAAATCTCTAGGGAAATGGCCGTTATACGCCATTCTTGAACCCAAGGGGACGCTTTCACACAGTTGTCCCAGGGTCACATTCACAAGTCTTGTCCTTCGTGAATGATTTATTAGATTGACCGGCCGGCTTCGTTAGTGATATCTGCAGCATCAGAATCGGTTGATATATTCTATCACGAATATCTTTAGCGTAAGGCATTTTGTGAATACGTACTCCGCTGTCTTGATTCTTCGCAGCGAGCTGCGCCGACGCTTTGGCACAGGAGATAAATTCACACCTACAACTATGAAGTTGGAAAACTACGGCCAGTGAAGGGGACCGTGTCTTGATAAGTTGGTTTGGTGTGAGAAAACCTACAGGAAGTCCCTACACCTACGATAAAGTATGCACGCGACATGCCGCCTTTCGATAAATCCCCCCTCCCCCCTTTTATAACACGTGTCATCGGTGGCGGTGCTTTTACAGAGCACTTTAGCTTGATTAGCCGCGAATTAGTTTCGCGGTCGGCACTTATCATCATCGGCATTTTTCTCGTTAGTTCACTGGTATTCGACTTAAAAGAATATGAGCGCACGGCCGCTTGTCACTGCTCTTCAATTATTGCACGTGCGACAACAACTGCTTCATTAACAAATTCTGCATTCTTCTAACATCCGGATGCAAATGTATACAAGCCAATCAGCGGCAGTAAGGCGGCATACCTTGACTCATTGATGTGAAAGCTCAACCACCAACGTGGCAAACATAGTAACTTTGTGTCGACAGAATATACCACACGTCATTGCTACAAAATCTAAGTTCTTCATTTTTACAGCTAAACAAAAGCTTATTTCAGGGTCTGCATCGCTAACCTTTGCTTCCAACACACTTCATCCTACTGACAGTGCAGTGTTTCTTGGCGTCATACTAGACAAACACCTAGAATTTGATAAGCATGTTTTATCATCAACGAAAAAGGTAGTTTATTGATTTAGAATATTAATTAATGTTCACACTTTTTAATCTTAAGATACTAATATCCCTTTACTACGCTTTCCTTCATACGTATATTAATTATTGGATAGCACCGGGGGGAACACGTATCCCGTCCATTTATCCCGTCCAGCATACCTAAAATTAATCTATTCGCATCATGACACGTAGCAGCTACACATCAGAAGCCTCTCCATTGCTCACCTCTAACGGTATTCCGTCAGTATAAAAAGTAAACTACTCACTTGGAATACTTTCTCACAAGCCTATTAACGGAAAGCTCCCTTTCCCCATAATTACTAACACCCAGTTTCCTCACTCCCTGTCAACCCGACTCGCTTCCACCAATAGCTATTTATTTCCCAAACCTAGAACGAATTATGGCATATTTACCACTTCCTTTTCAGCCATACTACTCTGGAATTGATTGCCACATTATTTTATGATGGTCTCTCATTTTCATACATTAAAGTCAAGCCTTCCTAATTATTTACACTCAACATAATTATTTCATCTTTACCGTCTTTAAAGGAATCATTTTACATTGTTAGTAACTCCTTTGTTACAATGCTTGTTTGCTATTTTGTTTGCATTTAGCTGCTTTGTACTTACTCATATTACTCATTTCTAACGGAAGATCCCTGTACAGTCTTTTGACTATAAGACCTCCCTATGTATGTTAGTATAATCCTCATGTGTAACATTCTTATTACGCACAACAAAAGAACTCTGAAAAGAGCCTCAGAAATTTGCGCCTTTTGAAAAACCCTCCACTGTAAACTAATAAGACTAATATTTAGCTGCATCCGTGAAAGGTAGCGTCGCGTCTCTTTATCTGCAACAGCTGCGTTAAGGTCGAGGATCCGCGGCTAAAGTAATGAATAACACATAAACTCAACATACCGGCATTTTAGCGATTTCGTAGAGTTCATTACGCACCTCGTGTTTCATCCCTGCTTAAATTATGAACGTTTTTAGTAAGTAGTTCAATATATATAAGAAGCTAAATGCCTTTCAGCTAGGGCTCTAAGAGAAAGCCTGTTGATTCCTACAGAAGTGCCCAGTGAAATAAGCAGTTGCAATAAAACACAAAAGAAAGGTTAGGAGTCGTTGTGTATGCGCATGGAATATTTGCAAAATTGCGGTAGAAGCTCTATTGTATCTTGCAAGGCGTCAAACGCATAAAGGGCACTGTACGGTGGAGGGACAGATGACGACTCGTACTTCCACCTGCTGTCCTATTTCCCTTTCGTATTACATACTTTTGTAAGATAATGGACATGAGTGCTAAAATAATCCTTTTGTTTTATTCATCAAACCTCTGTATACAGTGGCCTCAGAATGAATCACACTACTCGAGCTCCATCGGCATGATGTTTGAAGCCATGCGGGGTGGCTTATATTGCTGTGCAATACTCGCAACGACTTCATTGCGCAGCAGCGAGTAACTTCTCGGAGTTGCAGTGGCCTGTGGTTTCCCATGGAAGTGCGCGTTTCTTTGCGTTGCCCGATCGGTCTCCAAAATCCTGGAGTTTATTATGAACTGTAAGACCATGTGTCGGTGTATCGTGCTTTCAGTAGGAAACAGAAACACTTTTTTGGTTCACACATATGTTATCACACAAACGCAGAAAGGTTACCCAGTGCCCGGCATAGAATGTACTCTCTTAGGCGCTGAATGAGCCTACAGGAGGCGACCGACTCAAATGACTCCGCAAACAGGTGCACGAGGAAAAGCTTGAGACATATATACATTGAATACATGGTGCGGGCATGCAGGGCAGCCACATTATCGTTAATCTAGATTTCATCAGAAGGGAAGGAACGTTACCTCATCAAGTAGTTACGTCAACACAGAAATAACGTAAACAAATTGAATATTGCCGTTCATGACATGCGATTTATTCACGGATAACTGGTAGGTGCCTTAATTTCACCAGTGCATCGGCAAGAGGAGACGCAGGGAAAATGCTCAGAATGGAGTTCGCTCTTGAAAAGACCACTGATAGAGTTGTTCATAGGGGCGGTACCAATCAGGCTTAGGCTTCACCCAATTCTTCACAACATAAGTTGAGTGACGTACCTTGCATCCAGGCCGCTATACGGGCAATAGTCTTTGACCCTCCTGAGCGAGTGCTATTCCCCCTGAACTCGCTGAAGGGCATCGTTCACTATGACGACAGCAGCGCGTCGTTGCGCTCTTCGTCTCCAGGAGCCGTAACAATCCCGGCAGCTGACCGAAAACATTTTATTTCAATAATATACGAAATCGGAGAACTCTGAGGACTAACCGGAACTGGCGTAGGTATGTTAATGCTGTTTGTACGGTCGAGTGGGTCGTAACTTAACGGGTAGTTGCGTGTTCAAACGCTTCAATTATGGCGTTGATCAGATAGCGAGAGCCTGATACTCCCTGCCGCAACTTCTTCAGTCAGCGAGCGCCTCCGCTTGCTGTTCGAAGGAAGTTGCGAAGTTCCCAAGTGTAAGAGTAAACCGTGATATCGTATCCTGTTTTACAACGCTCCTTTCTGAATAAAACGAAATTATAATCTTTTATTTGAAAGAAAAAAGGAATAGCAGCGACGTTAGTGGAAAATACAGTCAGATTGCCCGCCTGGGGGATCTCGCTTTCCAAGCAAAGTGCCGTGGTCAAGGGCGACTGAAAACAGCACTGTTACGTTATGGGATTATTGTCAGATATGAAACCCCACCATAAATTACAAGCATTATGCAAATAGTATAAAGGGATCTGCTAGCGACAACCAGGACTCCCACAACTCGCCCAGTGACTTTGTACAAAATCACTGAAGTCGTTTCAGGTTTTCTTTAATGAAGAATGTTCAAATGAGGATTTGAACAAATACAAAGGGCCCAAAGTTTCCATTCTAGGAACAGCACTTTTGTTTATATGCTATTGGCATGAAAAGGATACCTAGAAGCGTAAACATATTCGCCAGTGATATGCTGATCGCAGAAAATTTTCTTAATTCTGTGAACGATAGGCTCACAGGCATAACGTCCAGTTTTTGTCTAATTCTTCGCATCTAAACGCAAAAGTATTTCTTATACAGCTCAAGTCACTGCTCTTTTGTTATGTGACAGTCACGAGTAGTAAATCTGTGCCATATTTCTTTAAAAAATGGTTCACGGACACTTGAGACATCAAATACAAGGTGATCATTCTTGTGAAAAAGGAACAATAAATAAGTAAGCATTTACCTACCGACCCTATAAGAAGGAAAGGTATACTTTGAGCTTCGACATTAGAGTGCATCGGTTAATTGTTTCATGTTATGGCGAGTAGGGTAGAAAGAAATTTAAATAATGTTCATCGGCTGCTAAGACGGCAGACTCGGACCAGAGCCAGCTTGCATCACTCCGAGTGCCCTCATAATACCTTCACACGCTCGGCTTCATGGATGTTCAACCTTGTTTCCTTCGGAGGAGGGTCCAGGGCAAACAGCAGCTTGCTAAGTTTGACTGAGCTCCTGTCCGTTGTAAAAACTCAGTAACAGCAGAAATACAGTCATTGCATGCAGCACGTAAGGACATAGAGTAGAAAAATGGTTGTACAATTGTCAATCCATATGTACATATAAGAAAGTTGACATGAAATTCACGAAACAGGGTTCAATCAACAAGAAGAATTTATTGAAATAAAAATGGAGCGTAAAAGTTAGTTTAATATGGTGACACGCAAAGATGGAGGGCTGTACTACGGGACATCTAACATACATTTCTGTATAGCTGTCTCTGGATATCTGGTTTATTATACGTTATGAAAGGCAATTCTGAATGCCCGGGACGGTAAGTTTTATTACTGCGAATCGTTCCTAGCGCGACAAAATATACTGGAAGGCGGCGCAGGGCGTCCTCCTCATTCCTTGCCGCAATACATGTCGATTTCAAGGCTCATTTAAAGCAAACTAAAAGTTGTATTAGAATTCTTTTCTGGCCCGTTTAATACACACACACGAACACCCACACACGCACACACGCGTGCGTGCGCGGGCGGGTGCGTGCACAAAAAAGAACACAAGATGTAAAATATACTCAAACGCGGCAGAAATGATAAAGGTGTCATTTTGATGCAGTATACTAGCGTTCTGTATTTTAAAGAAAAACTTCAAAGAAATATAGAATGTACAACTAAGGTGGTTATATTTCATACTTCTGGAGTGGAAGCCATCGCCGCCATCTTGCGCAGGGAAACAGTTGCAGACGACCACGCAGACGGCGGAGCGCGTATAGAGCCCGGTACTGTTTCGTGGTGTTTAAACACGGTGGCATGGTTTTAAAGACGATAGTCGTAATTGGATTACCTAAACCCAAGAAACTTCGTCCGTCTCTATGTCTGTATATCACACTATTCATGCGCACGGGCCACGAAAACGACCACAAAACTAGGCCTGGTTGACGGGGTCATCACGTCAACATGACACAGCACAAATACAACCTATTTGAGGTAACGTATACGTACAGTCGGGCACGACTTGAAGGTTATCACGCGTGCGTCGACCAAGAACAACGACAGCGCCATGGCCCAGAATCCTTTTTTGAGAAGGAGATATCGGGTCAGCTTTCCACCCTCTTTTTGCTGTTCCTTAAGCAACGATTACCCCCTTCCCCTATCGTCAAGATAAGATGCTACCCTGCCTACGCTTAACCTCAGCAAATAGAAGAAAGAAATACACAGAAAGGGTGGTGAGTTTGTCGTAGGGCGACTGTTGCAGCGCAGAACAGCCAACGACTACGAGGGAGAGAAGAATGAAAAGACTTGATTTTCACTCTTCCGAATCTGGCCGCTTGGGCCTTGGGACCGATGGCTGGTCGACGCTCCCACGATAACCTTCAAATCGCGCGCGACAGTACATAACCGGGAACCGCAGCGTTCATTTAATTATGAATACGCATCGGACTGGTTTTTACATTAGTAATAGTGAATTCCACTGGCGGATCTGGAGCAAGTTTTTTTTGCTCCGCGGCGGAGAATTTGAATTCCACTGGCGGATCCCGAGCAAGTTCGCATGTTCCACTGGGCGATTTGGGGCAACTTGCTCCGCGACGGAGCGCTCCGCGTTGATCCGTCTCGTAGAGCAGGATTCTGCCGGAACGCCAGCTATACGATGTCGTCATTTCCGGATCAGCCGAGCACGGCCATTTTTTTCAGCGTCTTTGCTTTTTAAGCCGCTGCCCGATAACCAAGGGCGTTTGTTTCCATATTTTGTAATGGCGTGGTTCGACCGTACAGGGGACTGCTCCTCGCTCTGCTGCTGCTGCTGCTTCTGCTGCAGCAGCAGCAGCGAAAAGAGTCGTGCGTGGCAGTAGCGCACCCAGGATCTCTGCTAAAGGGGGGGGGGGTTCAATTTTTCACGAAGTGCCGGGCAAGCGATTACACAGTTGTTGCGTGTGTAAAAAAAAAGTAAATAAACTGCCAAATAATAGTGACATCAATGATGATGATTATTTTTATTATTTCTTTCGGCGTTTTCCAGACATTGGCTCCACATTCTTCTAGGACATAGGAGCAGTTACGGAGTGGGAGGGGGGTTAGGTCGGCTTCAGGGGAGGGGGGTTACAACCCCGAAACCCCACCCCGTCAGTGCGCCACTGGTACGTGGTGTACGAAACGTTATTAAAGGGCTGTTTCCAGAGTCCCCGTGTAAACGCCCCAAAATGCTCGGCTACATCGAAGAAGTAGTACACGCGTACCCGGAGGAAGAGGTATGCATACTTTTGTGCGAGTTCTAACGTAGTCCAACGTAAGGTTTTCAACATGGGCAACCGGATGCGTGCGACAACTTCCGCTATAATCCCTGCAGGAACGAGGTTATTTTTCGCTGGCCGATGGGGATCGGATCACTCCGCGACGGATTTTGTTGCTCCGTCGTTGATTCGGCACACCGCTCCAGGTCCGCCAGTGAAAATCACTATGAAATATCAACACGTTATAAATGGTGTCAAAGAGGAGCGAGCTAGAAACGGCGAAACAGCCATTTTGCCTTTCCTCTCTCCTGCCCTTTCTCGGCCGCTAGTCTTCGTGCGTGCTCGCCTCTGCGGAGAGACAGTTATTGTGCGCGCAGCACCCTCACTTCCTATTTTTAAGAATCCCCTCCATTTCGAGAAAGACAGGGCAGTTACCGTTCGGTAGCGCCGCTGATTGCGCCGCTGCCGCCGGCGCTGCCGAATAGATGGCGCGAGAGAAGGGTGAAAGCGCGAAATTTGAATTTAATTCAGCGAAATTTATATTACATCCTTAGGGGAGGAGTGAGAGTAAAGAGGAAGAGCGTGAAGGGTGGAGAAGAGGTGGTGTTACGTGTCAGGGGCTGTAGAAGACTATTGTCTTTCGAAGTAATTTTTGGCTAGCTTTTTGGTGAGGTGGTGGGATAACGCACCTTTGGATTTTGTAGTGCTGTGTGATGTCACTGAATCTGGTCAAACCATCTTCCCACACCCAATCAGCTCCATCTTTGCTCTCGAGAGTCGCCAAGGTATCGGCGCTACCATCGGCCGTGACTTGTTTCGTAAGCCCTCGAGCACGTCATGCGCCGTCTTATTATCACTGTCTCCGGGTGAGATGGAGTTGTGAGCAGGTGTCCAAAGTAAGGAAACATTCCTTTCTTTACTCTTTTTGCATACCATCAGGATTCGTAGTGCTTCCGGGGAGACGCGGCCGTTAGCAAAATTTCTTACCGCTTGAGAGTCGCTGATACGGCTAGCGCAATAGCTATTTCCTCCGCGGTCTCGATTTTCGCTGTGCATGCCGTAAGGCATGTCTTGCAGTTCTTTTCGTTTTCTACTACAACAGCTGTAAAGAGTCTCGCTTGTGCTTATACCTAGCGGCGTCTACGAAGACTGCGTCTTTAGTGTTGCTGAATTTCTTTTGTATCTCCATTGCTCTGCTCTCTCTTCTGCCTTTGCGGCATATGGGGTGCGTGTTCTTGGGTAAGGTGGGAACGGTTATCGTATCCCTAACATCATTCGAGATGTCCACTTTGGCTCCGTGCTGATGGTCGCATACAATGCCTAGTCTTTCGCGTATGTGTCATCCAGCCTTGGCCTTAGCAAGGAGCTCGTACTGCGCTATCCTCTGAGCCTCAATGTGTTCGCCGACTGTGTTATGCAAGTCTAACTGTAATAGCTTGTCTGTACAAGTACTAATTGGTAGTCCTACGGCTTACTTATAAATTTTCATAATTATTCAAATTTATTCTTTTCTGCAACCTAAAATCTGAGGTAAAGTGCCACGTATACTATCCTACTGATAACAAACGCCTGTATCAATCTCATCATGATTCCTTCCTTCATGCCGCTGTGCCTATTACCTATCCTTTTAATCAGCCTCATAGCTGATGTACTTTCCCGTCTAGTTTCCATCTTTTCTCCATTATTGCCTTTTTCTTCAAAGTGTACTTCCAAAACTCGGATTTTATCGACCTTTAGTATCGGTTCGCCACCGGCGGTATGAAACTCTATGTCCGTTTCTAGATTATCTTCCATTCGGTAGCTGTTTGGTTTGCGACCTCTGAATGTTGGCCTGTACAATATTAATTCTGATTTTTCCGCCGAGAAGACCAAACCTGTTCCTCCTTGGTATTGCTCAAGTACTTCAATCGCGATTTGCAGTGTCTGTTCTGTCTGCCCTTCGCTACGATACTTTACCCATAGGGTAATATCATAGGCGCATAGAGTGTGGTTAAGGCCTTCGATTCCCTGTAGTTTGGCTGCTAATCCGATTAATGCCAGATTAAACAGAACAGCAATGAATACCAAGAGAATAAAAATGCGGCATAGGCAGGCAAAAGGTTAAATGGAGCGATGAAGTTAAGAAATTCGCGGGCATAAAGCGGAACCAACTCGCTCAGGATAGAGCAAACTGGAAATCGTTGGGAGAGACCTTCATCCCGCAGTGGACTTAAAATAAGCTGCTGCTGCTGCTGATGATGATGATGGTGATGATGATGATGAAGAAGAAGAAACAGCGTAGGTGATATCGCTGGCCCCTGCGGTGTGCCTGCACTACCTATCTCAATATCTTCCGACACGAGGCCCCCATAGTGATCTTTGCCTTTCTTCTAGTTAGAAAGTCACGAACATAATTGTATTTGCTCCTTCCTAAGCCTAGTTCCTCAATGCTTCTCAGTATTGTTGCATGCATTATACTGTCAAAAGCTTTACTTAAGTGTAGACCAAGAATGGCGATCTGCCTGGGTTGTCTATGATTTAGGGCTTAAGCTGGAGCATCGCATCATTTGCAGAGAGATTAGTTCGAAAACCCAGCATCGTGGAGGGAAGCAGGTCCCCGTCCACTAGATAGTTGTTTAGCTTCGCTAGGACCGCATGCTCCCTAAGCTTTACAACGCAAGATATAAAAGATCTGAGACTCAGATTATTCAACTGTTAGCGCTTGCCTGGCTTAAGGGATAACCATACCTGCGCGTTGGAACGCTTCAGCACGCGCCGGTACACGTCAGGGTCGATAAACGCTATAACTCGCTAAACGTGTGGTTGCGCGCCCTACTTCTTTCTCGAGCTCCTCGGTTTTGTGCCCGCGCGCGCCCCGGAAACCGTGTCTACCCAGCTCACCCGCATGGGTCCAACGGCGCCGTTACTGGTGATTTCTTCTTTTTCGCTGCTGGATCTGATTCCTTCTTATGCTTTGGGTAATTTCGAGCATAATATAGGCTTCGATTCTCATCTTGATCTGGATCTTCTACCACCCGTTGAGGGAATGTATTCACCTATCTGTAGTAGGGAACGATCCCGATCTGTCTTTTCTTCGAGCATCCTGGCTCTTGTCCCTCTGGTTGTAGTTTGTTTCTGCCCAAATGGCTCCAGGCTGTTAGGATAAGACCCCCCTTGCTTCACTGGTATTAGGGAAACCTTTAGCTTCTTCTTCCCTTCTGGCTTTTTCCCACCGGCGTTTCTTCACCAGGTGCTGCAGGTTGTACTTGGCCTTACATTTCCGATCCGCCGTAGGGGGATTATGGCCGCGGAGTTGGCATTTTTCTGCACATTCGCCAGCTTGTTGTGGCTTTTGAAGTCCGTATCCTCTGCACAGCTTATCGTTGGGGTTAGGGCAGACGTCGGCGCGATGGCCTAATCGTCCACATTGGTAGCATATTTCGATCTGTTTCTAGTAGAGCGAGCATTTAGCTAGTACGCACCCATGTTTCACGTAGCCGGGGACATCCAACAGTCCGTGCAATAAAACGATGACGTTGGTAGTGTTCCTCATCGTCTTCGCCATAAGGACACCTGGATTATCTGCCGTATACTCTGTATTATTCCCTTGGAAGTATTCTCGGGGGCGGCTTCATAGACGCTGGCCTCGAAGTCTCGGTTGCCCGTCTTCAAGCTGGTAATATGCCTGTCGGTCGTCCGATGGTGTGCTGATCACTATAGTGTCCTGCCTCTAGTTAGCTCATACGATGTACTCTTCTTATTCCCCCATGGGAATTCCAGCGGCATTTCGCATACAACACCCTTAGCGACCGAGTTCGTAGTCGGTGACCTTGAAAGCACCACGTGGACGTACGAATATGTTGTAATGTTCTTTCGGCAAACTGGGCATTTTCCTCACCATGACGACTTGCCGTACTTTTTGGCTGGTATGCCACTTGTGGGCAATATTCGCTTGTGAGCGCAATATTCTTGTGAACTTGTGAGCGCAAATTCACTTGTGAGCGCTATATTCGCTCATGTGCTGTAAAAAACTCGAAAGGAGCAGACCTGTTGCGAAGCGCTTTCGAACCCCGTCTTCTCTTATACATGTTCGCCGTAGAATGTCAACCTGTTGCAGGGGTGTTGCAAGACGATATCGCCTCGAGCACTACCACTCCGCCTACTGAGGGCAGTTATCAAGGAAAAGAACTCTCAGAGGGCTGTTGGCTTTACGCACAGGTAGCATGAAAAGATTTACTTGGGGATAAAATTTGTTTTTACGAGTGTCAAAGTGAATTTCAAACGCACAAAGGGCTACTCATCGTATGGTCGCCTCATATTGCTATTCACATTTTTTTGTCTCCTTGTAGATGGTATTATTAGCAAACACGCGTATTCGTCTCGAATATGAGATGTGCTCCACATGTTGTCCCGCTGTTTCATTTGCGTAACACTCAGTTTGGTGGCGCACACTCCAAGAAAGCTTCAGGCGTCGGCCAAGCCTCATTTACTACTATAAAAATTGTAGCGCAAAGGAACACACGGACAGACAAAGAGCACAGGACGGGCGCTAACTTCCTGTGCTCTTTGTCTGTCCGTGTGTTCCTTTGCGCTACAATTTTTATAGAAGTCATGAACCAACTAGCCCAAGAAAACATTTTGCTAAACTCATTTACTATTTCAGACGTAGTAGATACCGGTCATACATTTTGTAGACATCACAGTGGAGTTGTGAAGTCTCGACGCTCACTCGTCACAGTGTCTTATTCAAAAAGGCTATTTTGATATTTTGCTACGGAGTTAGTTGACGCGCTTTGTGCCATAGCCATTCTGTAGGAATCATTGTCGCATCATGCATTTTATTCTGGTGGCCACTAAAAGGGCGTAAGCGACGGCGCCACATGTTTATCTCATGCAAGAGGTGGCTTTAGCTGGATTGACCCCTAAGGCGAAGTTTAATATGCGGAATATGAAACAGTGTGAGCGCCTGTTTCAAAGAGACTTTTTTCGGGCGCACGCTCCCTGAAATACCTGTCCTGATTTACCATCTTACGCCTGCCTATACCCACGTTTGTTCTTTTGCTTTTGTTCTTTTTCTTTTCAGAAAACGGAAGCCATACCGTCAAGGCAAGAATAAATGGGAAATCTCACAAGTTGAATGTAAGAAATGACTTTATCAGGCCACCTGATACACCCTATAAATTATATAATTTGACACAACTGTTATTTGTGAATTGCTTCCATTGCATCATAATTGCACTTTTTATTGCAACTGTTCAGAGGAACTTTTTCCTTGGCACGCTCAGAAAGATAAAAAAAGTACGTCCGTAGCACTGCTTATATGTACAAGTGCTTATACACTGCTGCCTTTATTATGACCATTATGAAAGAGTGTGGCATCCTACAGTTTGGACGTTAAACAGCCGGCACGCCAACGATGCTTCAGGTAGAAGAGCGAAATGGCAGTGACAAGACGATAAAATGAAACATGATCTGAAGGACCCGAAATCAGCTCCGCCATGATGTGTATCCCGTGGGCGCCATTTTTTATTTGTATTGTTCCTTTCTAGATGGCACGAGTGAAAGCACTGCTATCGCAAAGCGCCACAGCAGTAGCGACGTGGGGAATTTCTGTATTTCGAGGGCTTTCTTTTTTATTCGGAAAGAAAAATGGTGCGAACGTTTTACTCAGTGAACTCGGGTTAAAAGCAAACTTACGTGTATCATCCCATTCTTCGGCAGCGCACGTTTATAAGGTTTCAAAGCTGTGATCACTGTCTGTAAGTGGTTCGGTTACTTCAGAAGCAGGAAAACCCTAGGGGAACGATTCAGGTATCTTAAAACAATGCGGGTCTATTAAGCAAGACGGCGTACCTTAGGATGTACACAACAGTGCGAAGGCAGTTTGGAACCCCAGCGTAGTGTATTGCGGGAAGTCCGCAAGTGGAGGACAAGGTAACTTGGCTTTACACTGGAGCCAGGTAAATCTTTGAAAGCAACTTGATTCATCAATAACCTGTGTGGGTACATATGCTCTGTGTGGTCTGTGGCAATGCTCAATGAGTCAAAAAATGCGTGCTCATATGTTATTTTTCTATTTGAACAGCAAACTCTCTTGTGCGCCCTCTGTCGTTGTCGGCGTTGTAATAGTTGCCCGCAGGATATTCATTATATGGTTCATTGGCTGATCCAGCAGATCATGTGATTGCGCTTTGACCAACCGGGTGCAAGTGCGCGTGTTTCAAATTTTGCGGCGCATTCACCTTGCATGATATGAGCGCCTTAGATTTTCTACCGAAGATATAAGGGGAGAAAAGACAGAAAGAAAGGTAGAAGGAAATAAAGACGGTAGGGAAGAAACGGAATTGAGTTGTCAGGGCTGGTGTTCGAACCAAGGCTCCCATCCTCCGAAGTCAAGTACCCTAACCATGACGCACAAACCCACGCTTATGAGGTGTTAAATAGATGTCTCCTTGGTGCTGTTTCTCCTAACGCAAGTGTTTTTCTAGTTAGGGCACCGACTTCTGGAGGGCGTGTATGTAGTGTATTTGCTGAGTTGGGTGTTATAAAAACCCACAGCTTTGCTGTCCGATGGTTCCACTGTGTAGAACGGGTGCTATTTTTAGCTCCATCCCTTCTGGCTTACGCCCACCTCGTCCTCGACGCTCCGTTTCCTAGGGTCCACCGAGGCTTTGTTAAGTGCTTCATGCCAGGATCCACGAAGATTTCGCTAACGTCATTTCCGTCGCGTAATTACTACGTAAAACTTAAGGGAATAGAAGAAAAAGATTAATTACGAAGGAGAGGTGCCGCTGTTGCCCGAAATCAAACCCACAACTCCCCGGTCCGCGTTGGTAAGCGCTGGGCGCGCGATCCACTGCACCACAAGCACATATAGGCGACACAGAGCAAATGCGCCTTATGTCCTCGCCTTAACGCATTACAGTTTCCATCTAAATGATCTTCGGTTACTGCAAACGTACTAGAGCAGACAAATTATTTTAGAGTAATATCTCCTTTTCCCTGCACTCTAGCTCGGCAGCGGTGCTACCGCCATATAAGAGCGGTGGAGCGAAGTACTACATCTTGATACTAAAGCGCGCTGACTGTGAGCGCCTCGGTAGTCTCCGCGCAGAGCGAAGCGCTGGTTACTGGTGTTTACGGAGTTTTAGTACGTGCTTTGTCTTTTGCGTTGCATTGTCATGGCATACCTGTTCGCCTATGCGCAGCGTCTACATCTATGAAAAGGCCCCTAAACCACCCGTTGACATTTTTTACACAATTCAGGTAAACATGCGCATCGATATCAGGATGCCGTCATGGTGATCGATGTCAAACGCGGCAGCGCTAAGCGCCACGGGAGAGCCACAAAACGAAGAAAACCAGCCCGTTCCCTTCTCCGGACATTTCCTATGCTCCGCAGCTCGTCCTGAAGTCAGCGTGGCACTCTTGATGATGTCACCAGTGTCTGGCGCTGTCACTAGCCGAACGACCGCAGGCAGGGTCTGCAAGAAATTACGCACGCTACCTCTTCATCGTCGCGTTGCTCGCCTTGCCAATGTAGGCAGCCAGTTAGCACAAAGAGCAGAAATGCCGACAGAAGGGTCTCCTTGTGAGGTTCTTCAACACAGCCTGTCACCATACGTTTCCATTGTAGTGGCAAGGTCATTAGCTGCGCCCTTCGCAGGACGACAGGCCGGCACGAAGCAATACAACTCATTGGTGATAGCCTATCGCGTGACGTTTGGAGGAGTAGTCGGCTATGAAAAGACGGCACCTTCCAGACGGCGCATAGCAAAGGAAAGAGCTTAGTGAGCGGGGACCAGTTTTCGATCATAAAACACGTGCTATTTCGTTTTACTGCACCTTTTCGAAAAATTCTCGCGGCTGCGCGTTCGTTGCCGACTCGTGTACAGCTGCAACACCGAAACTAAATTTCGACCTCTGAGTAGTTTAGGGGCCCTCGACGGGTGTCTCTACACCTCCTTCTGCTCCTTTTATGATGACATCGAATAGAAAACGGCTGTACTGATCGCCTCAGGAAGGCGACGACATCGGCGGTCGAATGCCGGGCAGGTAAATTTTGGTGTAGCAAGACAAACTCGAGCGGGAAGCGGGACACATTCCAGCGTTCACGGCACAAACTGCGAACTCTTACTCTCGCGTTTCTGAAACTAAGCGAGATCCAACGCAACTGGCTGCCATACACGCCACAACAGTACAAATGGTTGTAGCTTACCCAAGCAACACCTCGTAGGAGGCTGCGAGCCAAGCATACCCAAAAGAAGGCCGCCTACAAGCACACCATGCGCCTTTGGCCGGAATGCACTATATGACTTGATATGAGCCTTTGACAACCCGTTCAATTATGAAAAAATACCCACTAGCTTCATGAACCAGTGCCCGCATGATCCGCTGACAACCCGCTTTTCAATTGTGGACCAATACCAGCAAGCTCAAATTAAAATGCCGCTGGGCCCCCATGTAGATTTAAGAAGTAAATATCAGCAGCCTGCAACAGGTTTGCCAACATAATGGATGGTTCAGGTGTAGAATACTCCCACCTAATCTTGCACTGGGCTTTTAGTCGTCTTCAGGAACATGGATGGCTAGCTGTCTCTCGCTTCCTGTTCTAACATTCCCCGCTCCTTGTGCAGCTTGCAGTCCTGAGCGTTGCCGATACACTTGCATCAAGATGAAGAATTTCTACGAGGAAGGTGTTGAAGAGGCTCGCTGCGTAGGGACCCAGTGCATTTGCAAGTATAAAAAAGGTAAGTCAATGGCTTTTTTTTTTCGAAAACAGAGTGCGTAAAGTAATTGAACTTATGCGGAAGGGAATAGAATTGATCGAGCACTTATTATTGCGATAGCAATTATATAGACACTTGTACTGGGTTTTCGCCGTTGGTGTCAATCGTCGTTATCGTTGTCCTCGTCATGCACCCACAGTGGAAGCGACGCGCATTTTACACATACTTATGGTGGCTTGAGGGAGGTAGTGTGACGGGCGATGCCGGAGCGCTGCTCAAATTCGTAACGAAATATGGCAGTCCCGGCAGATGGCGCTGCATGTGCAACAGGTGCCTTCAATAACGACAGATGGCGGGCTAGTTGGTGATGCATATCTTCCAAAAACAACAGCACAAAAACGCAAAAACTGAAGACACAGACCAGGAAGACACGGGATAGAGTGCTGAGCACTCTGCGCCTCTGCTCCTTTTCGGAGGTTATGTGTTTACATACTTTGTGCCCATCCATGTTATTACCGGTTACTATCCCCAAGGATAGCCAGCGATTCACTACCTGACAACGTGAGCGTTGCAAAATGGCGTCGACCACGGGGGACCACCCCTCCCATACATGGGCCATATGGGGAGCTTTGCTCTAGAGTCAGTATATTAGCTCTATGGAGGCAGCACCGCACACAGATAATCGCTCCAGACACATCGTATTTCATCGAGCTTCGCCAAGGGTTAGTGGACTCTGAAGGAAACGGGCGCTCGCATGCCTGCCCACAAGCACACACCCCGTGCAGCTGCGCATTAGACACGCTACACCTCAACACCTGACAGAACACAGTGATTGGGGAGCACAAAGCCGAAGCACATTGGCTCTAGAAACGTATCTTGCATTACTTCGTAGAATATTTCAGTTTGTTGCTCTCGCAATTCGCGATTCCATCTAAATGCTCGCCACCTAGCGGACGCTCCTGGAACCTAGCCGATCCAACTTCTACGTCGAAACGCGGCATGGTATCGCATTCCCGCGGGCTGTAAAACAGTTCTGTAGTTCCTTAATCAACGCCACGCCGCCTAGAAGAAGCCCGAAATCGAAAGAATCCTCATCAAAAGACTTTTGTTGCGTGCCTCAGTACGTGTCATCGCGATGCAAAGACAGCAACACGTCGTTTCATCGATTCCCCAAAGAAGCAGACGACGCTTCGCGCAGGGCAATATGGATTAGGAACTTGCGCATCGGCAAGAAGGTGACGTTAACTATGCTAGTTTGGTCCAGGCACTTCACTCGCGACGATTTCTTCCTCCCCGGTGAGTACACAGATAGTGTGTGCGCGCGTTTATTATCATGCGCGCTTTTCGAAGAGCCGGAGTGTAGTTTAGTTCAGGCAAGCGCGTGAACAATAGCGACATCGTTTATACGTGTATATATGGTAACGTTTTCTGAGCGCGCCTATGCTCAACTTGAATCGCGGTAACATTATTGCTGACGTACTTTTGCCCGCATGCATTGTAGTAAGTAGATATAAAGCGTGCGCGTGCCTTCGTTCGCCACCTTCGTCCCATGCGCGAGCTGCGCCTCGTAATTTGTTTGGTGGTTATGGAGGTAATGTGTGATCGTTTCACGTAGAGTGTTTGAATTTCGAGTTCCATCTGGTGACAATTCAGAATTTATTGCGCATCTTCCAACTTTTCAGCCCTCGACCGGTTCACCGCGCCTCTAAGTTTGTCTTCCGGCACCGCGCATAGAACTGCACTCTTTTAACATGTTTATAAGTGACGCATTTGTAGTCAACGGAGCAACGCCGCGCTCAAGTGCTTGAATCTTTCGGAGAGGCCTGCTACGCATGAACACGTACCTGCCTTCTTCAACTTGAGGCTCGCTGGAAAGGCTCTTTATCCTTAAGAAAATCTGATGCGGGTCTCCGAACAAGTGCGACGTTTGAACGCACAGCGCAATTATTGCAGCTGTTTCGCCGCTCAAATCTTTTAGACCGATTAATATCAGATGTTCGGCAGCAAGAACCCTTTCGCATTCGACGAAGCATCGTGATTCTAACCCGCAATAAGGAAACTTTAGCACACCGCTAAACGGAAGCGCGGCCGTGACCCTGGATATAAGCCATCTTTGTTTTTCTCAGCAATGTTGCCAGATGAACCACTTTTTCTGGAGTTGCGAATAACTGCTCCGCCACTCTGACGAAACTGCGGATTTTTGAAACGAAGACGAAGGGCAAGACGAAAACGTAAAGCTTGGGCTTTCATAAGCATATGCCTGTGGCCCAGTAGAACCATACAGACAATTAAAGCACATAGAGCGGGAAAAGAACATCGTGAGAAAAATTCAGGAGACATTTACTGAAGTATATTCGCGCGTCTAACGGTTTGTGCAACACTAAAGCTCCATACGGGGAGGATCCCCTCTTCGGTCCGCATAGTGGCCCAATACTTTTAACGTTGCAGGCTTTGTGTGTGTATGTGTGTGTGTTTTCGTGTTCGAGGACAGGTACGTGTGGTGGATAACGAGCACATTTTAGAAATCACTGCCATGTGAAGCAGTCAGTGAGGAAATCGCCAATGACGAATATGGAACTGGGCGGAGAGTTACGATTAAGATCAACGTATTTGTCTAAATTTCCTGGTTGCGCGCCTAATGTGACGTTGCCATGCACGTCGACAGCAATGTGGTGCACTGTGGTGCACTGTTTCGTCTAACACGCTAGTGCGAAGACGCCTGTTTTGTCGAAGAGAAATGTACGCTACGGTGTGTTGATGTGCATATCATAAAAGTGTGTGTGAGAGAGAGAAAGAGAGCTCTTTATTGAAAGGCAGAGAATTTAACCGGCGTTGAAACATCGCTGACATGCTACTCTGCGTGGGAAGGGAGTTTGGGGAAGAGAAAGACGAGTACAAAGAAGTGCAAGAGACAGTGAAAAAGAAAAGAAATAAAGCAGGGCCTTGTGTATCTGAATATAATGACCAATTGCGTCTAACGATATTATTTCAAGTTTACATCAGCCCGCAGTTAGGTGATAGGAAGCGTTGCGTGATGGGAGAGTGATGATGACGACGGAGATGAAGTTAAAGTATATCGAGTTGGCCTATACTTTCTAAATATCTAAATAAAAAGTCCATCGCACGTCTCTGCTGCGTGGGGCAAGCTAGATGGCCTAAAACACATTGAGGTGACAAAGGAATTCGTATGAGTGATTGCATGCAATGTTCATAGAGCGCACGCTCATCGTTGTACGCTCGGCACTCAAACAAAATATGCTCTACGGTTTCAGTAGAGCCACAGTTGCTGCAGTGTGGGCTTGTCTCCTGGTGGAAACGGTACCGTAAATCATTTGAATATGCAATGTTCAGCCGCAGTCGATGATACAAAGTTTCCAGGTGTGGAGCAATGTTGAATTGTAGTTTTGACTTGAGATCTGGGTCGACTGAATATAGGAAAGGGTGATGATGTGTCGGTAACTTCCCTAGCCGGTTCCGTTATTCGTAAGCGAATCCTTTACCCCTTTGCAATGCACCAGAATGGTGAAATAGATTCGCTTATAGTTTTGATAATGAAGACCGTTTCGTGCTGCTTCGTCTGCGTTTTCGTTGGGCAGAATGCCGCAGTGAGCTGGTATCCATTGAAAAGTAATTGAGTGTCCTGCGGTAATAGCCAGATGATGTAAATAGGGAATGTCGGCAGAAACGGGCTGCTATTAGTTTTGTTCAGGTGGTTGTGCAGTTTTTGCAGTGCTCTGTTAGAGTCGGTAAAAACTGCCCATCGGCCAGGCTTTCGGCGCGCGATATACAGGATAGCTTCCTTGATGCCGTGAAGTTCCGCTGTCATGGAAGATGTTTTCCACTGCAGCCGATAAGAGCGCATTTCTCTTGTTGAAGGAACATAAAGGCCACAGGAAGAAGTCTTTCGAGTCGTTGAAGCATCAGTATAAATATGCGTGTGATGGGTAACCCTGCTCGCGCATCCAAAGTGCGACACCGTCAGGTCACTCACCGTGGACGCCTCAGACGTCGCCATTGGAGCAGTCCTGCAGCAGTTTGTCGATGGAGTTTGGCAGCCGATCGCTTTCTTCTCACGGAAGCTCTCACAGACCGAGGGCCGTTACAGCACACTCGGCCGCGAACTGCTCGTAGCCTAGTTGGCTGCCAAGCATTTTCGCCGCTTCCTCGAAGCTCGGTAATGGGTATCCTCAGCGACCTCAAGCCGCTCACGTGTCTTTCGTCTGCTACCAACTCTTCCCACACTCCACGTGAGATTCACCAACTTGCCTATATATCGGAGTTTCCCAGCGACATCCGACACATTAGTGGCAAAGACAACCCCGTTGTTGGCGAACTAGCCTGAAAAGAAGTCAATGCAACGGTGGATGAGCGCCCGCCAGTCGATTTTGCAGGCATGGCTACTGCACAACGGGAGGATAGCGAACTTGAGGTTCGACTCCAAAAGAATTCCCTCAAGTTCGAAGATGTACAACTTTGGAGCCCGTCCACCACACTACCTATCCCAACGATCAAATTTTGAATAGCGGAGTGCATGTCGGAGATACGCGAACAATTAGTTCCCCGTGGCAGGCTCCTTGAAACCGAAATCGGCCGGGAAAAGAGCGTCTGTGACGTCGATGTCGCCGCCCCCACGGCTTTCGTCACTCGCCACTCGCCAGTGGTCACCGCCGCTCCGGCCGCGCAAGCAGCTTACGTTATCTCCTTCTTATCTGCGGCGTTGGTCGCCGCGGGCGAGTGACGAAAGCCGTGGGGGCGGTGACATCGACGTCACAGACGCTCTTTTCCCGGCCGATTTCGGTTTCAAGGAGCCTGCCACGGGGAATTAATTGTTCGCGTATCTCCGACATGCACTCCGCTATTCAAAATTTGATCGTTGGGATAGGTAGTGTCGAGGACGGGCTCCAAAGTACTAATTTACTATAGCCACTAATTGCTGATAATTAAAAAGTTAATTAACGTAATTTCGCTAATTATGCATACAAGTGCGATAATTGTTCTGTATCTAGAGGCCGCCAACCCGTATACTCGGATGGTACACAAGACATTCCCGCGATTTATGTTTTTCTAATTTAAAAAATGTGCTGCAGCTAAAAAAACACCCTGTATGTTAAGTGCCTAGACTGGTTCACGCGGTGGCCTGAAGCATTACCTCTCAGGACGTCACGGCAGAGTCAGTCGCCCGCGGACTCATCAGCGCCTGAACAAGGCGCTACGGAGTTCCCAAGACCATCACAACGGATCGAGGTCGTCAATCTGACTCCGCACTCTTCTGCACTTTGTCCCGAATGCTTTGTATCAACCACATCAAGACGACGGCCTACCACTCTATGTCAAACGGCATGGCTGAGCGATTTCACCGCCAACTAAAAGCCTCAGCTCATGGCCTCATGATCACTGATACCCCGCACGGAGCGACTACCACACGTCTTTCGCAGCACAATACGTACGGACGCGTCCTGCTCCTCAGCTGAGGTCGTTTTTGGCACGACCGTAAGACTACCAGACCAGTTTTCCGAAGCGTCACCGGTACCACCACTGCACATTGCTGATTATGCCAGCCGTCTCAGGAATGCCATGAGAGACGTGTCTCCTATTCCGCCCCGTCAACACTCATGCCCATGTCTCATCAGTCGTGCTCTCTGCGATTGCACACACACCTTCGCGCAGCAGGATGCAGTCAGACCACCCCTGCAACCGCCTTACGACGGACCCTTTAAAGTCGTCAAGTGTTGCCCGAAGCATCTTGTCCTGCTGCTTAAAGGACGCGAAGAGAGTATCTCCGTTGGCCGCATAAGGCCGGCCTTCCTCGGCACCGACGCCGTTCTTGAAGACGATAGGCCGTCCACAAACACAAGACAAAGGCCCCAGGCAGCACATGTGCTCGGGCCAATATTGTTTTCTTGTTGGCTTACGGAGGTCCAATGCAGGCCCTGTGATACCACTCATAAGCCAGCATTGGAAATGCCACCTACTAAGGCCTCCAACAATGGCCCATCGTAACCATTCAATTTACAATAACGGTTCTTCCATCCTCTAAAAAAGGCAAAAGTGGGCCATAGTTGCCACTCAGCATACATTGTTTGTGGGGCCAGTCCACAAGGATGGTAATGATGGGTCAGTTTCCACATAGTCCTATCAATATTGGTTATGTAATGGCGGCAGGCTGTATATATCGTCCAATAAATCTCCCTGCATCGCCAATGTTGGACTTCGAATGTTCTGTATCGGACAATATTGTCCGCACAGAAGAGTTGTAGCATCAATGTTGGTAACATTGGCAAGTACACATGATATATCGGGAGGCAAGTACCCATGATATATTTCCAGTTTTACCAATATGAAGGGACCGCTAGCTCGACTCGGTGCCGCGAATGAGTTGAGAAATGTCATTGTGTTTGTATTCGGTGCAGCAGGACAAATTATCTCTAATTTACGCAATTGTTTAATTGCGCAAGTTCTAGCTAAGTGTGTGTGAAGTAGGCTAGAACTTCCACATTGGAAGTTGAGCAAACTACGTCTAGAATGCCATGACATGGTCCAAAATGCCCAGCAGCAGGTTAGTGGCTTTCGAGCCCACGTGCATGGCATAGCACGTCACTTTATCTGTTATAGCAATATTTGCAAAATAATGGAAGTAGGCTGTGTATACTGTCCAGACATTCTAGCTGGTTTCGATAATACAGGACAGCCAGTGCTGCTTGCGAGATAATATTGTCCAGACGTAAATATTGTCGCGCCTATGTTTTTCACATTGGGAAGTACAAGCGACATATTGGAAGCAATCATTTCTTTTTCATTTGAAACAACGTTAATATATATGTACGTACCGTATGCACTCGCATAATTAGCGCCCACGCGTAATTTCTCCACTCCCTACTTTATGTACGGTTTACGCAAAAATATTACTTCCTTGTTCTCCCCATGACACCCAGGGCCACGTGGCGCAGGCTAGCGCTGTCCTTTATCAGTATTGCGTGTTCGGTAGCCCAGGCTTCGCCATAGCCGATCGCATTTTCATTTTTTAGTAGCGACATGTTGGTGATACCTATAAAACAAATTCAACATAGCGTTTGCCAGTTAATTGAGAGCCGTGCCGCCACAAAGATTTCGACACGTGAGTTATTCTTGATACTGGAGTTCGGAGACGCTGCTGACAGCACCAGTGACGACAATTCCCGAGTCGCAAATCCGCTAATGCTTGAATGTAGCCCACGGATGAATTTGGCTGTTAAAGTACGCATTCCGTTGAGTGAAAGCTACCTTCGTTTTTGTGATACATTTCATTTGATACATCTCAGCTCAGCACGCGTCAAGATTACTTACACGGTATTTCGGAAGTACTTACGAAATTCCCATGTATTTACGCACCTTCTAGAACTTCTAGATTCACGGAGAAAAAAACACGAGTTACGTGGTATGCGCGAGTAAGCACGGCATAAGTTGTACATACATGAGCAAATACGGTATATGCAAAACGTTGGAAAGTAAAGCCTTTTTTATTTTCCTACCTCGAGCATCAGGCACAGGAGACCGGCGAACATCGACGCGTATCGCGGCAGGGGGAGGGGGGGGGAGCTGCGTGGGCTGCACTAATCCGTTTTTGCTTCGCATACCTGTTCGACGTGTTTCTTCGTAGCGAGCCGGGGGTAAGGCAGGCAAAGCGGCTTTCATTCCGCATAGGTTTTTTCGGACGTACTGGTTGTGTCCGCACGGGCATCGGATATCTGCTGAAACTGGCAAGTTTACGAAGTCAGAACCCCTAAGTGGACTACGAACACGGAACTCGCGACTGCAAACTTTTGCACAGTGAGAAAGTGGCAGCCCTGCGCTTCTTTGGACCGGATATTTTGGGTGAACTGACCAGATGCGCCTTTACGTGTTCGGACAGTTCTAACGGTTTTCCTGAAAGCTTTGTACCGATTTTAGCCATTCGTTTATTTTACTCATTGTGCGTTCCGTTGTGCTCATTCCCTCATTTTGGTGTGTTATAGGTTTATTATAGCATGTATTACTGCGTATTCTCTATAGATTTGTCTATCTTTAAATACACACGTGGTGGGCTTTGTGCATACATCGCGGCAGATGCAGTAATCGCTCCTAGCAAAGCTGTTTTGGTTCGTGTGACTTTCATGTTTGTTTGTTTTTTGTCTTGCTTGAAACGCATGTTTTCCTTTTGCTCTTTAACGGTCATTTCCTGTTCCTGATTTTCGGTTCTTTAGAAGCCGTCGGTTTGCCCCCACATACCATCCGTTTCGGAATTTGCATGCAGAAACACAACACCGTATCCTAACATTCACTTATATTGTTTTACTTGAGGAAGTGTTTAATTTCTACAATTCAGCTGTTTCGTGCAATCGTTTAAGGAGCCTTTCAAGCTTCAGCTGCTCCACCATTTAATAAGCAAGTAAACCATAACGTGTCGCATAGTTTTAGACGTATGTTTCCTTGCACGTCTTCTTTTGCTTATGGTGCTTATGCGTTTAATTTTCTCGAGGCTGATCATATACAGTGGACTTCAAACTTAGAGCAAATATTTATTTGTTGATTTTATCAGAACTTTCTTTTCAATCCCTTCTCATGTCTCTTAAACTCACGAATAAAATGTGTCATAAAGAAGACATTTTGCTTATTTGTATGTGTATATGGTGTTCGAAAGATACGTTTCGGCATTAACATACGAGTGCATTGACCATTTATGTCTGTTTAATGCTATCGTCATAACCACGAAGCGTGAACACAAAAAAATTCATTTCCCAAGCTGGCAATACATACATGCATACTAAGTACAAAATAAAGCTATTGTTACTCCCATAATTTCATGGATATTCTTGCTTTTTGCATAGAGCCAGAAGCCTCGGCAAAACAAATTTAAGTGCGTGCAATTATAGCTAATAAAAAGGTGGGGAAAATATAGGATCAGCCAATAAAGAAAGCTGGCAAGAAATATGCTGCCTCATCCAACAATGAATGCTGGCAAAAATTGATGGAACAGCCATCAGTAAAGGCTGCAAAAAACGGTTCGAGCTGCCATTGTTTATACAAGCTTACCAATATTGAAAATACAAACGATGGACAATGTTGGCCAAGGCCATTCTTTCCCAATTTTTCCAACGTTATACGACTGGTATCCAACATTGGACTAATCTAGTTAAAAGTGTAGCATGGGGCCCGAAATCCAATGTAGTTCCATTATTGTATCCAACGTTTTCCAACGTTGCGCGAATGTCGGTCCAATGTTGTTGTGCTGCCTGGGGCGCTTCGCAACAGCAGAACCTACCAGCGGCTCATAGGGATCGCTCCTTTGCACACTGGCTACCTCGCTAGGGAGGGCGGGGGTAGGGCTATGGCGAGCCGTCAGCGTCTCGACGACGACGACGATGTTGCGCCTCAGCTGCTCCGCACGTTCGAGCAGAGCGTGAGAGTAGAACGGCGACAAGAGCGACAGCATCTGTGGTCGTGCATAAACAAATATGTAGGCAAGCCAACGCCTCACGTCTTCCCACAGATAGATAGATAGATAGATAGATAGATAGATAGATAGATAGATAGATAGATAGATAGATAGATAGATAGATAGATAGATAGATTCAAGGCTGCTGCAGTTCGCCAAAAAATGCTTCGGACTCAATGTGCACGCCATTGTGCACGTATGTGCACGCCAATAGTCATGTTGTACGTATACGTTTTTCGTTGTTCGAAAATTCCACTCTTGTCGATGCCGACATTGAAAAGAAAGGAATTGGGGCCTTTAATGGAAGCATGCGTACACATGACAACAAATAAGTGGATATGGCTAAACAGGTAACTGAAGATGAAATCCGCGGCTCTTAGTCAGTGAAATATTTCGAGCTTTGACTCAGCTTAGTAAGGCACATGGCAAGAAACTGGGGGTCAATCCTACCGTTTTCATGATTCATGCTCATTTCTTATTGTTAGGTATTATGTGCGCATTTCTGGATGGAATTGAAGCTTCTCCATATATTACCTGTAATTATTTACTAATGGCGCTTGCTTGCTTTGAATTTGGCACGTCACAACTCTTATTTTCTAAAATATATTTTAAATCTTGCTTTCCGAAGGATATATGTGAAAGAAATATCCAATAACAAAAGTTGCAGTCCCTGCGTTCTCTATTTGTCTTAACATTTTTCGTGCGCTAGGCTATTTCCTGATTCGCATAGATAACAATTCTAATTAGAATTACAACAGTGCCGTCCTCATCGTCGTCCCTGAACATCTTGTGTGTACATCCATGCAGTGTTCTTTTAGTACCGCCCATGGTCGCTGCGGACAAATATATGGCTTCAGGTTGCCAAGATTCGTTGCAATGTTTTACTCTTATTGCGGGCGTGTATTATGCACGTATTCCTCATCTGCACATTTTAATCATCACCCTCCTGTGACTGATCTTCATCTTCAGTGCCTCCGGAGCATAATTATCGTGTGTGTGCCTTGGCTGGTTCGATGCCGAGTACAAGGTCCGAATAAATGTCGTTGGAATCGAGACGTCATACGTGGTGGAGGTGCTAATGCTAATGCCCACTAATGGCTTCGTTTCCCCCGCTTTCGTAACCATTCGGATCACAATACCATGCTGTCTACTGCACATTTCCGCCTCTTCGGATTCATTCTCTTTCGTGATCTTAACTATACAGGTATCTTTACGGATAACGGAATGTTTACAATTCCTTGTGGCAAATATGATAATTATAGACGCCGAGCCTGTTTTCAGTCAGTGAACTGGACACCACGTGCTTGATGAACTAACACAAGCAATGTGCTAATAAGAAAAAATGCTGATAAATAATTTTATATATCACTGCTGCACATATAGCATTTCCTAAAAGGATATGCAATGTGTGCCGCATAGTTTCGTCTCATAGCCTCAGGAAGGTTGCAGGCACACATGAAGTGCCCCGGTCTTCTCAGCCACCATCACCCTGCAGAAACATTGTCCTCGGATCTGCGTCCAAAGCATGCAAGGATTCAGCATCAGACACGCACTCCCTTTCGTTAAATGCTGTGTTAGTGTTGTCTACTCCATTCCCGTATTGTGTGGAAAAAATTTACATCGGCCAGAAGGAAAGGTGCAATAATGGCCGCTTTAGCGAGCAAGAAAAAAGAAAAGTGTGCGCATTTGGTTGAGCACGCTTCTGCTTGCGTGTATGAGCCGACGTCCGTGAGATTAACATTTTAGGCCGAAGTAAAATGCTCTTCTTGATTAGCCTTGGAAGCTTTTGTTGCCAAGAGGTACCGCGACGGCACATATCAGAATATGCATAAAAGGTATTTAGTTGCAAACACTTCAGTCGATCATTTTTAAATTTGATCTAGAACTTTCGAAATGGCAATTTCTTGCTGAAGAAAAGAATTAAAAATTTCGTCAATATGTATTGCCAATTAATTTATTTTGCTAAAAAATACGTTACACTAGGGCACTCTTTCGTCAACACGATTCATTTGGTTGCAATTCACTAGCACGCTCCGTCATTTTTGAAAGCTTGTTATGGAGGACCATGTTATGGCTCGCTTATGGGCTTCGTATGGTAAAGTGGCATGAGTGCCACAAGCGATTACGCCGGGTTTTCGACAAGGCTACTGCCAACTCTTTCAAGGTCATCTCCGAATGCCGCGCGTAAGATCGCCTAAATAAAACCGTTCTGGAACAGTAAAAATAGGCGAAACTGCTTGCGCACGCGCAATCTATTCTTTCCGCAACAATCTCCATCATATTGGCGTTCTCTCTTGCAGTATGCAGCGTGTCGGACTGCCATCAAAAGTGCGCACGCGAGAAATTTGCCCAGCTGTCCAAGAACAATGCTTGCTTCATGAAAGAATGCTTCTGCCTCTACAAAAACCGTAAGCGATTCAAACAATGAATTTGTTATTAATAAAAGTGAACAGTGTTTGCTTGGTTAGTTTTGTGTCGTGACGTGCAATACTCAGTACCCTAGCCACGGTCATCGTTCAGTGGCGAAGATTCGGAAGGCTGGCGAATCATAACCACCAGCACTAGAACCGACATAGTAGCTTATAGACTCACATGAATTGTTTCTGTGGCTTCCTAAGTCTCATATGACGAGGACCAACAATGTCAGTGGTGGCCTGCGATGGCATCAAACGAGTGGCCATAAAATTAATGCCGAAACGGAGTAAGTACGCATATGATGACTAGGTTCTATTTTCTATCACGGTGTAGTTAGTCGAGACTTTCACCCGTGTGCGAATTATATAACCACGACATATCCGAACCCTCCATTGCGCATAATCACAGGTATCCCTGTGCGCTTACGTTGAGGCCATGTGGTTGTAATGGTGTAAAATACGGTATGAGCTATGACATGACAGAGGTTCATGAATGTATCTTCGCTCTCAGACGAAAAATAAAGTGATCCGTTCTTTGCAGATAGCTTCCTGAGGGGCGATCTGATAGGGTGGAAGCCCCTGATAAAGCGCTGCAAGAAGAGAAAGGGCCAACGAAAGTACCAATCCTTGATGAACGTTGTCTCAGGGAATTCAGTGACGGCCTGAAATTTGGCCTGGTAGGGAAAAATTTATTCCTTGCGCACGACATAACCGAGTATAATAAGCACGCGTGCTGCGAAACGTTCTTTAAGTTTTTACCATTATAGATAGTGAAAGCAGTGCGACGGCGTCGGAGTGGCTGCTTAAGTGCACGGCTACAAGGGGTGACGTTGCGAGGTTAACTCATCAATAATAATTCCTGGGAATTTTACACTCGAAAAACACGATACGATTATGACAGACGCCGAAATGGAGGGCGCCGAAAATTTCGACAACCTGGGGTTCTTTCGCATGCACTGCCACCGCACAGTACACGGGCCCCAACATTTCGCCTCCACCGAAATGCATGCACCACGGCCGGGATTTGATCCCGCGATCTTCGGATCGGTAGCCAAGTGCCATAGACACTAGACCACCGCGGCGGAGCATCAGGAAAACTGCTAGGCCGAAGAAACGCCCGGAAACGCGTACCGATTAAAAGTTACCAGTGATCAGAAATCTCTGAAAATCTCGAATTTGCGTGATTTCGACGCAAGGGGTCACGTGTTGGACCACCATTTGTGGCTTCACAGAGGGCTTCCTTGCTAATGCTGGTTAGGCCTTAATGTGCTACGTGAGGTGAACTCGCAAGGAGATGTTGAAGTATCTTGGGGAGGAGCTCCGACTAGATAAAATGTGCAAACGTATGGATTTCTCAATCGCGTAGCGTGGAGGGGCAGCAGACTTGAACGGATGTGCAGTGTATGCGGCGGATGAGCGAAAGTAGCTACGGATTAATGGCAGGTAACATCTCCGTGAGAGAGTACCCTTATCTCGGCAAAGCAGCTGACTGTTTGGCGACAGATACCAATCTTGCAGGATGGCTGTGCACAGGGCCACTGGCAAAGGAAGGCTGACTGTGCAATTCCTATAGCATCGTCTATTTTCGTCACAACATTCACAAAGCGGCATCATGTGCTTTCATCACATGAAAGCAGCGCTTTGCTCCATTGTCAAAAACAGAATGGCTAATACCAAACCAGTGAGGTGAGCACTCTGCATCTACGAAGAAGCACGTTAGAGAGTGGGCACCACTCTCTAACGTCAAAACGAGAATTCAAAAGGGGAATTTCATAGTAAGTACTCTTCAAACAACTGCTAGAGAAAGAGTCTTAAGTGTGGCTGGCTGAAAATATGGGCCTACTATACCGACCCTAATCAAAAACTCTCTTTCAGATGTTCATAGCTATTAGTGAGTTTTAGTATATCGGAAAGCAGCAAACGTAAAGATTTAGCGTTAAGGTTAACGTTACGGTAAAGCTGGGTGCACTTAGCGGCACAAACTAGACCTTTAGTATAGCGGAAGAGAGCGAAACGCTAAAGCTAACGCAAAGGCATGTACGGCGACAACTACACCTTAAAACAACTCTTATTAAATCCCTAAGTGCGCCACAAAATCATTGAGCCAGTGTCGTGTGTGTTGTAAGTGCTGTGTCGGCAGACCCGAAAAACATCGCTTCGTTTCAAAATGACGCCATCGAGTCTCCTTTCTGACCCGTACTGCCTGTCATTTGCAATTTGCGATGACATAGGAGCGCTTAATTTATACTTTGGAAACCAGAGAAGCTACGCAGGCAGTCCATGTCGTCGAGACTATGCCGTATACGAGAAATTTCGCCGACATTTCCGCTTTGAGAGGTAGGATTTTCCACTTGTCATCAGTGCCCCGGAGCTTCTGCAACATTTCTCCAGTGCCCAGGGGGTGCGCATCTGTGCATGTTCCTGCGAAGGCTGGCTTATCCAAGTCGCCTTTGTGACTGAAGGAATAGTTCGCCAAACAATACTCTCATTTCAAGCATTATACATACAGTGGTGCACCACACTACTCGTCTCGGCTTTATTTAATTGGTTGTAGCTTGAAACAGCCGATGTACAAAAAGAAAAAAGCCCCGGTGGCAGTGCCGCCATCTCGACGAGACTACCGTAAACGTGAGCAAAGCGACATGGCCTCTGAGATTTCGAGCGCCGAAACGCGCAGTCTCGAAGGCCGTGCAAGCGAGTGCACTCACATTTTAAGCCTTGTGTGCCGCTTACTGAGAGCGTATCTTGAAAACGGCGACACATTGTCACCAATACATGGCTGGCGAAGCTTAATTCGCCAAACCTAAGGCAAATAAGAACATGAGCGGGTAATGAATGAGCTTAACAATGCAGGCCGATGTCCCGACAGATCTGAAGCGAGTGGTCTCACTTCGGCTGACGCCGCCATCTTGCCAGCCGTACGGGTCCCTTTGCGAGCGTTAGCGTTGAACGATATCTTCCGAAAATAGCGTAGGCACGTAAGGGTATCGTATACGTTAACGTTCGGCGCATGTGCGGTGTGTTCCACGGTAACGTTAACCTTACGCTAAATCTGCGTTTGCTGCTTTCCGATATACTAAAACTCACTATTGTCTCAAACATTTACACGTGAACATCTCACAGAAATCTGTCTGGTTGAGTAAAATAATGTTATACTTGAAACTCGTTGACACCAACCAAGGCGCTTTTAAAGGCGAAGCATTTCTTAGCAAACTTCAGCAACTCAGACTGTACCTATTTAACTATCCGCCTGCGTATCGGTGCTCTCCTGGTTGTCTCGTTCACTTGGTATCGGGCCAACGTTGCCATGGTAGGCTGTGAACGTATGGCGAGCATGAATGATTGATGTTTACATCACTAACATTATATACTTGTTAAGTACGTCATGATTAACGCCCGCACGATCATGTGTGGCTCATACCCGCCCTGGGAATACGGTGAGCTATGCGCTACAGGTGATCAAATGTTAACATTACAGCTGATGTCAGTCAAGACTCAACACAACTGGCACTGAAAATTTGATGAAAACGCACTTCGCCCCGATTATCCAAGACAAAGAAATACCGTTTATGTAACGTGGGATGTGAATGTACGCATAATAAGCAGGGAGACATAACAGACGTGTCGTAAGTACCGAAGGCAGCCTACCACGTGAGCGGGGGTAGAAATCGATCGCGGGCCCCGCGGTGCCAAGCAAACGCAGTTACCTCTAGTCCACGGTAGGCTGTGCGCACGCGGCTTGTTGTGCGTATTGACCCCTGCTGCAGCAGTGCTATGAACAAAAATCCCGCAGATCCGACGTATTGTGGGAATCGGTGTCATACAAAGCAGTCAGCGAAGAAATTGCCTGCAACAAATTGTTTGGCATTCAGCTAAGAGGTACGAGTATAATAAAGGTATTTGCGCGAAGCGCATAAGTACCTACTCATGAGTACACTTAATGTGTGCTAACCAGGGACGTTGGCAGTACCGTGGTGATAGGAATTGAAGCTCAAGGCACGTGGTAACGTTGGAACTCACGTTAGTTTAAAGCACGTCTGTCTTGTCGAAGAAAAGTGCACTATACAGTTGCTGATGTGTTATCATACGCGCCATTTGTTGCCGCATTCCTACGGTACCGAGCAAAGTTGCACAAACGTATACCGAATGGTAGCAGAACAGATGTATTGCTATGATAGCGCTTATGACAAATTACAAGCACAGTTCACGTTACTCACGCATGATCATTACAAGTGCTGGTGCACTAAGTTTATTTGCTCTATATAGACCGCGTGGAAGGAGCTGATGATTTCCGGAGCTTTACGTCCCAAAGCCAGCTATGATTGTGAGAGACGCCGTAGTGGAGGGCTCCGGAAATTTCGACCTCCTGGGGTTCTTTAACATGCACTGACATCGCACAATACACGGGTCTCAACATTTCGCCTCCATCGAAATGCAGCCGCTGCGGCCACGATTCGATTCCGCGACCTTCGGATCAGCTGCCGAGTACCATATCCACTGGACCATCGTGGCGGGGCATGTGCGGGAGGAGCCGCCGTAGCCTAGTGGTAGCGTCCTTTCTTGGCACCGCGAGTTCGATATCCCCCTCCCTACCGCTTTGTGAGTTGAATGAGCACCCGTGTGCTTGTTAGGTATACATTTCAATCGCAAGCGAGAACAAACGATGTTCCTTCCTTGTTTATATGGGCCACGACGCCCAAATGTCGGCCATAATCTGTGCTGTGTGGGTTAATGCACGCACCTTTACAAACAAAGGTGAACATTTGACAGAGATCTGTCTGGTTGGGACGAAATTAAAGGTGGAAAAAAGGGGGGACACCCTTTTTCACCTTTAATAGATGAAGGACAGGTGGTCAGAAGCGACCTTCTAAAGAACAGCTACTCGAATGCCTTCGTTGAAAAGGTCGCTCGCCGCCAGACTCCTCCCCGCCGACCCCTTCGAAAGGACACTGACCCGCCGCCTTCCAAGCCCATACGTATGTGCATTCCCTACGTTCAGGGTACCAGCGAAGCGGCTCGCACGTGTGCTGTCGGAGCAGGGAATAAGAGTAGCACACAAGCCAATTTCCACGCTTGGCCATTTATTTCCGCGCCCGAAGGGCAGGCTGGCCCAGGGAGAGAGCGCAAGGTGTTATTTAATCCGTTCCTTGTTCAGATTGTGGCGCGTCGTACGTGGGCGAGACAAAGAACTTTCCAGAGAGGCTACGACAGCACAAGAACTATGTCCGCAAGCTCGATAGACAAAGGAGTGCATTAGGTGAGCACAGCGAGGTGAACGACCACCGCATCGCCTTTGACAACTCCCGCGTCCTCGACTTGGAGGCCAGTTTTCACAAGCGGCTTTTTGTGGAATCGTGGCAGATTCAGGAGACACCTGGTAACGTGAACCGGTCTGCAGGTACAATGCTGAGTGTCTATTTCAGCGGACTCCGGCACCTGGTTCATCACTAGCGTGACCCCCTCGGCTTGAAGAACCGGAAAGAGAAGAGAAAAGAAGAGAGAGAGAGAGAAAGGCCTCATAAGCGCTGCTGATGTCTGGTGCCCTCCAGTCACCCCTGAAGAAGGGTCCGAGTCGGACCCGAAAGGTCGGGCTCTTTTCATCTTTCAAGTAAAACAGTTTTTTTACGTTTGATGACCATAATTTGGTTGGTCTCCCCCCTTTTATCACCTTTACAAACGCGCTTCCTAAATTTTAGCTCATTTGGTCGTGCCGTTAATTTATGATTGACTATTTTTATAAACACTCGAGCGGCCTAAGAGCAAGGCAACACTGGCGCACTCTCTAGGCGTGACGTAAAAAGCAGCTCGTGGCGCGAGCGACTGAATTTAAAGGGACTGACAACCGATTTTTAAGGACCCTTCTTTTTATGGCGCAATGGAAAGCTCGCCCCCTGTACTGTTTTCACCTGCAGCGGTCACTTCCAAAGCGTGTGGATATTTCGCACGCAGATTTTTCGATCTGAGAAGCCTCCAAAAAAGGCAGAGTGCGCACTCGAGCAACACTGAAAAGTGATCGCGATGCCGATAATTCGCCTCGCTTCCGGACATCGTTCTACTTTCGCAGGAGTGAACGTAGCTGTGATTAACCACCCACACTTTGACCTGTTCGACTGCTTTTCGAAACAAAAAAGACCGGTGCGACGAGCTGGCATTGTTTTCCAGGCGGATCGTGTATTTGTAAGGCGTTCTTTCGCATGTCCACGCCTACTTCATGAATGGCCGGGCTCCGGCGCCGCCACTCTGGCCATAGCCGAGCCAAGCCAGGCCAGCTAGATCCGAAACCACGCTTTCGCACGTGACGACAGAAGGGTGCAGTAGCAACGCGCTCTACAAACGAAGGGTTATCTGCCCATTGTAAGGGACAAAAAGCTTATAATATCAAAAGCTTCATGCCGTCCGATACTAATATACAGATAAAATATTGCGTAAACTTGTAGAAAGTCACGTGACCGCACTCTAACTCTAGTTCGTATGTTTGCCGCTTGAGCTACCAGACATCAGTTTTCGCGAGTTTGCATAAAGAAATAAGAACATAAAGCCGTGTTTACTGATGACAAGTGGCGTCGTTTGAGCCAATGCAACACACAATCTTTCCGCCAGTGAGTTCATCCCAATTCAAGTTTTGGGTGGTTGTCTGTCCCTTTAAGTGAAAAGCTTTATTCCTTGGTCCCGTTGATACTACGATGCGTAAAGTGCGGAAAGCGCTATACACTTGGATTTCGCGTTAGGGTTCCCGTAGAAAGAAAATAATGTAAGCTCAATCAGTTCACGATTATTTCCGGGCCAGTGCTTTGCGGAAGTAGTTAACACAAACGTCAAAGCCGCTCCAATATCAGCTTCATGCGCATGTGGCTGAATTCTGCACCACCAGTATGTAAGTCGGTCACGTTTGCTTCTCTAGTAGCCCTTCATCGGTAAACGTAAAGTCTGCAGACAAACTACAATGCCATAATCTTTCCCTTGAAGCACACTCAGTTCTCCTGTAAGCACCTAGAAGCGAGCAATGACCAACATACCAGCCAGGCGATCAGTTTAGCAGAGACGATAAAACTGCAGCTAGGGCACTGACCGCCTGTCGGAAGCACGCCCAGGATTCACAACAACGCTCCGCAATGCACGGTTTCGAAGTAACGTTGATCCATTATTTCGTTTCAAAAACAAATCGCAGCTAATTTTTGTGCTGGTGTCTCCAGCAAAACAAGTGAGCGCAACGGCCGAAATTACGAGGAGCACGATAGCCTGTTGGTGCCTGGTCGTTCCACGGAGTCCGTTGGTGCTGCTGTCGGCTCTAATTGATGTGCAGCGAGTCGGATCGCAATGTGTCTACTGCTTGACATTTGTGGCTGAACAAGTTGCACAAAATGTTCGCGCAACCCACTGACCGCCAGTTGTACGGCGGCCAATTTGGAGCAGGCTCCGTGCTCCTCATGACGTCACATATATGCCACGGCAACACGGTGGTCACGAGCAGTGAGTGGGGTTCATACCTGGCGACTTCTAGGCTTATTTCGGACTGCAATGTTCCTTCACAGAACATTTCTCACGTGCGCATAGGCATCATAGACCGTGTACTATTTTTCGCGAAAAACCGCAACTTGTGAGGTGACCATGTCATGGCCCTTTTAAGAGCAGAGCTCTTTATGTTGTTATGTGGGGTTTAACGTCCCAAAACCAGCTCTGATTATGAGAGACGCCGTAGTGGAGGGCTCCGGAAATTTTGACCACCTGAGGTTCTTTAACGTGCACTGACATCGCACAGCACACGGGCCTCAACATTTCGCCTCCATCGAAATGCAGCCGCCGCGGCCGGGATTCGATCCCGCGACCCTCGGATCAGCAGCCGAGTACCGTAGCCACTAGACCACCGTGGCGGGGCGCAGAGCTCTTTAGGCCGGCTATACGGTGACAACCGCGAATAGAAAAATGTGGGCCGGCTTCGGAGGCAGTTCACCGCTTGAGGTGCAAATACCGCAGACGCAGCGCGTAGTTTCGGGGTCGATCCGAGCAGCCGCGGCGTTTCATATGTAAATTTGATTAGTCCTTGATTGACTTAGGCTCTACAACATTCAAATACCTGTAGCACATACACACATACCATCGGCCGAGCACTACGGGCATGAGCTACACATGACACATGACATTAACAGTATCGTTAATCATGACGCACATCACGACTATACATTTTATTGATGTAACGATCGATCATTTATTGTACCTAATACATTTTTGCCCTACCTCCGAAAAATAGGGTGTACCAGGTGAACGAGACGACCAGGAGAGCACCAAGACGTAGATAGATAGATAGATAGATAGATAGATAGATAGATAGATAGATAGATAGATAGATAGATAGATAGATAGATAGATAGATAGATAGATAGATAGATACGGTAATGGTAACTTAGTTTCGCCAAAAAATCTTTCGCATTGAATACATCTGGATTACTATCACTCAGTGGACTATTGTTCAGCTTTGCACAACCCCTTGGGAATACTCCAGCGAAGGAGGCTTATGATATGCACCTAAGCGCACGGCAGCGTTCATTTCCCTTCGACAAACAAGACGCCAGTGCAATTAAGCGCACAGATACGGCACTGCACCACTGTGCACCACATTGCTTCCAACGAAAGTAGTAAGCTCAAATTCCGTCAGAACAGCTACGTTTGCTCACAGACGTTGATGCTACTACGAAAATTTTTCTGATTTCTAAACAGTTCTTCACAGGCAAGTTTTCCGCTGACTGCTTCTCATAAGATCGACTCCCACAATACGTGGGATCTGTCAGGTTTTCTTCTTTGTTTCCCTTGCTTGAACGTAACTAAAATTTGCGCAGACTGCACTAACTCGCTCAAGGCCCAGTTAGATGAAGCTGGTGGTCACCTAGCTTGTCCTAGCTTGGCGAGTTCAAATTTGGCGGGAACATGTGAAAAGTCGTGACGTCGCCTTACGTGTAGTGCACGTGACGACGGTGCTACAACCAAGTTTGAGCTTAGGGGTACGCGTGACCAGTCGTGACGTCATCTTAGGTAGTAGCGTAAGTCATTACTGCGTTGTAACCAAGTTTTGAATTTGACAGGGGCGCGTGGCCGGTTGCTACGTAATCTTGCTTTGCCATGCAAGTGATTACTATGTTGTAACCAAACTCTGAATTTGGTGGAGACACGTGGCTAGTTGTGACGTCATCTACGTCGATGACTATGCTGTAACCAAGTTTGAATTTGGCGGCGCTGTCGCGAGTTCGACGCTGCTCGGCTTCATACTGCTTCGGCGCAACAGAGCGCAGCCTTTTATCGTGTTCTCGAGGGCAAGCGCGTGTGCAGTTCGTCTATTTCATGACGTATTCATTGGCGTAAATGGTTGCTTGGCTACATTTATTTTAAATTTGACGCAGTTTTACTTGGGCATTTGGGTAGCTTCGGCGCAGCTTTGACAAGGCGCATGCGCGGCTAAGTTTGCGTCTTACCAGCTGTTGCAGTAACCAGGCGAAGAGAGGGGAAGCAAAGCCAGGTGTTGGTGCAATTGTGGCGCCGGCGGTTGCTACGTAACAGTGAGGCGAGGTTTTTTTTTTCGACGACTGACGTTTTTATGGTTTGGCTCACAGCTTCGCCGCTAAAAAAAGAGAAAAACGACGGTACAGGGCCAAGTCGGCCCCTTCCTCATGTATGACAGGGGGCACGGGAGATAAGAGCGCTACTTTGCTCAGCATGGTGTGAGAAGCCTATATGCTCATACACGAGGCAAGGTCCGTTGCAGTGTGTACACGGCAGCGCACGTGCACACCGGTTGACGTTCGCACGTGTCGCCCATATGTACATGACTCCACGAAGAGCCACTTTCGGTGGTTGGTCTCTACGTCAATAATCCTGGAGTCGTCGGATGCGATGCGGAGATCACGCACCTCCCTGTGCTCCGAGAAGGCGCTCTTTGGCTTTCCGAATTGCGCCCATCATTCTTGTGCAGCCGCAGTCTTTCGGGAAAGACCGGAAGGCGCCCGCATTCTAGGACTCAAATGAAGTCGTCGATAGGACTCTTATCCACACCTCTCTTGGGTAACGCAGTTTAAGACGGACAAGGCAAAGTAGGACGGATTACTGTGGATTAGGACAAGTCGCAGCTGATGAAGGCAAATTAATGTGGGTTAAGACGGATTAGGGCCTATTAAGATGGATTAAGGCAGATTAGAGCGGCTTGAAGTAGATAAGACAGAATAACGTGGACTATGGTAGGTTATGGTGATTTAAAGTAGACTAGAGTGTATTAAGACGAATTACGGCGGATTAACAAAGACTGGGGCGGATGGAGATTGATTAGAGTAGATATAGGCGGATAATGACAGATTAAGGCACATTGGAGTGGACTAAGACGGCTTGCGGTAAATTAATGTGGATTAGGCTGGATTAGGACGGATAAAGGCGCTATAAAAGTAATTGCGTCGGATTAGGGCAGGCACGGGTGCATTAAGACGGATGAAGGCATAATGAGGTGGATTAAGTCATATTACTGCATATCAGAGCGGATTAAGGCGAATATACACGGATTAAAGTGGATTAGGAAGAATTTAAATGAACAAGGCCGGACGGGGGTTAAGTTTTATTCACACTTTAATCTAAACTAATGCAGTGGCGTCTCCCTTACTGCAACGGTATGCATCTTATTCCTGACTAACTACCTCAAACTATTTAACTCCGCATTAACCCACCTTAATCCACCCTGAACACTTTGAATCCGCTTGAATATGTTTCAATATCTCTAAATCCACGTTAATCAGCATTTTCCAATCTTAATCTAGCATAATCTGCCCTTATTCAGCCTACTCCACTTTAGTCGTCGTGATCTACCTTAATACACCTTAACTAACCCTGATACGTTGTGAGCGATCTTAATCTCTCTTAATCCGCCTTAACGCATAATAATAAGTCTTAATCCAAGAAAGGCTTCGCACGTCACAGCTATGTGGGTTTCGAGTCCTGAATGTCTTTGGTTTGAGTCATGGTAAGGCACGTGTTCGATTCCCACAGGACCCATCTACAATCGCCACTCAATCATTAACTAACTTGGATTAGGTGGAATAAGGTAGATTATCTGTGGTAATTACGCATTTTTTTCCTGATGTTGTCGTATGCGCAACACTGAAGAAAAGCAGCGCACTGAGGACGTGTAAGCTCGGGCGCCCCTCAACACGCACACCCCTAAGTCCCAATGCGTATGACGAAGGGGAACAAACAACGCTTCGGAGGAATGAAACGCTATTACCGAGCAGACGACCGAGCACCCGGCAGCCGTGCCAAGTTGTGCGTTCAGTCAGCCATACTGGCACGACGTTAAAGCCTGATATCAAGGAAATTATAGGGGGCAGCCTTAAGCCACAAAATAGAAGCCAAAAGTGGTGGCCCAGCACGTGACCGAAACGTACGGGTAATGGAGAATACGTCAGAGCGCGCGGTATGTTTCAGTACTTGCGGTTTTCGAACCCTTCCGACTACCGCCGTGATGCCGTGCGGAAAACTGCGGCGTCGAATCGTGGCGTTTCTTCGAAGGCAAACGTTTGCGCTGCCAATCATGTCTGTCTCAAAGAGCTAGGCGTCGAACAGCGGAAACAGTCGAAACAGTCCCGCATTATGCCAAGGCGAGATTAAGGGAAGGCGCGAATGCGAGCTGCATCTCTCCTCTACCTGGCCTTTCGGCCTTTGGCTCGCGCGTGTGAGTTATGCGAGCAGCATGATATAGATGCTTTCGACAGCATTTTACGCGCACATCACTGTGCGTGTCAATATCTGGTGCATGCTCCTTACCCATCAACATTGACAGTAATGCATACGTACACAACATTTAGCGCGCACAGCTGTCATTTTACGTCAGCCGAAGCGCATACCTTCCGCCCAATGCGCAGCGTTTCGTTGCAATCTTGCAGCTGGCGCACAGCGCGAAAGATATGCCTCGCAGTAAAACGATCGAAGTGCAACAAGCTTTCGGAGAGAGCTTTGAGTACACACACAGGCAGAGCAACCAAGCAATTGCTGGCAAAGGGCGAAAAAGCACCAGACCAAGACGCATCGACTAAAAGGTACCGTGTACCAAACATCTCGGCAGATCTCGATCCTTGCTTGACTCTGACGCAAAATGTCACCTGTTTATCACCATTGGTGGCTTCACGGAGCACTCGCTTGCCAAGGCTGGCTGCCGCCGAGGTGGGAAGGACAGAAAAAGGAAGGTTTTTCGGTAGCAATATCTTCGTTTCCGCTAACGATTTTGATAATTCTTTTGACTGTGTGCATATGAGAGGGGTTTAATACACCAAGCCGTTTCAAAACCAAGCAAGAGGGGTTGTCCGAGATCTTTTCATGGGAGAACTAGCGATGTGCCCATCCTTAGAAATGAGGCTAATGTTGCTCCCCAAAATATCATATGAAAGTATGTGTCATAGTGTACGACGGACGTTTCTTGATCTGTAGGTGACGAACAACTGCTGTTTACAAGAATACACAGTGCTCGAGACAGAAACCACACGATATATATTTTGTGTGTGTATTACGCACACTTCACTAATACATACTTAGTGCATATATAGGCAAACATCAACAAACCCGAACACGGTTATCGTATCCAGACCATGTGGTATAACACTCACAACAAAATGGCAGAAGAATATATAGCCACTAAATTGCGAACCCGCCAGCTCAAGTGAATATTTAATTTATCTTAACTTTGTAAATTAAATGATTATGCTAAAGATACACAGTCATGCTGGTAATCGTGTATAGGGCCGTGCGAATGTACATTTTTCACGATGGATTTCTCGGTTAATGAAGAGCCGTTCTTCAACGAATTTAATTAGATATTCAAGATCTCGTGTTCGCAGCTGTAGCATTAACTGTTCAAAAACAGCATCCAGAGCAATTAGGCAGCCTCTTCGCGTTCACAGAGCTCTTTAGAAAGCGCGAATTATCATTATAAAGCCGGCAAACCAAGGCACCCTGGGCGTACTAGCCTGTTTTACTAAACAAGTTCTCATGTGCCATGCCTTCAGTATGTTAGCGGGGATGAAATTTACCGCAGGTCTGCGCCCATCTTGTGTTTATGTTGGTACAGTTAACATTACGAAGTATTCGTAACTGCTGGTAACTACTCGAAAGGTATTCATGATTATGAGTAGCGGCTATAAAGTTTGTAGTTTGAATCGAATGCGACACTGTTGTCCACTATAGTGCGCAAAGTAGAGCGAGTGCTGCTTTGTGCGCCTGCGTGTCTGTGCGTCTCGCAGATTATTGCCTTTGGAAGGCGATGATATGTGTGCGTCCGACGGTGTCTCGATAGAGTTGAAAAAGTTGGAGGCCGTACGTGACTCGCTTTGTACCACAGGGTGTGTCCAACGAAATAAATGGTAGGCAGTTAGTTCTCATTCTTGCCTGTAATGGGTTGCTTTTGCGTATGTGTACATTTTTCCGCTGTATCTGGATCAGTTTTGGGCAGTAACTAGTTACTAGTAACGCGTTACCGGTAACTAGTTACTTTTTTCAGTAACTTATAACTGTAACTAGTTACTTTTAATTTAGAGGAACTTGTAACTGTAACACTGTTACTTTTTGCACAGTAACTAACTGTAAATACCGTTACAGTTACTTCCTTTTAAAAAATATATATGCAGAAGCAACACTTCTTAAAACAGGGCTCGGCAGCATCGCGATACGAGATTATCGCGAGGTTTCTCTTAAATATTTATGACTATCTGTACCTCTGTGTCTGGATAAATTTGCAAAATGTATTTGTAATCTCAATAATGGAATACTTTTAAGATGTATCGTTTGTATCCCAATGCTGTACGACACGGACATCTCATGGCACTCCTTTTTTTTTCTTTTTTTTCTTTTTGTAAATGGGCTGACGTCACTTTTTCTGCGAAGGCGAGCAAAGCGCCGCCGGTCAGCGACAAAAAAGGGCGGCGAAGGTTTCTTCTCCCGGGCCCCATGCAGAGAAAGGTGCGCGATACGTCACTGTCGTTCAGAGGCCGGTGCAGCGTCCTTAATTTTTTTTTAGTGTGGCCAGCCATTTCTTCATGATCACCCGCGCGGAAACCACCTAGAAACAGGCGCGTCGTAATGCCTCGCACACGTTTAGTTTTCAAAGCGGCGGTACTTCCAAAAATGCAAAGTGCCGGCAGCAATGACTTGAAGGGGCCTATCCTCATTGTCGCGTCTCAGGCAGAGCTCCCATTCATTTACGAGCGTGCAGCAGTCTTTCGGGGCACCAGGCCGTCCAAACGTATTTTGTAAATAAATTTCCGACAATCAATACAAAAAGTTCCACTTCAACTTTAAACTTCAAAAAAGTAACTTCAACTAACCGCACGCCTTCATACGTTTCCATTGAAAGAACCACATAATTTCGTTTGCGGTGTATTAATCTTGTACGTCGGAAGTGGTTGCAGCTGCCGATGGACCTGAAAGCGAATTGAGACACATCAGCCAGATACTCGCCGCCAACGAGAGCTTTAAACGGTTTTGCCTACATAAAGTGCTAAAAAAATATATTGCTCTGCGAAAGCTATGCAGGCCAAATTCCTCTCATCTTCAGTGGAACTTCGGCCTCATATCGCGTCACGTGACGGGGGATAAATTTGTGACTCGGCGGCAGGGAATAATGTGATGGATAAGAATAGAATTTTATCAAATATCACAAGTAGGCGCATTTCCACGTATCCCTTGCGACTTACGCGCTGTATGGGAGGGTACTATCATGTGACAATAAATTTTTCTCATCTTTCCTTGTATTATATCGCCTTTCGTGTTCCGTCCTTACGCTCAGCAGGGCCGAGAAAATTGAATGCCTAAGGTTGCTATCGTATTGTGTTTCCGATAGAAGATGACGTAGCTACAAACCGCGTACATAAGTGAAAGGTCCCGCGAATCTTTTATTTTTATTTTTTCATGCGTCATCGACAGCGGCCGCCGTCGCCGTCATCTTTAATACGCGGTCACGTAACACGAAGCGAAATACTGCATCAGGGTGACCGTTGAGTGAGCTTGAAGTGGAACCAAAAAGTTAAGCTAAAAGCCCAAAAGTAGCCATCCTATATTCCTTCGCGGTAAATTACAAGCCAGATGGAACAGAGGCAATGTTACTAGTACGTGCCTCATTTCTATCTACACCGTTAATTGTTCAACATCTCTTCTCTCCTCCGCCGGCGGTCACTCACTACTACTAGCTACACAAGCCATGATGGCCTTTTAAACAGCCATCCCGAAGACTACTATCACTTGCACCACGAATACTGCAAAGAGCGTTCCAGGCCACGCACTGACAGTTCTCAGTCCGTTCGCAAGAAAGGCACACCTCAGTCAATTCCAAACCGTTCAGGGTCATTTCAGGTCAAGCAACAACCTAGCCACTACAGCCTTAGAAGACAACAAATGTAGTACAGTTAGCTTCCAAGTCGTTGAGTCTTCTTCCCACTTACTGAGTTCTGGACCAGGTCTCCACAACACGAAAAATAACGACAGGACACTCATAAATGCTAGAGCAGAATCGGCAAACTCATACCCACCTGTAAGACTTAGTGAATCCAACTCAGGAGAGATTTCGTTAGTTAGCGCCTGAATGATTTGGCTCCGCGAATGTTCCGTGAGTTAAGGTCTACGTGAGCTTAGTCAAGGAAGTCCCCAGTACGAGTGACCCCGCTCGAACGCACTTCCTCATGGGACATATCAGGCTGTAGCCCTGAGTAATGGTTGTGTTTAGGTTAGAGTGGTGCCTTCCGAGTAAAATTTTGGGCGAGTTTGAGTGCGCCCGGTGGAGTATAGCATCTTGGATATTCGTGAGTCTGAGCCCGGGAGAGGCAGGCCGAGGTGAATATTGGTGAATCTCTGTACAGCGAGCACGACTGTGGAGAATGTTTAGAAGGCCAAATACGAGTGAGCTCTACGCAAGAGAAAGTGTGTCTGAGTTGGGACTCGGGGATTTTTATGTGCTTTGCCAACTGTTGTGCAACAGCGTCCAATATAATTTTGGGTTTAGGGCAAGCGGTTGAGTCATCCAGCAAGATTCATTCGTCGTCAGATAAAAAGTGTCCTTTGCATTGAGTAAAAAGAGAGTGAGAGATACAATACATAAGTTTCAACGAGTCCGATTTCCACCAAGGACGTCACTGCTAGAATTGCACCAAGAACGTCATTTCTTGGTGCAATTCAAGCACTGATATCTACGTCTCGTGCTAGGGGCCGGGGAGGGGGGGGGACAATACCTTGCTGTATTCATCAGTGAATCATGCTATAAAAGTGCGACGCACTCATGCTTGACAGAATTTGGCGATATGGGCGGCCGAGCAGAATTTAATTGTCGTCGGTTTTCGGAGCGACGTGCTGCGACGGAAGTGTGCCTTAGAAGCTTGAAATCGACCGAAAACGAAACGCTGTGTTTGTGAATGACTGAAAGGTCTTTCCTCTGTGCAATACTGAGATACGTATTTATTGCGGCACGTAAAGTGGTGGTACAATCATGACAATCGGTAGAGCAGGACAATGGGGTTGATTCTGCGCGAAGGGAAACCAGCAAAAGAAGTTTCGTGTCAGCAAAACATATTGGATAATCGTGAGTCTCAGCCCGGGAGAGCCTGGCAGAGGTAAATATTGGTGAATCTCTCTACACCAAACAGTGTGGTAGGTAGCATGATTCGCAAAGTTAGGCTTAGGGCAAGGACGAGACCTCTACTACAGAGATACCACGCAAGGCTTGGGCAATGACGAATGCCTTAAAAAGGCAGCGACCTCACATTGCAAGGAACACGTCATGATGCAGTAGGGATACTGTCGGAGGTTATCATTATCGCCTGGGGGCACAAAACAATCGGCGGCTGTAACGAAACGTAGGCTGTGCACATTGACATAAAAGAATTCCGCATTCCTTCATTTAAATCACTCATTCACGACGAGATAGATATCAAGGCTGACACTGAGGAGAAGACGTCTCATCCGAGGATAAGTGGCAGATTACGCGACGACAGATGATGGATGTCAAAAAAGATGATAGGTGTCAAAAAAACTCGCGCTCTTCGAACATAGGAGGGTCGAACACGAACTGCGCAATCTCAGCAAAAGGGAGGGTCATATACGGAGCCATAGCTGTTCAATACTAATAAAAGAAAGCGAGGAACCTATGACCACGAAGTTTTGTGCCTGTTCTTCAACAATTAGTGGGAGCATTACATACCATTCATGTGCGGGAAGACGTCAGGCGTTTGGTTGCCCACATTTATTTACGCACTAGCACAGATGCTGTCGCTCTTGCCGCCGTGTTGCCGTTTTGCCCGTTCTACACTCGCGCTCAGCTCGAACGTGCAGAGCAGCTGAGGCGCAACATCGTCGTCGTCGTCGAGACGCTGACGGCTCGCCATAGGGCCCCCCTCTAGCGAGGTAGCCAATGTGCGAAGGAGCGATCTCTATGAGCAGCTGATAGGCTCTGCTGTTGCAAAGCACGTTCGTATGGTGCTTGTGGATGGCCTGTCATCTTCAAGAACGGCGTCGGTGTCGAGGAAGGCCGGCTTTATGCGGTCAACAGAGATATTCTCTTCGCGTCCTTTAAGCAGCAGGACAAGATGCTTCGGGCAACGCTTGACGAATATAAAGGGCCCGTCGTAAGGCGGCTGCAGTGGTGGTCTGACTGCATCGTACAGTATACGTAGGTATGTGCAATTGCGCAGAGCACGACTGGTGAAAGATGGACGTGACTGTAGACGTGGGAGAGTGGAGACACGTCTCTCATGGCATGCCTGAGGCGGCTGGCATAATCAGCGACGTCCAGTCGAAAAACGCGTCGACGTCCAGCGTCGTCCAGGGTCGAAAAACTGGCCAGGAAGTCTTAAGGTCGTGCCAAAAACGAGGTCACCTGAGGAGCAGGACGCGCCCGTACGTATCGTGCTGCGAAGGGCGGGGAGGACGAGTGGTAGTCGCATAGTCCAGGGCATTAGTGAGCGTGAGGACATGAGCGAGCCTTTGAGTTGGCGGTGAAATCGCTCAACCATGCCGTTCGACATCGGGTGGTAGGCCGTCGTCTTGATGTGGTTGACACCAAGCGTTCGGGACAAAGTGCGGAAGAGCGCGGAGTCAAATTGACGACCCCTCTCCGTTGTGATGGTCTACGGGACTGCGTAGCGGCTTATCCACACGGCAATGTGTCCGCGGGCGACTGACTCTGCTGTGATGTCGGTGAGCGATAATGCCTCAGGCCACCGCTTCAAGCGGTTAACGCACGTTAACATATACCGGCTCTTTTTGGATGGGGGCAAAGGGCCTACGAGGTCCAGGTGCACGTGACTGAACCGCGACTCTGGAGGCGGAAAGGTACCCCGTGGGCTCACTGTGTTGCTCTGGGCTTTGGTTTGCTCGCACTTGAGGCAAGCACGTGTCCAGCGGCGGACGTCGATCTTCATTCGTGGCCATAAATGTCGCGCTGTGATGAGGCGTTGAGTCGCACGTATGCCGAGGTGCGACAAGGAGTGCAAGGCGTCGAAGTCGCTGCGGCGAAATGGCGCTGGAACATACGGGCGAGGACATCTGGTAGAGGTGTCGCAAATTAGTGTAATTGCACAGCCTGGAAACTGGACACCTTCGAACTTGAGGGAATTCTCTTGGAGTCGTAGAACTTGAAGTTGGCAGTCTTCGCGTTGTGCAGTAGCCATGGCTGCAAAATCGACGGGTGGGCGCTCATTCACCGTTGCGTTGATTTCTATTCGGGATAGTGCGTCAGCAACAGCATTGTCTTTGCCACTGATGCGTCGGATATCGCTGGTAAAATCTGATATATAGCCAACTTGCTAGCAGTGGAAAGACAGGTGAGCGGCCTGTGGTCGGTGAGGATATGGAATTGTCGACCTTCGAGGACGGAATTGTCGACCTTCAAGGAAAATGCTTGACAGCCAAATAGGCCGCAGCAGTTTGCGGCCGAATGTGCTGGAACGGCACTCGGCCTGTGAGAGCTTCCGGGAGAAGAAAGCGATCGGCTGCCAAACTCCATCGACCAACTGCTGCAGGACTGCTCCAATTGCGACGTCCGAGGCGTCCACGGTGAGTAACACGATGGCGTCGCACTTTGGGTGCGCGAGGAGTGTTGCGTTGACGAGCGCTTCCTTGATGGAACTAAGAGCTGTCTCGGCGTCACCTGTCCAGGAGATGGAAGCGTTCGGCTTCGTTTGACTGGACAGAAGTGCATGGAGCGGTTGCAAGATGGCAGTGCGGTGGGGAACAAACCGCCGGTAATAGTTGGCAGGCCAGAGGAATTCACGCAGTTTCTTCGTAGTTGTTGGTCGTGGAAACTGTAACATAGCTTTCGCGCACGCGGCTGGTGGAGAGATCCCACAGGAATCGACGCGATGGACAACGAAGTCCAGTGAGGAAACTCCGAACTCGCTCTTTGGTCCGTTGACGACTAGTCCATACTTTCGGAGTCGCATGAAACGCTGACGCAGGTGAAGTTCGTGATCTGCTTCTGATGTGCTGAAGACGAGGATGTCGTCGATGTACACGAAGCACCACGGCAAACCACGATGAACCTGCTCCATGAACCATTGAAACATTTGTGCGGCATTTCGTAGACCGAAGTGCATACGCATTTATTCAAACATGCCAAAAGGTGTTATGATGGGCAGTCGTCGGTACGTCGGATAGCTCTACAGGTATTTGGTGATATGCCTTTACCAAGTCGATTTCACTGAATGCGGTGCAACCGTGCAGCAATGCCGTGAAGTCCTGGATGGGTGGTATTGGATAGCGGTCCGTACACTTTGTTGAGAGCGCGGTAGTCGCCGCACGGTCTCCATGCACCTGATGGCTTGGGGACCATGTGTAGCGGTGATGACCAGGCACCAGAAGATGGACGGACGTATCCGAGTCCAAGCATGTGCTCGAATTCTTGCCTTGCGATCTTGTAACTGTTAGGAGCGAGACGACGAGCACGTGCAAAGACCGGCGCTCCTACTGTCACAATGTGGTGAGTGACATTGTGGCGTACCAGGTCTTCAAGAGATGGAGCACGGAAGAGATCGGAAAATTCCTCTAGAAGCGTAGACCACGGCGGGGAAACTTTGGCATGAGCTTGCACGAGACGCAAAGGTGGTAAACTTGATGAACGCCTTGAACTGTTAGGTGGGTCTCAGAATGCACGAGACGGCTATGTCGTAGGTCCACCACAAGCTTAAAATCCTAGAGAAAATCTGCACTGATGATTGGTATACGCAGGTCCGCGACTAAGAAAATCAATCGAAACGTGCGTCTCAAGCCGATGTCAAGACCTATGTTCGTAGGTCCGTATGGTTGAACCATTGACAGCAGAGACAGGCGGCGTGGTCTGACGTCGGCGGCGGTTCTCCAGCGTAGGAGGAACGACACACACTTCGGCACCTGTGTCGATGAGGTACCGGACTATCGCGACGCGCTCCGTGACGTGGAATAGGCGGCTGTATGTCGGGCCTGAAACACTGGCCGCCGTCAGTGCGTGGCCCGTGCGTTTCCAGCAAACTGGCATGGCTGATTGCACTGCCGAGCGCGTGATCCGTATCGGCGGTGGTGCCAGCAGGACGCTGCGAGGCAGACTTGGTGAGCTGTCGCAGCTTTGCTGTCGTTGTCGTGACGCATTGCGTCGGTGGTCCGCTTTGAGAGAGCACAGTTCTGCGGCCAGCTGGTCCACTTTGCGGTTCAGCTCCTCGTTAGCTTGAAGGAGACGGTCCAAGCGGTCGTCGGGGACCGGCGCAAAGAGGGAAGAGTCACGTTGTCTCTCTATTCCAGACATGCCCGGGGTGCCGACATCCATAATTTTGTCGGCCATCTGTGCCAGTGAGTCAAGGGTTTCTGTGGAGGACACGCTCAAAATCATCCGCACCTGCTCTGGCAGTCGCTGTAGGAAGAGCTCTCGTAGAATGGATGCATCCAATGCAGCATAGTGGTCCCCAATCAGATGCCGCATGCGACACGGAAGCTCCGCAGGCTTTTGGTCACCGAGCTCCTCCGCGGTGAGTAGCTGCTGCAGCCTACGCTGTTCCGACTCGGTCGTCCGGCGTGGAGCTCCGGCTTAAGATTGTCGTAGGGTGTGTCAGGAGGCGGAGAGCGCAGAATGTCCCTTACGATTGCGATGACAGCAGGTGGTAAAGCAGCGATGAGATAGTCGTACCTCCCTGTTTGTGATGTCACTCGATGTCGTAGGAAGAAAGGCTCGACACTCAGAAACCAGAGTTCTGAGTCGGACTGCCAAAACTCCGGTAGTTTGAGAGTAGCGGCGACAGGGCCGGGTACCGTTAGATTTGGCGCCGCGTTGTGGTTGGATGTGGTGTCCATCGTCAGCCGGAATAAACGAGGCTGAAGGCGTTTACCGTGGTCACTGAAGACACTCGGTGCGTTGGCGAAGAGACGAGAAGGTGGCGCGTTGCCGTTTGAAGTCCAGGGTCACCTCTTGTGGGAAGACGTGAGGAGCTTGGTTGTCCACATTTATTTATGCACTAGCACAGACGCTGTCGTTCTTGCCGCCATGTTGCCGTGTTGCTCCTTCTACTCTCGCGCTCAGCTCGAACGCGCAGAGCAGCTGAGGCGCAACATCGTCGTATATATGCTCACAAGATATGTCCAAAATATCTTATATACAGAAAAGGAGACACACTTTTCGCCGAATTGCATTCTTCATAGAGGCGCGCCCCGCAAACTAAATAGGAGCGGTATTGTTCATGGTAATTAACAAAATGAGACTAACTTTTATACCTGAACACTTAGACGCTCAAATTTAACTGAAGAATGAAAGTTATTTATAAAGGGAATACATTATGCGCTGTAATATTTTCGAAAGAGCAACACTGCTGATTTCTACAAAGCGATGAAATCTGGCAAATTGCACCCAGCAGGAAACTGAAACTGAAGGATCACATAGCGCAGTTGCAGGTACCCTCGGCAGTGGCCTCTGCGACAGTGTTGCTCCCCCCAAATTGCCACACGAATGCGAGCATGCGTCGCTGTCGAGCGGCTGCTCCGGAATCGCGGTCAGGTGCGACAACGAGACAGACAGCCACAGATAGCCCACTGTCTCTGCACTGTAATGATTGCGGCTACCCGCCGTCTTTTAAAAATCATATTTTCTTATCAAAGTACCTGGATGAGCGAGCTCACCTTGTATCGGAAGCCTATCATATCCACAGTAGTGGAGAGACATGTGCAAGCCTCCCTTCCACTTCCCTCCTTCCGAAACAGATAGTTCACCTGAATTGCTACTCCGCGCATGCCGATTCCTCGTGATTTATATTGATTTGTTTGTGTTAGTGACGGTATACTTATGCATGACGACTGAAGAAATAAACACATGTGGTTGTTAGTTAGCGCCCGTGTTTGTGCTCATCCTTCGTCGTGTTGTTTAGAGCTGTTTCGTCTTCTCGTATCATGAACCAGCCAGCTCAAATGCGTACCCTTCTACACTTCATAAAAAAGTACATTATCGTACGCCGACACAAACATACACAGCTGCGTCGCACACATCCACGTCACAAATGTCACAGGCATTAGACAAACGAGTTAAAAAAGAAATGACAATGATAAAAGGTAATGACAATGGCGAAGAATAGTTATAACGAAACACGACAGTGATAAATGGCACGTTACAAGTTGTAAAAGAAAGAAAAGGTGTAGGACAGGGATACTCTACAGATATCATGGTGACTCCCAGACGTACGTACGGTATTTTTGAAGGTTAGTGGTCCAAACATTGAAATACTGTTAACGCAGAAATGGAGTTGTCCTACAAGTGTTCAAGGAAGTCGATTCTACTGACTGATTGTTCTTGGAAAGAAAGAGTAGCTAAACGACGATATATTGAATTTTTATTCGCTTATCTTGTGTCCGAGATCTTTGCGTCCTGATGTGTGGTGAGTGTAGTGATGTGTAGTGATGGGTACTGTTTTTCATCGCTCTTGCCCATACGCCAGTCACTACGTGTGGCCGCGAATTTATTGAGGCGCCTATATTGCAGCTTTTTTTTTCATTTTCCTCCATCTCTGTAACTGAACATGGCGAAACTAAAGATTTTATTTTATTTTAGTTTATTTTATTGTGAAACGTTCTTGCCTATATTTCACAACGAAAGCTCTCGCACGGGCATAGCAAATCGGCGCCCATTTCCGGCCTATCATGTACGCATTATATAGTGTGCATGGAGTTGATACATATTTGAGCGTCGGGCAGTTATTTAACTATCATACGAAACTGACGTTGCTTCCTGCTTTCATTCACACACATTTGATGCTCGGTGGACATAATCTGCTACACGTGTCCTCAGTAATGATGGCATGTAGATCTGTGAGAGTATCCTGCTTTCGTTTCCACCTATACACTACAGGCGTCTTCAGCAATGACCGCAGGATGTTTGTACCGAACGCGTGCACTGATTGCCTTGATGCCAGCTTCACGAACGTTGAGCGTCAGATTCCTGACTGATGTGTTGAAGCGTGCTTGGATTTCCGGCTAAATAGACACGACAGGGCGAACGCACCGGAAACAGAATCACTATTTATAAACGTTGGGACGGTAACCTTCAAGAGATTGTAACTCTCCCCAAGGAGGACCTTTTGATCGGCGATTGCTCGTTCTACACAAGTAAGTGCTCGAAAACTACTTTTAATTTCTACCGATTTTATGTAATCAATAATTCCTTGAGATTCCTTTGGTATCAGTTTCTCATACAGTCTATTCTATACACTGGAGATGTAATCACCATTCATGGAAACGAAATTTTGGAACATACATTCTTTATTAATGACGCGTGTTGCAAAATGTAAGGCCAGCGAGAATTAAGAGGGTGCTACCTTATTGCAATGAATGGTATCATGAACACTTTAAGGCCAATTTTGTGGCTTCACACAGTTCCCTAACATTGCATAGAACGGCTTTGTGTAATGCAAAACAAATAGAAAAACTCGTTTGCAACCGCAAAGAAACCCATCTTCACTGCTACTTTGTTATAGTCGCTTGGCTATTTTTATATCAAAGTTCATAATATGTTCCAAGGTAATTACGGCGCAGTACTTACTATTGCAGCTAGTTTCCTTTGTGTACTGTTGAACGCAGAAAGGGGTGGTCAAGAAAAATTACGTATGGCCTTCCCTTGACCATCCGTCCACAATCAAGAGAAAAAGGAAATAGCCATAGTTAAGACTATTTCATGAGTGAAGGGAGAGTACGCAATAAACAGAAAAATGCTTTCATGGAAGTTTTCCGTTTGTCCTATACAGCATTCCCATCTGTACATATTTTCAATCCCGTAGCGACGGGTGTGAAACACAATTCCCATTAGTGGGCCCCTTTGCGGCGCACAACGGGCATATAGTTTACACCCTTTATGCCTCAGCCGAAATTACTGCGGGGCGCAGTGGGCGTACAGAGTAGGCACAACGGTAGCTTTTGGCACTCGCTTTTTACTTCATAGAAGTTTACAAGCGGTAAAATGGGCATTTCGCAGTGTATTTGTGCCCCTAATTATGTCAGACAATTATTACAAGTGTGACACGCTGCGCTACACTTGGGCACTATAGGTACCCACCAAACGTCAATTTCCTACGTTCCCTTTCTCGAAGGATGTGACAACAACTGCCGTTTCGATGCGTACTTACCATCACTCAATTAATTTATGTTAATTACCCCGACTGTGAACTGGCCCTTCCTTTGACTAAACATATGATCGGTTATCATATATGCTGTACAACTCGTGACTTTAAGCGTCACCTCTTTCTCTATACATACCCGCTTTTGGACTGTGGCTTCAGGTGCACCATGACTCCTTGAAGTCCGGATGACTGCCGGCGCGCTGTGCAAGAAGCTCAATGTCGCTAGGCGCTAGCGCTATCAAGCTAGCTGTGCTTGTTGGTGTAAAAACCACAGTATTAAGCAATGAATAAGAATGAACTGCGCAAGAGTTAGAGGTGACGTCCACCTAAAACAAGCAATAAATCGCAATATGCAAGGAAGAAGGAGAAAATTCAGTTCCGGTTCTTTTAACCACGTGCTCTTTTCCGTAAAGTTACGGGCCGGTTACTGACTAAGAGGTTTTCGTGGCAACCCAGTGGACCACCGATATGTTACCTTATCAGGGGGCGGTTAGGGCGTCCAAGGCCGTCACAGTAAATCCGCGTATATCCTGTGGATGTGTTTGAATAACATCCCGACAACATCCGGACAACATCCGGACACAGAAACTATACAGTAGACAAACAAAGCACGTCGCACTTTTTACCGTCGAGAGCAGCCGAAAATGTTGAGTTTATGGGTAAACGAGGAGGCTGTTCTTGCAATTACGATAGCGGACGCTGCTGGGGAGTGCAGTTTCCTTAGTTGCAGGGATACAAATTATTGATGATATACTATGACGTGTCGCGCTTGTCCTCTTTGCAATGGCGTGCTATACGCGCAGTGATAGCCGCATTTATGCGATTGGGCTTGCGATTTATGCAAGGAATCCGAAAAGTGGCACGATTATCTGAAATGATGCGCGCACAGAAGAAAATAAAACACACATAAAAGTCCTATGCTCATAAAAGCCGCATTGGCAGCTCTAAATGCATAATCACAGCCTTGAAGGATGAGTCGTTTCTCCAGTGGCATTATTGGCTCACATAATACAACTTTCTGCAATTTAGCCTCCCCAGAGGACGCATGGTTCTGGAATGAAGCGCAACATTCGTGAAGCTGCGACAACGTAGCAAATATTCTGAGAACATACACAACTTTCAAGACTTCCACCATTAAATTGATGTAAAAGTCGCCGGCACATTAATGCATATCATCATAGATTGGTGAAAAGAGACAATTTGGATGTTGTTCATTTGACCGTCTATGAATTTTGAGGTGTGATGTAAAGGGCGAATATCAGGCCACTGGTTGTAATATTAGCAATGCTAAGTGTGGATTCCACAAGTATTTATTCAACCCCCTGATTCTGAATTGCATTATATTCACAATTGTCAAAGAGATCATGCCGCCATAAAACAGCAGTTTGCACATCTTGCGTAATGGGGCGACTTGCAAAAATGTGCTGCTGATGCTACCCGAAGGCAGAGCTACTTTGTGGGACAGCCATTTTTGTTCTAGCGAGTCAGTTACAACTCCAAAGTCCCAATACACGGTGTTTCTCCTCCTTACAGTGTAGTGTTTGAAGTAGGCTGCCTTACTGCTTACCCCTTATGTTATAACTTTTCTAGTGCACCCTTACCTATGTAACAGAGCCGACAAACAATTACAGTTCTGATTTATAAAATGAACGCAAATTTCAATTCTTTAACGCAGGAGCTCAGAATGAAAGCCGAAGGCGTGTTGTCACTGTTAGTGGTGTCGTTTATTCTCCTGGGACTCGGTAAGTAACACGTTATTTGTTATATTGCTCTTGTATGCAAAAAAGACAGGGCAGTATTTATTGGATCATCGAGAGTGTTAGTCACACGGAACGTTTTACTCTGTAAGCTTTACCTTGACGCAAGGCGGCTCGTCTATAATTTAAAAAAAAAACAGGTTTAATATAATCAGCGATGTAGACTGCATACAAAAATGCCTTTAAAGGTTGCATGAACTCCTAAGAATATGAGCTCAGCGTGCCAATTAATGTTAGCCGAAGTGTTAAAAAGCAATACCAGATGGAACTATAGGTGACGGACGCTGTTCAGTCAGTTCCGTGTAGTATTATTGAAAACTCGATGCAATTTGCACTATCATAGAAATTACGGTTCTAGGTAAGAGCATCCAGGTGTCGCACACGCAGCGTCTCCGCACCACGCGTTCCCTTTTGCTTAAAATGAAACATAGTCATCGAATATAACCACGGCAACCACGCCACGCTGTTCCTAAAGAATGAGGAGTTTGTTCCTACTGAGGTCGCTCTCCAGGTATCTCTGGTGTCATGCGTTCCGCAACTACCACCCAATCTGGCCCTAACGACATGCGACTTCCTCGAAGAACCAGGCCCTCAAGTTGTTCATCAAGCACATCTGAAGTGCGCAAAGGCAGTTGCCGGCCTTTGCCACGGACGCTCCCACCGTCCCCAACGCATCGACCACCGACTTTATTCTTGCCACCTATCGACCGTTTTCTCGTCGGCGCCGCCATCTTGCCTAGCGGGCGGAGCCGTCTCCGATCTGGCAACCCACTGGCTTGTGCAAACGCTCGCTTCTGCATGGTCGGTATCGGGACGGATGCAGTTGTTGTCATTTCTTTTGTTATGGCGCTCTCTATTTCGCTTAAATTGGGGCTCTGTATATAGGAAATGAGTCTGTGCAACGTCCTAACAAGCTTTGAGCCTGTGATAGTCATTGATTTTAACAGACGACGCCGCGAAAGTACCGTGGTGCCGTATATTTACCGCGAGCTCTTTCTGTTTGGAAAGCGCACACACGTTTCCACGCTTTCTGGCCGAGCAGGAGCACCCTTTCGGGATACAATGAACTTTTTTTTTCCTTTGTTGTAATTTTTCGAAGGGGGGGGGGGGAGGTGCGGGGGTGAATGCGGTCGTGCATAGGTACGCGGTGGCTGGTTGCGGTGACATCCCTCGAGCGGTTTCTGCCTTTTTTGTCGGTTTCTTTTGTTTCTTTCATTCAGCAACACAAATGACAGGCGTGGACTAGTGTTTGTGTCACGAGAAAGAAATGGGAGAGGCGGGAACGACAGCGTTAAGGAACGCAAGTATCAGCCTTCGGCTCTAGCGAACGCCTATGCGAAATCCGCAGGCGAGACACTTAGCAACACCCCCCCCCCCCCCCCGCTCCTTTTTTTTTCCTTTTTACCATACCTAACAGAGAGGATATCTGAAGCTTCTGCGTCCTGTGAGGCAGATCGCGGCGCCCGATAGCAAGCAGTGCGCGCCGGTGCTCAAACCTATGATCAGCCCCGGAAGTGAGCCATGCTTTTTTTTTTTCTCGTCTACTTGTGTACTGTTGTTGTAAAGTTCACCCCGTAATGGGCAAAGCTAAGTTGAAGCTGTTAAAGAAACACTATTTGATCATTAAAAAAAGTACATGTTTGCCGTTTTTCTTACATAGCCGAGCTGACTGATCGTTGCTGGACTTGTCAGGCAGGCTTCTTGCGGTCATCACCGAGGTTGAGCATGGGCGTGTTCGCCAGAAATGATAAGGCTCCGACATTCCCGAGAACTTCTCGGTGTACGGAGCTTTTCTCGTTAAAAAGGACACAGCTTGAAAACTACCCAGCCGCGAACTGTCCGCGTCTGGTCATGCACGTCGCATAATTCCTGCGACAGGAGTTTCCCTGAAAACTGCACACTGGCTTTCTGTCTAGCTGACATGTTGTCTTTCACAACGATAAAAGAGCAAAAAAACGCCAGGTTAGCCCACAACACGCACAAATTGTTCGACAGCTCCACACATCCAAGTATGAGCGCGCGCGCTCCAAGCCGTCTGGAATACATCAGGAGAGGAAGGCGCGGGCGCGCGGATTACCATAGCACTCCTCCTCGCCCCGTGAAAACGGTCTACATGCCGCTACAAGACCGACAAATTTTCCGGCGTTCAGACCACAACTCAAGGTGCGCTGCCACCATTGGCACAACTTCTGTGCGACCGCGCGTCAGTGCATTTTACTTGTACTGGTTTTGCTCACACTGAGCGTCGTTGCTGTCGGCTCACTAGCACCCCGCGTACGTGCGTCTTTCCCTGTCCCGTATTCCTCTACGCCTTCCTGCCACCCTTCCACTTATAATTCCCTTATCATTCACCTGCTTCTACCAACCGCTCGCAGTCTCCACGTCGTCGCTCGCTTTCTTTCATGGGTCCTAAAACGACATCTACGAAGCAAGAAAACTATGCGCGATTACGAAAGCGTTACATGCGCATTACAAATTAAAGGGTCACTAAACAGGCTCCTATTTTTTTTAAACCCAAACCACGGTCGGTCTGGACGCGCGCGTTCGCTCAAAAATGGAGCGAACGCGTGCGTCCAGACCGGCCGTGCCCAAACAAGCTAACTCAATCATAGAGACGCTTGCGGCGACCACATTCTGCGCATATGGCAGCGTTGCGCGCTACACAGACGCCGTATTTCAAACAAAAAAATTCCCGCGTCTCTTTCCTGCGATTGACCAGCCGTGCTTACATCCTAGGTGTCGTCATGTTGTACCGTGAACAACTTTGCGCAGTTGTAGCTCGTTGATTGGTCGAAATCAGGTCTGTTGTCAGACCCTGTTGCCATCCCACCGGCGTGAGCCAACACCTATCCGCATCACCTCCTCTACTTGTCAGTTACGTCACGCGTCGGATCTGCGTTCCTGAAACGCGGCGCGCGTTCTGTAAAGTGGGCGGAGTCTCGACAGCGCGCCGCGCCTACCCTCTCTTCGGCAGAGAAGGGTGGGGAGGCCGACCGATTAAAAAAAGTAGGAGCCTGTTTAGTGGCCCTTTAAGCGGCCGCAATCTCAAAGTCCTCTTTCTTCTCCAACTAGAGCAATTGAAGTGTCTGCGTATGCAGTCGTTCTCCTAGTACTCTTCTATGAAGAACCACCTTAACTGTCCGCCCTTTTCCACAAACTACATCGCATACTACGCAATGTTGTTATGACTTTACGTGGCCTGTCTCTTCTAATGGCGGGCTTACGAAACGTAGCGCCTCTCGATGAATATACCGCTCGAGTCGACGTTGACGTATTTCGTTTCCACCATCGAATTCGGCGTGCTGTCTTCGTGAGAAAGAGGAGCACAAGCATGCCGGATCTACAATTCTCGGATTTCCCAACCCGCAATACAGGTTGCGGGAGCAGGACAAGGATAGAGAGGTGTCGGCTGAAACTGATTCAGAAACAATCTCAGGAACAGCATGCTGTGGGAAACATAGAAACTGTTGGTGCGTGTTTGAAAGCACAGTTGCCGTTAACAGGACTCACACAGAAGACGAGGACGACGACACGGGCGCCTCCGTCTACACGTGTGGCCCCGTGTCGTCGTCTTCGTCTTCTGTGTGCATCTCGTTAGCGGTAATTCCGCTTCCTGTGGAAACTCGGCTCCTTTCAGCAGCGCTCAAGGGGTCATAGAGGACCGCTTCCTTTTTTCTCAGAACGTGAACGACTTTTTGGTATTGGGAAAGGAGGAAAAGTTCACGGTGTCCAACCGTAACAGATATTCCACTCCCGGTTGATTCGAAGAACGTATAACTCTGAAGGGCCCAGGACCTCAGCGCGCAAGAGAGGAGAGTAGGCGTGCACCACGCAGCATGGCAAAACTTTCTTGTGCTTTTTGAGCCGCGGAAAAGGCGCAGTGTGGAAAAATCTACCGCTTCTATACACTACGCTAAAACCACGGTCGATGTTTTCAACTTTGTAGAGACAATCCTCTCTCTCGTTCTGTGTCAGTTGTCAAATTCCGCGCAAGTGCTGGTGAAGGGGAGGTGCCGGTATCGGGATATAACACATTCAGGGTCGAATACATTTGCCTCAATCGCTCTCCACTTGTGGCGAGACAAAGACGCCCACACTCAAGGGCAATCGGCGATCTTGTTCTGACTTGTAGACAAGCATCAGTGTGTGCTCTTTGCTCGCCATCTGACAACGCACGTACTTTTCGACTCTGCAAAACTTTTGCCACGCATTTCGTTGGACGATACTCCATAAGCGTGCCACTGCCAAGTTGAAGTTTCAAAGGTGTCATTTAATAAAAGTGACAATTTCGCGGGTTTTACGAACCAAAACCACAATATGCTTATGAGAGGCGCCATAGAGGAGGGCTCCGGAAATTTTGACCACCTGGGGTTCTTTAACGTGCACTGACATCGCACATTGCACGGCCCTCAACATTTCGCCTCCAACGTGTCATTTAGAGTAGCAGTTTTATGATAATGCTGAATATTTTTAGCACGTTACTCACGCCCCACTAAACACTTGTGCACAACGGAATCACTGGATTATTTAATCAGTTTGACGAGAGCGTTCCGAGGATTAGTGAAGCATGGACTTGACGCCATTAATCTACTGAAAGGGACTGCCTACCGCTCAGAAGTTTCTTTTTATTTTTTGGTTGTGATGAAAATGTGGTCGTTCCCTACATTGAGGGAAACGAGCGTGCTTATAGCCTATAAAAAAGGAACAATATTTTTAACTTGGCCCAGAAAGCCGTAAAATGATCGGTGGTGCCATCCTCGGTGATGAGTGTAAATCTCCAAGTGTAACGAAGAACCAGGAAGTATCCACGCAGGCGTGATTATCCTGATCAGAATGTATAGATAGATAGATAGATAGATAGATAGATAGATAGATAGATAGATAGATAGATAGATAGATAGATAGATAGATAGATAGATAGATAAACTTTATTCAGGTCGTGAAGGAATGCGGCCTTGTTTGCAAAAAAAAAAACAATTACTAGGTAGCATTTTTCCCGATGGACAGTAACTGATTTCTAAATCAGTAGTGAAAAAAATCCAGTAACCAGTGTTGCCCGCGTCCCTACACAAAGAGAAGGGGCGAACACGAACATCGAAAAATTCCGTTTTAAAAAATGCTCGTAGCTTTCAAGCGAAACCATTGCCATGCAGCTTGAAACAGTTCGAATGATATCCTTTCTATTGAGATGAAAAACAGGAACTCGATGAAGGGCGGTAGGTTGTCCCTTTCAGACCCTCACTGCAGTTACTCTTACATGGATATCTGAAACACTTTAATCGATTTCAAAAACTGCTTTCTTACCAGATTCACGACTATGTGATTAATTGTCAAAAATTCAATAATGGCGCAAATCTGTTGTTCACCTGCGTCATTCATATTAGTGGCGAAGCAATATATCACCTACCCTTCCGAGGTGGTGTGACATTTGCAAGGGCGTTCGCACAGTCAGAGTGAAATTAATTATTGCGAATAACTGAATGCAGTATAATCCATGGGCTCGCTTTTATATACTGTATTTATGGTACGAAACACGTCTGAACGCAGACAGTCGATGAACGGCACGGTGGAAGTGGTCCCTTGCAGGTGGCGCAGCTACGCTGTAGGCACGGTAGAGCTTCCTCTACCGCGCCTACAGGTGGATGTAAAGGTTGGCAAGTTTCGCGGAAGTAACACTGGCAAACCGAATATGTTCAACCATCCCACTGCCATGTGTCTTGATCTCAAGCATGGGCAACAGGAACAGTGTACACAACTAGAAATCTTTTATGGCGAAAAAAGCAAAACGACGCGCTAAGTTAAAGGGACTGTCTACCGCTCAGAAAATTTTTTAAGATTGTGGTAAAATTGGGCAGATCGTGCGCCACATTTACGGGAACGAGCACGCTTTCACCCCACAAAAAAGGAATTATGTTTTTAATTTCGCTCTGAAAGTGGTGCAAAAAACGCCGCTAGCGACACCCAACAGCGTGTTCGTCATTTTCCAAGTCTACGAGAACCAGCCCACGCAGGTATGCATACTCTGCTGAAAAACTATTATGTATGTCTCACAAGCGTACTTCACCCTATGAGACACCTTGTTATAGCGTGCAAGAGCAATTTGTTCTTTTTTTTCGCTGCTTTTGGGGTGGCGCAGGTGGCGCTGACTTCGAATTCGTCTGCCTGCGGAGGCGCGTAGTACTGCGCTTGTCATGCATGCGCCGCTGCATGTCCGAGACCTACCCCCGCGCGCCGACTTTCCCTCGCCTCTCCTCCTCGGCGTCGCCTCTGGAATGTCGACCTTGAAGGCGGTTCGCGTTGAGATGCCTCCCGCGCCCGAAAGGGTTTCCAGGGGGACGACGACGCATCATGCGCGGCACCCAGTGTTGCTGGCATGCCTACACTAGGAAAGGAGCGACTTCGTAGATAAAAAAATTGTGTTTTAATAATTTCTATTCAGTTTCTGGCGAAACCACTGCACGCTGGGACACTTCGAAAGGTACGCTTTCTACTGAGCCAAAAAACAGGAGAATGATGAAGGACGGTAGACGGTCCCTTTAACTATGAATACACACACCACACTTTACAACCCAGTGAAGTAGGCAAATAAATCCAAATGGTCGAAATATTTACAGTTGATGCGAACGCATGTCCTTGAAGTCGACGCGCGCTTCGGACGCCGCGCTTACGTGTCTCATTGTGTCGGAGAAAGTCGAGGCCTGATTGAGGCCGCCAGCTCGGACGCCGCCCTACGCGGAAACTGCGCTGACGTAGAGTCGACGATGCGGCTGTACCGCGTGCGCCCCTTGTACTACGGAGCGTAGCGGTAGGTTGTCCTTTGCATCTTCATGATGCCGACGTCGTCAGCCTCAACAGTGTCGCTCCTGGCAGTGCCTGCACAGCTCCCAGTATGCTGCTGCGCCAGCCGGCATGCTTCGTTTAGGTGCTCTGCTATCGGCCTTCAGCTGGACCCCAGCTCTAGCTCCAGCTCACCTGCAACTGTCACGTCTCTGCCTGCTCTCCCGTCCGACACATCAACTCCTCCTCTGCCGGTCACGTTGCCTCGTCCCCATTGGTATACGTCGCCTCTCGAGCTTCTCTGCGCTTCTTCTTCCTTTCCTACACTGTTTATTTTTTTCCCTTTCTTTGGCATACACCACATCTTCTTTATCTTTATCCATGTCCGTTCCCTGCGCCTCTTGTTCTTATTTATTTCTTCTTCTAATTCCTACTGCTCATCATCATCTTCGTTTTTATTTCCGCTTCTTCATTTCTTTGTATGACTTCTCCTTTATCCGTTTTAATAATCATGACACCTACCAAAGAGCAATGGTATACATTCATGGATTTTTCTTAAATATTTCTAATAAAGGGAACATTACGAAAGCTGTAATAAAACGATATAGGAGGGTATAGTGGTCTCAAAGCTTCGAAGTACAACAGCCCACTTCCCGACGGGACGGCTTGCAGAATGTGTAAATGAGAGTTTCTGCAATAAACTTAATGCAAAGTGCGCACTGGCTGCAGGAAATGTGTAGAATGTACTTTGCGGTAAGTAAGCCAGTGATCTAAGTCGGTACTCTTTAAATGGGGCATATTTTTTCCTCGCGAAGCAGCTACCTCGTACGCACCATCGCTGTCACATTTCTACATGCGCACACGTGACGGTGTAAGCATATGAGTTAACTAGTTTGGATGCGTATTATGGAATACTTTACTCCACCACTCGGTCAGCTGTCCTGAATATTCATAGATGACTGAAGCATGGAGAGCGTAATTCTAGCCTCAAATTGTTGAAAACGTACGCGTGCATGTTATTGTCACATGGATAGCGGACGTCGCATTTCTCCTTTTACAGTGCCATTTTTTAGCACGCTGAACGCTTGTTATCGATTTGTTTCTGAGGTTTCACATCTCAAAACCATGAGCATGATTATACAGGAGTTGGTGACGCGCTGCAGATATGCACACACAAAGGACACACACACAGAAATGGAAGTGGCACGCACAATGCGCACTAACAACCTTTATTCATGCGCTTTCGCTTGTCAAATATATACACACAAAAAGGTGACGTGGAAAGGACATGTGATGTGAAGAACGATACAGTACGTGTCTAATAAAACTGATCTACCGGAATGCAGGGAAAAAGAGGCATATTTCAATGCTAATGATTCACCGCGGACGATACCCTTCATTCAGAAATTTCACCTTTTCTGGATCCAACGCTACTCATGGCGCGCTTACACACGTTTGGCTAGTCGACTTTTTCGTGAAAACAAGCGTGTGTAAGCGCGCCATCAACAAATGACGTCACTAGTAGCACCGGCAACTTTGCTTAATAACGACAATAGGTAGCCCACAACAGGTGACGAGACTGCAATAACAAAAAAAATTTAAGAAGACGAGTACGAGCGCTTAACTGCAACGCAGCTCCATTGGGGACGATTTCCTCTAAGTACAAAACTGCGGCGCAAGCGGTGAGGCACATGACCGAGTATGATGCACTTCGAAAACATCATATCACATTTTCCCGAGTGAACCGAAAGCGTCACACATGAGATGCATACAAAGAGCAAAAAACAGAGCCACATCTTCATATCTAAGAGCCTCTTGTCCTTAAAGCAAATCGTGATCTTGCGCAATAAAGCTTGAGTTGCAGTTCAGCGCTCATGCTCGTCTTTTTTGTATGTTTTATTGTTATTGTAGTCCCGTCACCTGCTGTGCGCTGCCTATTGTCGCTATGGCCAACCAGCTAGCCCATCAGTACGTCTTAAACAAACTTTGCTTAACTTTTTTGTTGTTCTGGAAGCAAGATACACACATTTGTTTTAATTCTGAAACTCAAGATCAACAAATTAACTATTACTACGGATGCTTTCGCGTTCATCAAAACACCTTCACTAGTCCTACTTCAAGCCACGGGGTCAATGCTTCTTGCGACGTCATATGTTGAGAGAAGAGCAGGCGGTTTCCAGACGTGTTTGAAACCAAATTGTGAATTCTCTGGTGCGTGTAGCGCGCTAATATTTGTCTCACGTGTTCACAGAATCCTCCATACGACTGATAGGCACAGTTTTCAGGCTGCGTTAAGCGAAATGTTGCGGGACTCCTTCAAAATTCGCTTTAACCTCCTTAAGCATGACCGCGAGACTACGTGCCCAGTATGCACCAAACTCGCTTTCCTTTCATGTAAGTTTGTCCTTGCTTCCACCCGCCACGATGGCCTAGTGGTTATGGCACTCTGCTTCTGAATCAAAGGTCGCGGGATCGAAACTCGGCCGCGGCGGCTGCACTTCGATGGAGGCGAAATGTTGAGGCCCGTGTGATGTGCGATGTCAGTGCACGTTAAAGAACTCCAGGTGGTCGAAATTTCCGGAGACCTCCACTACGGCGTCTCTCATAATCAGAGCTGGTTTTGGGACGTTAAACCCCACAAATCAAGCAATCAAATCTATCAATCAATCCTTGCTTCCAAGCTGGCTTTGAGCAAAGAAAGTTCCGTGCGTAGTTGGTGTCCTTGAACCAATTGCGCCGGCAGTCGCAAGGCTGCTCTGGTATGCTGGGGAGTTCGGTAGGGAGAAAGAAATATTAAGACACTATTGCGACAAACACTGCACCCGCGTTACATGCTGCTTAAGTACCGGTTTTGGTAAAGCTCGTTACACGGAATGCACCGCGCGTCGAGCGGCGCTGATCGGAGCTGTTAGGTGTAGTGAGTATGTCATTTACTATCATTGTTCGCCAGGAACTTCAAGAGCTATGCGGGCATGAACTGATGGCTGTTATCACATACTAACGTTTCATACCGTCCGTAAGCCTGGGTTAAATACTGGCTCCTACTACTGCATGTGTAGCTGAACACGTGTTAATATTTCGGTATAGACGCTTTCTTACCAGATTTACGACACTATAATGCATAACTCAAAAAAGCATAATCGCACAGTGCTGGGGCAACAGGCGTTATTCAACTTTCTTGAGATGCATTTCATAAGCTTGCCTTGTGGCACGGTGTGATATCGGTACGCTGGGTAGAGGTAATCAGTGGTTCTTGTACGGTGCGGAGGCATAGTACTTACTAATCTTTCGGACAACAGGACTAGTTGTAAGCGTTCTGGCTACCTGCGTATTCTGTTTCCAGGCACAAACACGACAGGAAACACGACGTATAGCAATGACACAGTGCATGGGCAAGATGAAAGTCGAGATAACTACACTCAAGGCACTGCCCCGACCGGACAAAATAATGGTGAGAAAGTATCGCACAATCAAAAATTTTTGAAAATCTTCTAAACGAGAAGTAATATACCATAAACGTCTCTCATGTAATTACGATTAAGGAAGCGTAAGTGAAGTAAGCTTTAGCGAGGACATGTAGGAGTACACCTTACATTTTGTAAGCTTTATGCTACATGCGACCCGTCTGAGGAGCCTTACTGCGCGCATTATTCTCAGCACTTTTAGAATAAATTTATACGACACCTTCGACAGAACCAGAAGAACATTAAGGGGCATGTTGAACAAGTATTTCGCATACTGTAGCTTGATGGGTGCATATACCGTCAGTACATGCAGCTTTCAGTCGTGCGTAACCGGAATCTATTGCTTGTGTAATTCGGTAAAAACCTTTGTTTGCTATAAGCTGTTTCATGTTGTGGAAAACATTAGTGCAGCACGCGGACAGTTATTGGTAAATTTTCTACGGAATTGTCTTGGGAAATTCTGTGGAACTGAAGCAGCAAACTCTCAGATTTAAGCTCGTACTTTCAAAAACGCACTCGTGTATGTTGTTCTCACAGGAATACATGATCGGCCTTTCTGTCCTTATAACTTGTGCATAGGTAAACAATTTAACAATCGTAAGTGAAGAAGCTAAAATGATAGGGAACCATTCGAGCTTTGGTGGGCATACCTGCTGCATGTTTCGTAAGGGAAAAAGAAACCGAAGAGAACCGAACTTGACAATAAAATGTGGCACATTCTGTAAGTTGCTTCACTGTTGGAACATTGCGAGTAACTTACAGTGAGAGAGAGAGAGAGGGAAATGAGTGAACGACGAGTTTGAGGAGTAAGTGCGACCATTTTCCCACAAATATTGTTCGATGTCTTGTTTCCCAGGTACCAACACCACTCAGGTATGGCCAGCGACGGACGCTCCGACTGGAGGACAGTCCGGTGGCGGTGTCAACGGCACTGAAAACACTGGAAATGCAGGACAGAACAATGGTGAGCGAAGTTCACGTATACAGTAACTGCAGCTGTATATTTAGAAACAAACCGCCTAATTAATGGAACGTGAGATAATGTATATAGTTCAAACACGCATTTCAACGGCAACAGCGTACATCAGAGACTCTTGCTGTACTCCATACGTTGCCACAGAGATTTGAAGAATGTTTTGCTCATGAACCTTTTTTTATACGAAACTATAAGTTTTTTTCGACCATATTTACGTTGGTGCGGAAGGGAGCTAATTCGTTCAATAAAAAAATCATGAGAATTGAGGACTTTTGCTGTTTTCGCGATTGTGTAACAGGCCGTAAACACCAAAATGTTGCAATTTCTGCAGCAGTGCGGTAAAGAAAAAAGAACGTTCACGGAGGCGTAGACGAAGTTTCGTGCTTCAAGCAATTAAAATGCATCTTCACTAAAATTTTCTCTTACCTATAACTTGATAAAAATGACGAGCTTTGAGAGCGCACCACAATATTAAACATATTTTGTCCTCCGAAATATTCTACCACAATGCTCCATGCAGTGCAGCTAAAAGCCAAAAAAATTATCAGTAATATCTGATATGGGCATGGAATGACTAATGTATAAGAGCATGACTTGGCATGAAATGACTAATGTATAAGAGCATTGAAGAAAGTTGTCGATAAAGCTGTGCCTTCACGAGCCACAGATATATCACTGCAGTCCAGCGACAGCTCCGAGGGCAGGCCTAGCTAGGCCGACGCGTCTTCGTTCGCAATAAAAAGCGACCTTATTCATTGAGCGTTCGTTTTTCACATGGCTCGCCATTTCATTTCATGTACTCTCTTGTATCAGCGTGTAGCACTTGTAATAACTTTATTATGCAACTGAATGTGTCTGCACTACTGAGGGGAGATCTGGTCTTCGTCAGGTGTAATACGCCAACTTTAGCCCCCTCTTTTTGTGTGTGCAGTGTATTCTGTAATAAAAAATAAGATTTTGTGCTGCGCATTTTGAATAAAATTTGTACTTATGTCCACTGCCCCGCCACGGTGATCTAGTGGCTATGGTACTCGGCTGCTGATCCGAGGGTCGCGGGATCCGATCCCGGCCGCGGCGGCTGCATTTCGATGGAGGCGAAGTGTTGAGGCCCGTTTACTGTGCGATATCAGTGCACGTTAAAGAACCCCAGGTGATCTAAATTTCCGGAGCCCTCCACTTCGGCGTCTCACATAATCAGTACGTGGTTTTGGGACACTAAATCCCACTAATAAATCAATTAATGTCCACTGTGGTGATCTAGTGTTTATGGTGCTTGGGTGCTGACCCGAAAGACGCGTGCCCGATCGCGGCGCAGCTGTCGCATTTTCGATGGAGGCGAAAGTGCTAGAGACCGGTGTACTGTGCGTTAGCCTTGCACAAAAAAAAATGAAGAAAAGTTCCAGATAGTCAAAATTTTCGGAGTTCTTCACTACGGATGCGCTTCAATATCATATCAAGGTTTCGGCACATAAACTTCCAGAAGTATTTATTATTTAAGAGTAGTGTTCATATCCCATGCGTTGATACATAAAATTACTTTTCTAAAACCGTTAACGCGAGGCGCGATGTTGGAAGCCAAGCGAACCCGTTCTGTTAAACAGCCCGTGGCGATGTTTCCTTTCCGCCCTAAAGCCGCTTCCGATCGCTGCAGTGCATGCTTGGGAAATGGGCGCTGCCCAGAAGAGATATGGTACATATTAAACATAATGCTTCGCAATTATGAGTTATTTCATTTCGTGTCAGAAACAAACCGTAATCCATATTTCCCGCTCGGCACCGGTGACATAGGGATGATAACAGCACGTCGCTCGGTAGCCTAAGGCCGAAGTGATCGTAACCGCGGATGGAACCAACCTGTGGCCAGCGGCTTGGCGTAACACGTCCCCCGCGCGGCCATTCGCTGTGGCTATCCGACCGTCCGACTCAGCGATGGGGAAAAAAACAAGAAAACCCTACCCAATTTGAGCATGCCGGACGTCGTGCCTGGCGCTCTGCTGCGACAAAACACCTCATTTACATCCCGCCACTGAATTGGGTCGTCGGACATCAGATCGGATGCCAAAAACGGACCGTGTGCTCAACACTTCCAAAGTATCGTGGCTCGTCGCATGCCATACTGTGGCAGAAAGCAAGAACTGCGAATAGAAGCGCGATGTACTAGTGATGGTCGATGTAGCCTGATGTCGCCTGATATGTTTCAAAACTGATACTTCTACAAATGTAGCCTAGAACTGCCTGTGAAGTGGTTGTCCACAACTTTTCTCGAGTACGACCGCAGTGAACTCAACTGCCACAAAGGAAAACGCAAACTGTGTTAGCCGAACGTTAACGGGACCCACATTCACAACACTTCCTGCGCTCAAAATGTTCAGAAAATATTATTTTAACGTACCGCAATGCTGGATTCAAAACCAGCGAGGCCGGTTAGGCAATTGCAAGAAGCACTTACGAAACAGAGGCTTTGTGAGTCCACAGCCTGATCTGAACGACAGATTTTACTTCTAACTTCAAGTGGATGAAATGGCTGGGGCAACTTATTAGACTTGCACGTTGGTGCTTCGTTATACGTCTTAATGCATGAATAAACATTTCAGTTTACAGACAGCTCTTGTTGTGTGTGCGTAGTTGTTTCTGTGCATTTTAGTCTTTGTGCGATGTAACGGGTCAAAATGAAAGATTGCCAACCTTCCAACCTGGCTTTCCTATCGCAGTTGGTCAGTGTCACACCGCAGCCATTGTGGCTGTCGTATACATTCGTTGCCCCCTAAAAACAAAACAACAAGATACAAGGCGGGCGCTGTAAAGAACGAGTCAAGATTGAATCCACTATCAACGGTACTTACTTTTGTGTGTTCCGTTCTTCAGGTTCAAACACGTCTACACCCGTGGAGCCGCCGCCGGTGCCCGAAGAAGAGGAGCCTGGCGTTTGCGAGGGCTACACTGGAGGTATTTTAGGCAGAAGATAACGCCATGCTTCGTGCGTTGCACGGAAGCAATAATCATAACTACATGCTCACAGATATGTCACAAAAGTGCGATGACGAAAGATAAGCTGTACTGAGTCCATTCAAATCAGGGAAGACTTGATCGACTTGCTGTATGTATGCGCTATACCGTTGGGTGATAAGGGCACACCTGCTTTTGGGCGAAAGCGCTGCAGCGGGCTGCGCATCAGTTTCCACTAGCCGGAGTTTATTTATTCCTTCATTTATTATTATTAATATATTTTGCTCTTAACGCAAGCTATCCATTGTGAGCATTTTTGTGTTTGCGCACGACTAAATGCGGCCGGCAGGGGGGATGGAGCCGTCATTTTCGGAATGTGCAGCGGAATACCTCAATCACTGAGCCAGCACGAGAAACCACAAGATGATCACCAGGCCGGGTTGAACCCGTTTAAAGTACTGCTTCACGTGTTGCCCATATCATGTTTGCTAGGTTCCGAAGCGGGGGCGAAGGTGCAGGCAACTACGCCTGCGGTCGCCGCATCCACCACCGCTGCGTCAGCAGGCCGGCTGGTATGTCGGCACATATTTAACGTGAAGCAATCTTAAGTGGGAAGCACTTGAGAGGCCCGGACTGTCGTCCCTCGTTGGGCGTCACGCATGCCAAAACTGGAGTCTACGTAAGACATATGCCGAGGAAAAACAAACTCCACGCATCCAGATTATCAATCGTAATGATAAACCAGACTGGTATAACAATATAAAAGATACACATTAAAGGTAAATAGTCGCATAACGAGATCAAATTAAGCTATAATAATTCGAAAACTCCGACTATACACGCAACAAGAACACCGGGGAAAATACAGGGCGAATCAATGCTCCGCATTTCGTATAGCTTATACTGCAGTGGCACGGGCTTACATTTTTTTGGAATCCTCTATACAGAGACGGGCGAAATTTCGTCGGTCTGTGTATAGTCAAGTCCCGCCGTATTCTTGGCTTAACATAAAATAAATAGCAATTATAGCACTAGATTCGGTGCAATTATAGCACCAGATTCGGTGATTCGGGAAGGCGTGCAATCACCGCCTGCCCTCGGATGTCGAGCCATCCCCGCCGTGCATGAAATGGCGTACATACATGAACGGCAGCCAGGGAGAGACCAGCCGTTCATCCACGGCACTCAATTTTGGTAAGTGCTCCTGAATCGGAAGGTGCACGAATCCGTGTGTGGTAGAAAGGCGCAGCACTGCAAATCGTAGCAAACGTCTCCTTGCCCGTATTGAACACATTCAGGTTCGTCACATCCTCGTTTTCTGGAAAGCTCCGAGACAACGCTCCGACCAGGTGCTTGCGCTTCGCTTCTTGCGCCTATCGCATTTCCACTCGCGGTGAACTTCCACTCGCGGTATTACATTTCCACTCGCATTTCCACTTGCTTCGCTTCTTGCGCCTATTTCATTTCCACTCTTGCGCCTATTTCATTTCCACTCGCGACCAGGGCCCCGCCACGGTGGTCTAGTGGCTAAGGTACTCGGCTGCTGATCCGAGGGTCGCGGGATCGAATCCCGGCCGCGGCGGCTGCATTTCGATGGAGGCGAAATGTTGAGGCCCGTGTGCTGTGCGATGTCAGTGCACGTTAAAGAACCCCAGGTGGTCGAAATTTCCAGAGCCCTCCACTACGGCGTCTCTCATAATCAGAACTGCTTTTGGGACGTAAAACCCCACAAAACAACAACAACACTCGCGACCAGGTGCTTGCGCTTCGCTTCTTGCGCCTATTGCATTTCCACTCGCGCCAAAGCCCAGCCTATCACGTACGCCACCACAGTATGCCTTCCATTTCCATTATACCACCATAGCCTTCCGTTTCCACCGTGTTTTTTCTAATGAGATCAAGAAGTCATTACTTCACATTGGGGGCGCAGAAATGTTTCTGAGGATTTTATTTCACTTTGCATCGCGAGCACCACACCTACATTTCCCATTACCATAATTATTTAGAGAACAAGTGTAGCGTCTTGTTCGATTTTATCGCTTTTAAATCCCTAGAACAGCATAACGTCGACAAATGATGCAAAAACTTCTTACCTAAGCTTTTAGCCTAGTCAGCTACTCGCTGCTTATATCATCATCAGCCCATCTCATGTCCACTGCAGGACGAAGGCCTCTCCCAATCCTAGCCATCCTTGCCTGTCCTGCGCGAGTTGATTCCATTTGATGCCTGCGAATTTCTTGATTTCGTCCCCCCATCTTACTCTGTCGCCCACGGCTGCGCTTACCCTCTCTTGGTATCCATTCCGTCGTTCTAACTGTCAATCGGTTATCTAGCCTTCTCATCACGTGGCCTGCCCATGTCCATTTTTTTTTTCTTAATATCGTTCCTTATGTCGGCGACCCCCGTTTGTTCTCTGACCCACTCGGCTGTCTTCCTATCCATTAGTGTAACGCCTATAATTTTTCGTTCCATCGCCCGCTGCGCAGTTCTTAACTTCCTCTATAGCTTCTTTGTGATTCTCCAGGTTTCTGACCCGTAAGTCAGCACTGGCAAGATGCAGTAGTTATATAGTTTCCGCTTGGGTGATAGTGGTAGGTTTCCGTCCATCAGTTGGGAATGTCTCCCATATGCGCGCCAACCCATGTTTATTCTGCGGTGGATCCACCGCAGAAGAAATCCACCGCTGCCTGTATATAAACTTACTTCTACAGTTGTGAATCTCCTGAACAGCTATCGTCATGACACATCATGTTGCAGTGAGTGGCCGAACGTCTTAAGTCTACAAAGTAACTAGTGGGGCCCCTCAGCGGTCGACATCAGGGGCACTCGTCTTTTTAGTTTGTGTTAACGACGTTTTCTTCGACATTGGGAATTCTTCTTTCCTTTTGTATGGTGATGATAGACATCAATATATATATAAGGAAATTAAGCCTGTTAAGGACTGTTGCGTGCTTCAGTCACATGTGTTTTCTATTTCTGGATGGTGCCAGAGCAATAACTTTTCTCTGAAAACTTCAAAAACCAAAGTAGTGAGATTCACTCGCAAAACGTCCAGCGTGTCTTTTTCATACTCCGTCGGTTCTGTGCTGTTGTGTAAGCAAGGTTTGCGGGATCAACGATCTTGGTGTTTTCTTTGACGGCAGACAGACAGACAGACAGACAATGAACTTTAATTAATCCTGAGGAGCTACGTAAGGACTCCCTAGCGGGAGGCCGTTGTAACCGCTGGCCGCACCCACGTGGAGGAAAGAACGCCATGACGCTCCGCCCTTTCGTGGGCCCTCTGGATAGCCTGGGCTTGCTTTTGGAGCACCGTGCTTGTGATGGCCTCCTCCCATTCAGCTTCGCTGGAGAGAACGTCGTTAGGCAACGCGGGACATCGCCAGAGCATGTGAGCCATGGAACAAAAAGTTTCACTGCAGTCGGGACAGCCAGGGTCCACGTCCGAGTATAGCTTACTGAGGAAGCCCCGGGACGGGAAAGAGCCCGTCTGCAACATTCGTAGAGTAACTGACTGGCCTCTGCTGAGCTTCGGATGAGGAAGAGGGTAGACTCTCCGGCCAAGTTGGTAATGTTTAGTAATTTCATTGAATGTGAGAAGTGGGTCGTTCTGCTGAGCCTCTTCCTGCCCCTCCGGAGCCGCCAGACCGCCGCGGCGCGTGAGTTCTCGCGCACGGTCGTGAGCCAGCTCATTGAGGTTTGGGAAGCCCTCAAGAACGTTCGTCCCCATGTGTGCGGGGAACCACGTGCGGCACATTCCATTTTTCTCCTCACATTAAGCGTGTTGCTATGCGGGTCTTCGTGCACTTGTCTGTGTTTGCTGAATGTCTGGAGATTTCACTTCTCGAACCCTTCCTCAAATTGTACACCGTAATTCTTGTTTTTCAATTATGATTTTCACACAAGTTAACCAAAGGGAGCAGACCGTGTCATGTGGCCGCCTACCTCTGCCAATACTCAAGCGTCCACGGAGTACGAAGTCTTTATAATGCCTTTATTTCCTCGATGCTTTTCACAGCGCGCAGTCACTATTCTCCCCAGCTGTTTGCTTTGTTCTAGCATAAAAAATCATAAAAATCTCACGTCGTGTTAGGCTACTCTCGTTCTGTTTTACTAATATTTTATTAAATTTTTTATTTGTGTTTTCTTCTGTAGAACGTCTTTATTGTATTGTTCCTTGTTTACTATTCTCTTTTGTTTTTATTTTGGGTGTACCAGCACAAAGACCTTGCGGTTCTTCCCGGACACATTAATTATTATTATTATTATTATTATTATTATTATTATTATTATTATTATTATTATTATTATTATTATTATTATCGACATCAGTGTTTTACGGTATGAATGTAATCTTAATTCTATCAAACTTTGCTTTTGAACGTTCCTAGCCAGCAGAAATAATTTTGTGATTTCTTGTTAGGAGGCTGCAACGCATTGTCATATTTGGAACGTTCAAAATGGGTGATTTATTCCCTGGATTGGCGTGTACTAATTTTGAAACCAACGTTTCTTTTTTTACTACCCATCCTCCCAGTTGTAACGTGGCTGCTGTGTGTACCGGCTACCATTGGATTGGTTGGTACGTAGAAGTATACATTCGTAAAAAAGCAGATATATGCTACAAGCCCGTCAAATGCAACTGCCATGAGAAAAATAAACGTATTCCTGCAATCCTGCCATGCAAACCGAGAAAGTAGTGCCATTAAGCCGATCTCAGTTTAACATGAGATTTCTTGCATGATTGTGCCACAAACACCAAATGCCGCCCAATAGATGTCCTTGAAGGGGTCTTGAAGAAACCCTCGAGCTTGCAAAATGCGTTCGGCGCCTCCAACTAACGTACAGTCCAAATACCTTTTAAGTACATACAGGTGCGAAGATGAGCGAAGATTTTATGAGCACCACACTTGGCTTTCGCTTAAGCAGGGCGGGACTTGAGGTGTATTTAAGGGCGATGCGACCCGAGGAAAAAGAGCTCTGAACCTTGGGTAGTGGTGTCCATCCAGTTCGCTCTTCGCTGCACCCCTTTTATGTATCTATCAAGTAACTAAGTCTTCCTAGTGCTAGTTCCAGTGCCAGTATTGTGTTTCCAACTCAGACCTTCAGTGTTTCTCAACCAAAAGGCCTTGCCGCGCTACCAAGTGAGGTCTGGGTTCCACGCAACCCTGCGTCACGACAGCAGGCAGTAGACCGGATGGACTAGGACTTAGGAGCTAAGAGTTGTGACTCAGTTGGATCAACGTTTTTCAGCTAGATTTTAGCAGCTAGCATGCTCTGCCACACCATAATGATGACCACCGGCAGGCGACGATGTTGATAAAATAAGGTATGGTAAATTTAGCGTGATAGCATGCAGATGAGGGAATGGACCGCAATAAATATCCATGATATTTATTTATCAACGGGCTGTTTCTAGTACACTGCATTTAAGACGCATAACGCTCTAACTATTCCCCTGCACGCCGGAATGCTGAACTTTTGAAGATCTAATATGTTTTTTACAAAGAGGAATGTTCAACTCTTCTGTTGTGTCCCATTCATAACACGTATCATAATTATTCTCTACAGTTGTCTTTTTTCAAAAGAGAGAACCAGTGAAGTATTGCTTGTTGAGTGCCGGGGAAGCCAAAAAAGTCATGTCCGTAATAAATACAGAAGTAATCCTCACGCAGAAGTTGAAGCTGGCGTGACTGATTTTGCGTTCTTCTCGATTTTAGCGCGCATTATCCAAGTGGCTGCAATGCCATACCTGTCATTTAAGGTGTGGTGTGCGTGCCTTGTGCAGTTGTGGAGTGGGCAAAATAAAAGGAGCGTGGCCTAAGGGAGAAACTGGCAGTCGCCTTCGAGAGATGTGGTCCTGCCGCCGTGTCCAATAACTGTGCGAATATTTGAATGTATCGTCAGACATATTTTTGTGTGTTTCTAGATTTAAATCAATACTTGGGGACTGCTGCTGCGCCGCCGTAATGAGGTGGTACCTGCCAGTGGAAAGAATAATACAAGGGGCACTGAAAGAAAGGCCAAAGCCAATGTGAGTGAATCATGTAATCCAAACCACAAAATCAAGTACTATACTGTCTGGGTCTTCATACGTTTGGTCTATGGCGATATATTTAAACACAAAGCATGGGGGTTTGGCCCTTTACATTTTTCTTTTTGTTGCTGTTGATCTGAAGACGAACAAAGGTGTTTCCGCGATCACCAATGCTAGTTCTGCCTCAAGAGATGTAGCCAGTGCTCCTTGTTACTTGAATCGTTGAAAAAAGAGTTTGCAGTTGGCACTACACTCGCGGACAACTTTTCATGGCAGCAAAGGCGAGGGTGCGAAGGCGGAGCGTCTGCAAATGTGTGTCTCCTCGAAGTACTCCAGTTTGGCGCGCGCTTCGGTTTGGGAAGTTTCCACAGCTCTCGTGCACGTTCCAAAGGAGACAAAGGTGATTCAGTAAGAATCAGAGTTAGACACTCATTCGCTGATGAAGTTTGTCACTAGCTTCTCTGGCGAGTCTACCGAAGAGCCAGAAAGTGACTGACACTTGCATGAAGACGGAGACGGCATTTTGCCATCGAGGTAAACGTAAAAGGTGCGGCATTCTCGCATGAGCAAAAACGCCAAATGTAAAGCCAAAAAGAAAAATATAAACATCTCTCTGATGCCTGCTGCGTCTTCTTTCAATAAGCTCACGGTAGGCAATGGCACAATGTTGTTTACTTTATTTCTGATAATCCGTAGCCGCAGGACACACGCAAATCTGCTCCCTTGCCTTTGCTTAATTGCCAAGAACTGTTGTCTGTGAGTATAGTGGTCCAAGGCTGAACTAAGAGCTAAGCTCATGGCCAACCTGGCTTTTACAAGGTCAATTAAGTCACGTTATTTGTAACATGACTAGCTGTTACATGATTTTAGCGAGAATACGTCACGTGACTAGCTGTTACGTCATGTTACGTGATTTGGGTCACGTGTCTGGGTTCTAAGTGACTTGGCGGCAATGTGTCGTTGTGACGTCTTCTTCCTCACCCTCACGTCGTTCCCCCTCAACCTCACCTCTTTTTCCCACCCCATTGTTATATACCATACTATACCAGACTTTGCAGTAAAGACATTACTGTAATAAAATTACTGTAATTATATTTCTCTTTGGTGTAATGAATAATGCAATGAATTTCATTTGTGGACTGGTAATTTAGTAATGTAATGAATTACTTCAAGCGAGCAATTTCGTGAAAAATTACTCATTACTTTCCGACTTACTTTTGACTCAAATGTAGCACGCCCGCTATCCTTATGGCTCAAAATATTGCGAGTAATTCTGAGAAAAATTACTCATTACTTCCCGAATTGCATTAAGTTCCCATTAGTAAAAAAAGGCACTTAATGCAATCGAGCTATATTTCACGAGCTATATTTGACTCAAATATAGCTTGTCCGCTACCCTTATGGTACAAAATCTTTACGAACAAAGGAAAAAAAAGACAACACAGACAAGTTAAACAGAGCGACAGGCCCACAAAAATTAAGAAAATCGGCGCGATATCTGAACTCGAGGCCTTGTATAAAACCGTGTTGGAAGGCCACGATCCTCGAAACTCCAAACAAGAGGGGTCGACGACGACTGCAGGCTTAGTTGACTGCCAGAGAGCTGTGCAACATGCTGCAGAGGTCTGCAGAGAGGGCTTTTCTTTATACGAAACTACGATAAGATTTCTGGTTCTCAATCCCCCCCTCCTTCCCCATTTTACCCTTCCCCCTCCACATTATCTTTCTTGAATCGAGCAACATAAAGAAGCTGCACGCAGGGGAATTCTTCACTAACATACGGAAAAGTTATCGCTGCGACGGTTCGGGTGCCAATTTCAGCGTATGTGCTCTAGATAAGGTGTACTTGAATCACTTCACGAATTATGAATTTAAATTGAAGTAATTTCATATTAATGTCATTACTTTCCAAAAGTAATAGTAATGTAATTTCATTACTTTCAGCCAGCTGTAATTTGTAATGTAATTTAATTACCTTTTAGAAATAATTTTGCCATCTCAAGGCTATACTATGCTATACTCTACAAGGCTATGCAATGCTTTAATCTCTCGCCTCGTCATTTCTCTCCACACCCTAACGTCTCTTTCCCACTGCTTGCTCTACTACACTGTACATGCCTACGCTATGCTTCTCCCTCTCCTTTCTCTCCTCTTCACCCTCACTTTCTTCTTCCATCACGATATACGCTTAAAGTCTATGCCACGCTATGAAATGCCTCCGCCTTTATGTAGTAATGGGCTGAGGGCATGAGCCCAAGAGAAAACAGAAGTGCGTGCAAGTGCCGTGCATTTCATAAAGTAACTGCGCGGCCACTAATTTGCTGAGGAAGATGAAGTTTTATCCGACGGAGCGCAAGTAAACCGAGCGTTTAAGGAGATCCGCTGTTAAAAGAGCTAGCGATTTCCAGGTCTACTTGAAACCAAATGGCAAAATTCCTGGTGCGTGCAGCGCAATAATATTTTGTCCACAGTTCGCAGGAGCCTCCACAACTGATCAGCACCGTTTTCTATGTTCGAAAAGTGTTGCGGCGCCCCTATAATGTACAGTCATGGTGTTTAATTTTTTTTCCGGCTTTTCTTTCTTTATGTGCTGCTTCTCAAAGTCACCGTCATAAACACCTACATATACAGCGGTATTAGTATTGCTTCGTACATTTCTTGTTTAGGGAACGTACATTGTAAATCTAATGATTAATGCACTGACATGTGACTATAACAAAGAGCTCTGTGCAGATGATGGCCACTTCGGGAGAATCATGTCATCGTCAAGGTACTTCAAAATTTGTTCAAGGTGGAAATTTCGCCTTGTGTTCAAGACTAAAAATGCGTGTTTCGAAGAAGCAAATAAATACGTCTTGGCCTGATACATGCGTCGTTACGTTTAAGCGCAAGCCTACATGTTAGCTAACGACGTATGGACGCCCTAATTGTTGTTTTACTAGGATCAAGAATACGAGAACACAAAATAATGGCATATAAATACTGCGAAGAAGACAGAGCTCATGCACCCCGGACAGATGGTAAGCCAGTTAAGCTGAAATATTTAGTCTCGGCGTTTATCACTGGTTCCACTAAAGATTCATTAAAGTCTTTCTCAATTAATACTTACTTACTTTTTAATGGGCCTACACACACGTTCGCCATGGGTTTATGGCAGTGTTTATTCTAAATTCTGCACATTGGGATTCGCATTATCGCAATCATGCAATAGCGGGCGGAGGGCGGGAGTGCGACGAGCGCAACAGAAGAAAGGTGTGCGCGTGAACTGCTTTCTTCGAACACTGCGGGCAACGCCGGACGTTCAATGGCTAGTTAACAGACAGCTTCGCTGTAAACTATAGCAGTCTTCCTGTGTCCTCCATCATAAAACCAGTAGGCATTATTGAGAAGGGGTGGTGCTGGGAACGCTGGTATTCGCTCATATTGCGGGGTGTGAGAGAGGGTGCATTGGGGTGTGAGAGAAGGTGCATCCTGGCCTAGCAGCTATGACGCTGGAATTCAATGCTGGCCCTGGCAACGCTGAACTTTTTATCGGACACAGCTAGTGCATACTGGAACCTGGGCTGCTTGTGCTATTGCCGCACTGCCTCGAGTGTCATGTGCGAATGAACCTTTCAGAATCCTGGAATATTCAATGTTTGCTTTGATGTTAAATATCATGAGAGGTTTAAAACATATGTTACAATTTCTAGCTTTAAAAAAATTCACGCATCTCAACGAAGTGAACAACGACGAGTGTTCGCAGCACTGGGGATCGTTCGGTGTTACCGTAAATCACCCGTGACATTTCCCACTCATGGACATAAATGAGTGAAAACGCGTGTGCATATTTACACACGCGTTATCATTTATGCTCCTGGTCTTGATGAGATTCCTGCGCTCCCACGTCTTAGATCGTGACGAGTTCCGGATTACTTTTAGTTAACGTGCACGCTGCGAATTATTATGGTTCAACTACGCACAAAATAAATCTCCCACCGGCACTACATTGCAGGTCAAGATCCAGTGTCTGTATATACGGGGTGGCCAGTGAACGGTTGTGCAACGCGAGCAGTCGTTTTTTTTTTCTTTATAAAGAAACTCGCTAGCAGAAGCTGCCTTCGTCAGCGTTGTCTTTCGCAGGCGAGGGTGCGTTCTCGTTCGAGCTGCTAAAGCGTTCATCGCGGAAAGAGCGTTTCCATATGGCGTATTCGGATGATCATTTTCGAGGGATCTAGAGCGCTCTGAAAAGCGGGTACACATTCGGTTCGTAGTAGTAGAGCGCTCGAGTTATCCTCGGTTGGTTCTTTGGCAGCGTCAGCCTCTGACTCGGAGCGCTCCCGCCCGCTGTGATTTGAGAACGTCAGAGCGATCTGCCAAATCTGGCCAGGAGACGGGTCACGTGACTCCAGCCGCCGCTGTAACCGACAGGTGGCAGCGTGAGCGCGTGAACGCGCACCTCGGAAGTGGACTCCATAGGAAGTTTTGGTATATCATTCGCGCTTGTTGGCTTTCATCGTAGTGTTGTTGAGCGTTTGCGTGGTTTTCAAAACCTTAACGGCACCATGTCGAAACGGACGTGGGTTCTAAGAGCGGAGGAAGCGTCAATGTTGGGCTAACAGGCGTGTCGCTGCGTCCAGACATTGCAGAGCTGCCTACTGCCCTGGACGACGTCATTTGTCGATGTGCCGCACGATGTGTTGTTTACGCGGCGGCTTCCTGTGCTGGCTGCGCGGTGGCGCTACAGGCGCGGCTCTGAGATCCCTAATTTATTCTGTTGGTACCCTGCGCTTCCTGCTCCGATTGCGACCTAACCCGCATCTGCCAACTCCGAGCCAGAGGACTGGAGCGCCCAACCGAATACACCAATAGTCAACGCGCGTCGTGCACTTTCGCGCATCTGTGCACGTAGAGATGGGCAAAGCGGCTCACTTGAGTGAACGGCTCAGAACGGCTCAGCTCACTGCAATGATCTGGTTCATTTCAACGGCTCACCGGCTCACCGGGTCCGAGGGAAAACGCTCTGGCGCGAGGGAAGAACGGGACCGGCCGGAGCGGTGGGCGGCCGTTCGGCTGCCTTGCATTAGCGTCCGTGGTTTGCCCATGTCACTGGGGGCCCTGTTAACATCCCCTGCTTAAGGCAAGCGAAGCACACACAACTTCCGCACAATTCAACTCTGCGAGGGACCTTATATTGCAGTGATCGTTCTACACGTAAGTATTAAGTATAATATGCGCTAACCATTAAAAAACTAACTGCAGGGTATGTGACAGCTTTTCTCTATTTTTGTTTCCGGTTCATGCAGTTTTGTTAGGCGAGACACATTTTCATTCGCTGAGGGGTGAGGTGGGTGGCAGAAATTATGAGGCGCTTAGCAACTACTAACATGCATAATAATCTTATCTCACAACGATACCACAAAACTTGATTCGACGAACATGTCTTCCGAAAATCATATCACCAAGAAAGTTGAAACGCTGCGCGCGTGTGTATGAGTGTCTGTTTTCTGTCTGTGACTCTGTATCCAGTTCGTGCTTTCTTATTCCTAGAAAGTATGCCTGCCTCCGCTTCATGGAATGGCATACAATCAGCCTTATCGGCGCGGTACCGGCTCGTCTACAATTCACCACGTATCCGGTCGCCATGCATTTTCCATGGGCACATTTTGCTAGAAAGAACGTGACATGTTCTTGCTGAGAACTCGGTTTGTGCACTGGACTGGAGCGCGCTGCCCATTATTAGATATTGCTACCCTTGACTCTTGACCATTGTGAATGCGAAGAGGGCAAACAAAAGCCCCTGTTCCTGCGCGTCAAGTGTTGGCTAAGTCCGTAGTAGCCACGTGAAAGCGTGGAATCGTCTGCTAATCCTCCTCGTGGAGGATTAGCAGATTGTCACTAAATTTATTTGCTGTGTGGCGCCACCGTGTACGGATATTGTGAATATATGCACCATCATGTCGAAAAATAAGAAAATTTGTAAGCTACCCCTGTTGTCGTCGTTTATTCATCTTGGTTCTGTCAGAATTTTGCGCTGCTTTTTCCCTTTTGTAACAGCAAACTCCTTTTCTTTCTCTGAAACACGTTCACCTTTCGACAAATAACATTACTGCTAAAAAAAAGACAGATTGCCGAGGTAAAAAAAAAAAACTACGCGACACCGTTCCAAATAGGCCCGGGTTTTCTTTTTCAACGGAAACAAAGAAGCACCTCCTTTCTGTTCTGCTGCACGGCAGTGCAAAGAAAGGATCGTTACTTGGAAAGTGCGCTTTCGTGGCGCCGCGCATATTTACAACAGTTCCATAAGTAATTACAGCCGCACCAAGGGAGCGTTAAACGAAGAATTCCCCACGCTGTGTGCGAGACAACCCCCTTCACGTTTGAAGAGCACATGCGAGATCTGCTTTGAAACTATCCGGAAAGCAGCACTTGCCGTGTTTCACTGTCCCGTGTCGGGACCTGTCTTATACCCCTGTCACACGGGCACTGTCAAGGTCCTTTGAACTAAAGCTTCTTTACTTGAAAAGAGCGGGCGCGCTGTCACACGGGCGCACGGAAGGAGCATTAGTTGAAAGGAGCTTCGAACTGAGGGAGCCCGCGTTTTTCCTTTGAGGCTCTAAAGGCCTACCCTCGTTCACAGGCGGCAGACAGCAGAAAAACATGTTTTACCTTGGAGCCAATCCAACGCGCTTTTATTTAATAAAAAGCACTTTTCACGGAAACTTAGAAGTTATAAACCATAAAATCTCTGCTGGTAGACACAGTTTGTCATTTGTCGCCCGAAAATCGCACAGCTTGAGGGTAGGTGCACTGTAGCTGTGATGTTGTGGTCAGCTGCTGAGGTAGTGCGGCTAGCGGGGCCTGGGTGTCTTCGGCATACCTTTTCGCACCAACGGCGACACGTTTTTCTACTGCAAATTAGAGAACATGTGTCGTGTTCCCGTGTGTTTCTAGCTGTTGGGCAAACGTCAGCTCAGCAACTGAACGTTGTTTTTGGCGTAAGGTGATACGAGAGAGCATTATTTCCTTCGGAAGATTCGGCACATGGCGCGAAACTGGGCGCTGCGATGGATATTTTATCCTCACACGATGAGTGTCTCGTGGCACATGTTTGAAGACCTTGCGATTGAAAAACAATCGAGAACAGCAACAAAAACGGAATCGAAGCACGCATATTTTGTCGAAGTGGACGCCGTATTTTGCCGAAGCCGGCAAAACGCGGTGTACACGGCGGCGCACTGCTACCACTACATCCGTGTTTGGCGAATTATTTCCATTACTTTTAGATGTTGTTTTATCCGTCCAAAAACAAAAAAAGATAAGAAAATGCAAAAAAAGCACGCACAGCTAATTTATGGGGGCAACGGAGCCGTATTATTTTTCTCGATAAGAGCGCCAAGCGTACGCTGTGGCTTTTTGCTGAAATCTTCAAGGGGCTCATGCCCAGTGACGCACGACAAAGGAGTATCTCCTTCCCGACAAAGTTCCTTTGCAGAAAGGTAGATCGGCGATCTACTTTTCGAGCGTAAAGGCGTACTCTCGCCGACAGCGCACACGACCCGTAAACGACAGAGAACTTTTCACAACATTTCAACACCCCGCAAATATTTTCTTGCCTTGCGTATAATCTCCACCTTTTAGCCATGTAATGAGATATGTAGGGCCGCAAAGATTTATGTTTACCGCACTCTCGAACGCTCACCTCGCCGCCCTGCGGGATTCTGGCAGTCGTTATCTTTTTCGTCGTGGCGTGAAACGAACAATCAACATTATTAGCCATCAGCAATAAAAACGATATTTTTACGATCCACAGTCGCTAAAGGTAATTAAATGCGGAGCTCTTTAAAAATGTTCACTATCTTGCTGTTTTAACAAGGAGCGCCATTTTTTGCGGTGTTCGTCTTAGGAACCACCGAAAGAAGTTCACGTGCTGCCGTGTATCGTCGGCACAACTCCTTTCTGCAGAGGGTCCTTTCGAGTAGAAAAAGGGGTTCACTACAAAGGACTTTACTTTCGCCCGTCTGTCAGGGGTATTAGAGTGCACGTCAGTCTGGGTGCCATCATGATGTGCCGTAAATTTGAAGAGATGTTTAGCTTCCGTCACCTATTGACAGAAACAAAGACGTCGAACAATATCTGTGCAGCCCATATAAACAGATCAAAACGAAGTGCGATCATGCCATGATTTTTTTTCCAACATGCGCCACGACGAAATAATATGAAGCCTTGACACAACACGGCATGTTATTCGTTTTATTGATGTGCTAAAATACATGCTCAGGAAGTTCAGAGGACTGGATGATATGGGTGACATATTTATAACTATACTAATGAGCACTAATGAGGACGTAAGCTACGTTGACCTGTTGTCTTTAATGACACCAAATACCCTTCGAACTGTTGCACGAGCTCACGATGAACTGCCTCACGCAGCGCACACAGAGAGCGAGATGCGAGTAGCGCGAGTCAGCCCGCGACGGCCAACACTCGTTGCCGCCGTCGAAACGAAAAGCGATCCTGGTTCTTCAGTTCAGCACGGCTCACCGCGGCTCCTTGAGCGAGAGAGCACCGCCTTCCGCTCTCGCCTCTCTGAGCGAGAGAAAGCACGGCTCACCTCGGTTCACTGCGCGAGGGTCCCAAAGAACCGCCGCTCATTTTTACTGAGCCGGCTCACCTAGGCTCTCTGAGCGAGAGAGAACGCACGGTTCACTGAGCGAGAGCGAACCGCCTCCCGCCCTCGGTTCACTGAGCGAGAGAGAACCGCCGTCCGCTCTCCCAAAGAACCGCCGCTCAGTTTTACCATAGTCCCTCAATACCAAAGGTATTGAAGGACTATGGTTTTACTGAGCCGCGGATCACTCGCTCTTTGGAAAGAGCCGCTCAAAAGATCCGGCTTACCCCTGAGCGACCCATCTCTATGTGCACGGCAGTTCCTCTAGCGGACTCCTCTCGAACCAGCGACGGCGACTACGGACATGTGAAGGAGCAAGGCTCGGCCCTAAGGTGCTTTGCCCACTAAAAATCCTGCAGATTCCACGCAATGTGCGAATCGGTGTCATGCGAAGCAATCATCGACGGAATTGCCTATCACGAATTGTTTGGCATTCAGCCAAGCGTGACGAGTCAACGTCTATGTGCAAAGCGCATGAGTACCCACTCGTGAGTATGCTTAACGTGAGCTACCTGGAACATCAACAGAACCGTGGCTGCTGAACCTTTCATTGATTGATCTCTGGGGTTCTACTTCCCAAAACCACGACATGATTATGAGGGACGCCATAGTGAAGGGCTGCGAAATTTCGACCACCTGGGGATCGTTAACGTGTACTGCACACTGGTGGTGACTAAATCCTACCTCATGACACGACGTAACGCTGACATTGTCGTTAGTCCAAAGCACATACATATCTGTTTTGTCGAAGAAAAATGCACTATACGGGACACTGATGTGCTATCAGAAGCGTTGTTCGTTGAAGCATTCCTACGGGATCGAGCAAAGTTGCACAAAAGGGCACCGAATGGTAGCAGAACGAATGGTAGCAGGACATAGGTATTGCTGTGATAGTTCTTATCCCACATTGGATGCGCAATTCACGTTACCATGTGCCATTATTATAACTGCTGGTACAATAGATTTCTTTACCCTATATAACCGTGCCGCCACCCTCGAATAGTGACAGCGTGCTTGCTTGGCGCCGGCTCGAACTTTTTAACTTCATCGCTCCACATAACGTTTTTCCTGCCTCTGTTGCGTTTTCCCTCTCTTGGTATCCATTCCGTCGCTCTTACCGTCCATCTATTATCTGTTGTCCGCCGGACTTGTCCTGCCCAGGTCCACTTTGTGCTTCTAATTGATATAATAATATCAGCTGCTCTTTTCTTTTCCCTGATCCACTTCGCTCGTTTTTCAGCTCTTTACGTTACACCTATGATTTTCCTTTTCATTGCACGCTATGTGCTTCTTAATTTCATCTCTAGCTTTTTTTCTTATCCTCCATTTCTCTGTACCGTACGTTAGTACCAGGGGAATGCAGTGATTGAATACTTTTCACTTTAGTGACAGTGGCAAGTTTCCAGTCATGATTTTGGAATGCCCGGGAATACGCTCCAGCTCATCATTAATTTAGGGAGAATCTCTTTTTCATAGGTAGGCGTCTCATTTAGTAAGAGGCCCAGTTGTATGTATGTTCATACATGTAAGGGTTATTGCTCAATTTAAATTCCTGTTCTTTAGCTGGACTGTTGAGAATAATTTCGGTCTTTTGCCTATTTATTCTTAGTCCTGTTTTAACACTTTGCCGGTATAGGTCGTCATTCATGTTTTGTAGCTCGTCACCGTCTTTGCTGAAGAACGCAATTTCTTCTACAAACGTGAAATTGCTGAGATATCCTCCGCCTATTCCAATTCACTTTTTTTTCCAGTGTAGACGTTTCAAGACTTTTTCCAGGCATGGAGTGAATAACATCGGGTAGATAGTGTCTCCTTGTAGGACCGCTCTCTTTATCACAGTTTTTCTGCTTGTCTCCAGCCGAGTTGCCCTTTAAAGGGCAACTCCGGCAGTTTTTTCACCATATTCAGATATCAATATTTTCCAGAAGTGCTGGTAGTCCTGTAATAGCCACGGTGGATGAGTTTGCTCATAAACGCACCAATAATTTTAAATAACCTACTGAAAGTCGTGTTCGAACCGAAGCCGAAACGGGTAGATGCTTCGTGAAGCCTATGCGATGACGTCACAACCTCCCTGCCTTTAGAAATACGGAGCACGTGCCAGCAAAATGCCAGTGGCGAGGTCATCCAACGATACATTGAGTTGAACTTGACAGCGACGATTTTAGCGCTGAAGTATCGCCGTTTTGCTTTTGACGGCCCGCTGGCACGGCTAGGCAGAGGTGAGGGTGATGACGTCGAAAACACATGGTGGCCTGCGTGGGAATCCGCTAATTTCAAAGAAATCATTTAGAGGAAAAATAATGACCTATAACCTGACTTGACATATATTATTACAGTACCGAAGAGAATATATACTGAAAATTTTCTTGAGATCAGTGGACACAAAAAATCACGGGAGTTGCCCTTTAAGGTGAGCGGACAATTCCTTCACAATGCTCTCAGTCTTTTCATATCCTTCATTTCATGATTCAGGAAGGCCCTTGACAAGCAAGTGGTTTTGCTTCCTTGATTGTAAAAACTAAAAAAAAAACATTTACAAGCGAGAGGACCCAAAATTATTTCGTACGGAGAGAACCTAAGATATGCTTCTTTCCATAAGTTTATTGACTGCAAGTAACAGTGTTGATAATAAAAAGTATGACAAACCATCTCGCAATAAAATAAGTACGTGAGGACAAGAACGAAAATTAATAGCATATTAATTAGGCTAATAAAGGACCAATATTTGCACGTTTGAATATTAGAGCATTGGTAGGTAAATTTTAAATATCCCCTTATATTCACTGGGTAGCTAGAGAAGCGGATAATGCTGAACAAAACTCCAAAAACTGCGGATGGTACAAGCAAGCACAGGAGATGCATGCCCGTAGCAATAAATCCACTCAAGCTATCATAAGTATGTAAATGAAGCAGTCAACACTTTATTTTCGATTTTTGCTCGGACAAAGTTGTTACTGGGCGGAGTACGCTGTAACAGATGTCGAGAACGTAGCTCAAGACGCCATTGCGACCATGACGATCAGATCAGTTCTGAGGCGGCCAAGATGTCTTCAATGAGGCAGATTTCCCGCGTAGCTCCCGCTCGCCCTTCGCCACGTTGAAAGCAGACACGGAGAACGTGCATTCCTGGGTCCCATCGGGAAGACCTACACGTGTGACAAGATAAGAAATGCTGAACGCAGGCCCATTTACGGGTCTGGGTAATGGAATTTTCCGACAAATTGCAATTGTGCTACGTGCAGACGTCGGCAAATTTTATGAGACTCACTCAGATTTAATAAAAGATATATTTCTTACTTTGGACTCACTCTGGCTCAGACTCCCCAAAACTACTCAGCTAAGCTCACCCGCCTTCAGACTCACGAGATTTCTCCTCATCGAGACTCACTCGGACTCAGACTAGCCAAATTTTCACTCAGGTGGACTCGCTTGGATTCAGACTCACTAAATTTTTCACCAGCTGTCCTCACTCGGACTTCACTCGGGCTTAGATTCACCAAGTTACATTTTCAGCCGAACTCATAAGCTAAACACTTTCCTACAGCCACACCAACTCAGATTCACGCTCCACATGTTCTTCCCCAGATGGTTTTTTCATACTTACCAGACTTTAAGTCTGACTCATTTTGACTCAAACTCACCAGCACTCTAGCTAAGGCTAAAACCCGGTGAAATTCAGAAATTTGCTCAGACTCACCAGGATCACATAGATATAATTTATTGTGGGGTTCTTGCGCAAAAGCCGCGACGTGTCTTTTATGCGCGCCGCAATGGGAGTCTGTGGATTCATTTCTACCCCATGGGGTTCTTTATTATGCGCCTTCAGCCGAGCACACACAACCGTTCTTGCACTATGCGCCATCTAAATGCAGCCAGCCATGCCTCAGACGCAAAAATACTGCTGCGCTGAAGGAGCCGATAGCCTGCCGCCATCTTCCACCCGCCTCCATTGCAGCACAATGAAGCCTATATACTCTATACTCATACCAGTCAGAGTTCAATGTGTCGGCAAAGTACAAGCATGGGTCATCTTTTGTACTATGGCGCACATGTAAATATAGCTCTGTATTGTACCACAACCATGATACTTAAAAATTAGCACTGAAATTGCAGCAAGAACCGACATTCTTCATTTTCCAGTATAACAGTGAATTCTTACGTTTGGCTGTGTCACCAAGGTAAATGCAAAAAATTTTAAAAATTTGGCTCAGTGCAATTTCTGTAACACCCTTGTCTGGTTCCACGGAGCCTATGACAGCGTATATGTGTCTTTAAATGAGTCTAGCTGTATCATAGATCCACTAGCTTAAGATCTAAAATTCCAATTGAGTGTTGTTGCACCTTAGTCGGTACAATAAGTGAAGGTCGCTCAGGCTCACCCTTTTTTGCGTTCAGCTCACTCGTATTCAAATTAACCAACGTGCACTAAGTTCGGGCTCATTCAAATTCAGGAGTATCAAATATACTGCTCCACCGAGATCACTCGGACTGACCAAAGTTATATTCAGCCAGAATCACTCGGGCTCAAAATTGCCATTATTCGGTTCGACCACGCTTACTCGGACTCAGACTCACAAATATATCACTCAACCAGGCTCACTCAGACTCAAACTCGCATTAAGTTTGCACAGCCAAACTCGCACAAGCTCCAACTCTCGAGTGTTTTGCTCTGGTGATCTCGCTCAAACTCGCACTCACAGCTCCGTCCGAATTTGAGTGAGTCTGACTGAGCGGACTCATACGTGAGTTTTCCGACCTATGGCTACCTTAATAGACCTAAATTTACGTCCTTGTCCTCATATATTGCTTCAATAGGCTGACATATTCAGTACGAACAGATCATGAGTTAGAGGTCGTAGGCATTGAATGATTCAGGCTAGAAGAAAAAGGTAGGCAGACAACATGTGTGACTTATAATACCGGCGGAACATTATTTCAAAAATCTATAACAAGCAATGTATGAAACAATTCCTGACCCACCGTTAGGACTTGGTATGACAATGCACCTTGTAATGTATTTGACACCACACAGAAACATATGTTCGAAATAATTTAACAAAAAATGTGGTTGCTCCCTCTGTCATAGGAAACTGTATAACACGAAAGTGAAACCTGTCTTCGCGGAATTATGGAATGCATAAGCGGCGATATGGCGAATCGAGGGGCGGGAGATGGTTCGGTACTGTGAACATGTGACCGCCATAAATCTATACATCAGCGGCACCTCGACACGGCACAGGGATTCTCGACAGTGGTACGCGATAGAAAGTCTTCGAGCGACTCACATTGCTCCGAAAACGCTGAATTGCACGCGCCAGAGGCGTGCGCATGCCTCCCACAAATGAGGATTGTCAGCAGATGGTGACGCCTTGAAAGAGAAACCGAACGGGTCGTAAGCGGATCGTTTTGTGAAAACACAGCCCACTGCAACGAAAAGCCAATCATTTGCTTGTCTGCGGCCGTCTTTGCGATCCCGGAGCAGTGCGCGTCGCAACTCAGCACACCTGGCCACGCAACACAAATTTTATAGCGGCTGCGTTTGTACTTTGCCCCTGGAACGCGCCCTCACGATACCGCCACGGCCCTGACTTCCTCGGCGGTCGAAGCGCGAACCCTAGCGAAGCGCTGACTGCCGGCGCGAATCAGCATAACAATCTGCTTTGCTCTGTCTATCGTTCCTAGAGGGTGGTACCACCGCACTGAACCTACGTGAACCAAGAGTGCAGTATAAGGGACGCGTTGTTAATTTAAGAGTAATTTTGCTTGTTAAACGCCATAGTTTACTGTGCTAAACACCTTTGCTTTGACCGGACGACAATTAAATGTGACTTGTTGTTTTGTGGGTTTTAACGTCCCAAAACCAGCTCTGATTATGAGAGACGCCGCAGTGGAGGTCTCCGGAAATTTTGACCACCTGGGGTTCTTTAACGTGCACTGACATCGCACAGCACACGGGCCTCAACATTTCGCCTCCATCGAAATGCAGCCGCCGCGGCCGGGATTCGATCCCGCGACCCTCGGATCAGCAGCCGAGTACCATAGTAACTAGACCACCGTGGCGGGTGCTATAGTGAACATATAAGGCCCATCTGTTTCTTTTACACGAGATGCTGCGGTGGTGTATCGGTAGAGCATACAGCTCCATTTGTCGAATCCCGGTTGAAGGTGGGTTCGAGTCTGCCTGGGTGGAACTTTTTTTGTGTGTGAATGCAAGTTCACTTTTTCAAAGATCCACTTCCGTTACAGAAGGCACGTCACTTATTTCTTGGTGGACCCTGGCGTGAAACACTCGTGTTAAAAGATGTAGCGGAAGCGAATGCATTGCATATTCGCAGTTCCCCTTTGAAAGCATTCACTCTGAACACATTTCATTCCGTCGCAGCAGGTATAGGGCGGCACTCTGCCAAGCGCGTTGCGTCACCTGGCGTTAATATCATGTTCTTTTCATTCCTTGGAACTATAGCGGGCACTGGCGGGCGCTATCGGCTGAAGCCCCTTGATGTTGGAAAGTAGCGCCGCTTTCGATCTACGCCGCTACACCCTCCCGAAACCATCAAACTCCTCGTTTTCTCCCCCTCGTTCGCGGAGACAGCGCACCCGTAACGCTGAATTACTGCGGCACAAAATCAAATGACCTTGAAGTCACGAATACTGCGCCAAACTTGCTTTCGTGCGCTTTTAGTTTCTCTTGCTCGCCATGTGCCTGCCAAGCGGTGTTCGCTCTGCGGATCCTAACGAGTGCTTCGTAAGTGTTCCCGCCTTTCTGTGAAGATGTGAACTTCGTTCGCCAAGGAAATCTCTTTCCATGCGTTTCAATGCAGCAGTAAGCCAGAAAAAGGGCGAGCATGATTTTCGATCCCCCGAGGAAATGTAAACGTCGTGCGCCGGAAGCCGTAGCTCCGTAACTTCAGGGGAATGCATTTCGGCCCTTCTAAGCACGTAGTTCCTTGCGATTTGAGTGCTACAGCTTTCCTTAGAATACTGCTGAAGTCGCATGGAAATTTGGTGTACGTTGCAAACCGGGGTTCTTCGTTTAGTAAATTAGAGAACGCCTATATCTACTTTAGTTGACTGTTCGTGCATTGGAGCGTGTTCTCATGCTTGCGCTAGTTCTGAAATATATGTAATTCCTAACTTAAATGTCTGTAACTCCCGTTTTGCGATTCTGCGTTTGTGCGCACACTTGTCTCTGCATGTGTACATGTATTTGCACTTGTGATCGTATGTCGGAATGTCTCCGTATGTATGTAGGCGCGCGTTCGCGCACATGTATGTATGCATGCATGTGCGCGTGTGTGTATGTTTCCACGTATATGTGTGCGTGTACGCGTTTCTGCATGGGTAACATATGTCTTCAATCACGGTGACATTGGGCACAGAAACTATAGACCTATTTCGATAATACCAGTGTTTTCGAAAGGTATTGAAAATCAATGCATGTGAGATTGCTATCATTTTTTCATCATCACTATTTATTTCAACATTTTCAACGTGGATTTACAAAGCATTTCTCTTCCGAAACACCCCCACTCAAAAAGAAATAATACCCAGTCAAAACGAAATAATAATAGGTGCATTTAGTCACAAGCAAATCGCGTTAGGTATATACATCAATTTTTCGAAGGCATTTGGCCTAAATGATCATTTCATTTTTCTTAGCAAGTTGGAAAATTATGGTGTGTGTGCGGAGCAGTGAATGTGCCCCCAAAATCATATCTTTCACATAGGACACAATTCGTAGATACTAACAATGAAACGTCTCCAAGGAAGGCGGTCATTGACGGTGTGCCACAAGGAAGTATTGTAGGGCCACTCTTATTTTTTACTTACATGAATGATATTGTACACTGCACAGACAACGCAACCTTTGTTTCCTATGCTGATGATACGACAGTTTTATTAAAGGGAATTCGGAAGTAGAGATAGTGGTGATGGCTAACAAAACCGTCTGACCTAGATTCCTGGGCCTTCGCGAATTGTTTAAAAATGAATCCTTCAAGAACATAAGTTATTTGTACGCGCCAAAAGAAAAAAAACACTAACAAATGAACTGAATTTACTTCTGGGCTCTCAGCAGTTAGATATGGTGCGTCCTGTTAGTATTCTTGGAGTACATTTTTCAAAGCACCTTGCATGGAATATACATGTTGATAACCTGCATTTAAAGATGTCATCTGCGACTGGTGTTCTTGCACGTATGTGATGTATTCTTCATACAAATGAAGGTGAATATTATGATCAACAATGCGTTACTATCATCTTTATTGCAGTAATGTAGCATAGTGTGGTGCACTACTGGTGTGACATATCTGAGGAAACTGTACATACTGCAGAAAAGAGCCATACGACATATTGCTCTTAAACATTGCGCTTCTTCTACAAAATTTCTTTTTCCAAAGTACGAAATTCCTCCCGTATTCTGTTTCTGTCACTATAGGTTGATGTCTTGCTATAAAGCTTTTGTGAAACGGGGCACCGACAAAAGCAAAGACAAATGTTCGCTTAACCGGGCACAAAGAAATATGGACCGTACTCACTCCTAGAACGATTTGTGATGAGCAATCTCGCTCCTACAGGCTACCTTCCCTGCTGAATGTATTAGACCGGAAAGATTTCAACCCATCATTTAATAAATATTGCATAATTAAACGCTTCGCCCAGTTAATTTATTTTCACGTGTAGTACATCATTCAATCTTTTTCCATTTTCTTGATGTTTGCTGCTTTTCATGTTCGCTTTACGGCTATTTGTTTTTGTGTATTGGTTAGCACTTTGTTAATACTTTCGTGTTACTCGATGTTGTATGGCAATTATTGATTTATTTGTACTGTCAGTGCATGTATGACTGCCATCCTGCTGTTTCGCCGACTTGTAAAGGCGTCGGGACCCCGTCAAGCTGCTTCTAGTACAGCACTCCTCCTTTCAAAAGGAAATAAAGTTTGTTGATTGATTGATTGATTGATTGATTGATTGATTGATTGATTGATGGATGTACGGTGCATGTCTGTATTATGTGTGTCTACGTATTTATGTATGTACATGTGCAGCGTGTGTGTGTGTATATATGCGTGTACTTGCATGCGTGTATACATGCGCGTGTGATCGTATGCGTGCGTGTATGTATGTATCTATGTGCGTGTTACCATATATGTGCGTGCGTGTGTACGTATCTATGTGGGTGCGGCTATATACGTGCTCGCGTGTATATGTGCTTATGGCCGTATGTGTGTGCGTGTGCATGTACCTATATGTGCGTGTGCCCGTCTGTGCACCCGTGTCACTTGGCGTCAATATCGTGTTCTTTTCATTCCTTGACATTATGGGGCACTGATGGGCGCTGTTGATAACCCACACTTCCGATCGCCTGTAACTTATTGCACGGATGGGCGCTGGAATGATCTCTTTTTGTCCACTGCCTTAGTCCTCCAATTTAGCGCTTGTTTCCCACTGTAGCATGCGTTCAGTAGCCGGACGATTACACGTAGGTAGATGCGTATACCGAGCTCCATCTAAGTGCCACATTATTTCTCAGAGTCGCTTGTCTTCGATCGTGCGCGCGTGTCAGCAGCAGGCGTGACATCATGAGAGGGAATCTCTCGGTTTGAGCTTGATTACGCATATGAGTAAAGAAATGGATATTGACCGAATACGAACGTCTACAACTTTATAACTCGGGGACCCAGAGCCTCCAGGGCATCCGAACTGCGACGCTAAGATTAGTTTGTGCGTGAAGGCCTAATTTACTGCAGGTTACCTTCGCCGGGAAATCAACATTTCTTCATAATAGGATACCTGCAGTGTTTGAACTGTGCACTGTAAACGACCTTGGTAAGGTTTGTGGCCAGTTACGACGTTCAAACTAATCGAAATGTCCGTAACACAATGATCAAGATGCCGAAAAAGCAGTGCGGCGGAAGTTTCGCTCGAAAGTACGCGGCTGCACTGCGATCAGTAAAACAGTTCTCTTCCCCGGGATGCCTGTCACTCATATCAAGCTTAATGCAAAGAGATCGTGTCTAATTAACCACACCCATCGTATACAGTGTTAAAGGGAAGAGCCAGGGTAGGAATCCATCTGATCGAAGCGCTATACACACGCGTCATATCGGCTGTCGGCCCACAGCAGCATCCTGCTAAATGACTGCATCTGCCAGAGAGTGGTCGCTTCACGTTTCGCTTGTGAATTCTACGTGCTGCTAAGTGCTATAAATGTAGCTGACCTGTTCGCTGCGGCGTTTGCTACATGTATACAGTTTCTTCACAGAGCCCTAGGAGCGGTTCACCAACCCTCCAATCAGAACACAATTTGCAGTACGCAAAGCATTTAAGGCTCTTTGGAACAAGAAGTAGAGCAGTAATGCAAAAATTAAACCCGGAAAGAAGCCAAAGACGACGACTTGGGCGGTAACTTTCGACTGATTCAAGCCCGACAACACGTAGCAATATGTAGAAAAATATGGCACGCGCAGAACGAAGCCAAAGGTCCTCATGAGCCTAGAGATGCCAACCTATACCTAAGTCCATTATGAACAATTTCCTAGAGGTATCACTAAACCAGCATTCGCATTTCTTTCTTATATGCCTTTACACGCATGTGGTTGTGAGCGCACTGAACTTCTACTGAAGCATTCGCCCATGTTTCCGCGTCGGTCTCATTACGCAGAAAATAGCTTCTGTCCACACCAGCACTGCTGCAGGCTATCGAAACATCCAACTTTACGCACACACACGTGACCTGCTCCACGAAGGGATCATGTAACATAAAATATATCCGCTGCTCGCCTAGCACGCCCTACGCGAAAAACCAAACGGCGGATTATTCCGTTGTCTATCGCCGCCTTTGTTGGAGATAAAAGTGGTATCGATAAAGTATTTATTTAAGTAAGCTGCAGAGAAACTCTATAAAATAATCTAGACAGCCTCAGAGCTCCCTCAATATTTTATTAAAATTCTCGAACAGCAATTTTCCTTTTCGTTGTAAGAAGGAGCTCTGCGTAGTCACGTAGAACGTGGTCCTGTGCGAGCGGTATGCATTCCGAAATTTCCACAGTCATGGTTCGCACAATTTCCTTCCAAGTGCTGCTCATTGTGTGGTCTCACGCAGCAGATTCTCAGGCTACCGATCGAGCAGAAGTGAATGTAAAAACTTCGTCGTGCGCCGCTCCCAAGTCATCAACTTCTGTGTCAACGCGTCATGGCACAACATAACCTCCTGAGGGACCAAACGGAAACTAGCATTGACAAACATCTCATATTAAGTTATGTCAGCCTCTCTGAGGAGCTGTATTATTTCTTTTCTGTAGTTTTGATGCCCGAGCCTTATATAACCCTTATAGTAAATATACGAGATCATCAAGGGAGTAATTCATTTGTATAACGCTTCCATTCTTCTTGCTGTCTGAAAAGGGATCATTGTATCGAAGCAAGAAGACAGCATTGCATACCAGAAATGACAAGGTGAGCTTCATCCGTGGTTGCAGCCATAAGATGTCCTTGATCACACTGCCAGGACACCACGTAACCCGTCAGAGGTCCTCCCGGTTCATTCGGAGCCTTCCACTGGAGAAAAGCTGAACCATCTTCTGTCGCATTCACCATCACGTCTCTGGGCTCACTCGGCTCTTCAAAGAGCGCACAAAAAAAGCATGTAGAACGCACGTAAGCCACCACGATCAACATGACAGACAGTCCCTCTCCATGAACTAGGTGCTTAAACCCATTAATAACGCTTCTTTTTAAGTTTCAACTGTTGCCCATCACGTGCCCTATACTCAGACTTGGACATACCACTACAGAGTCCTACTTGTTTTGCTATCGCTTAGCGTGTGTGCCGTGGTGAAATCTCCGGTATCGTATATGACGTGGAAACAGCGTCTCCGCGGATGGGTACCAGCAGCAGCACCCATCTCCTCCGTTTTTTCTTTTGCTTGTTTTTTTTTCCTCCCTTACAAAACAGATCTTATCGGCTTTCGACATTTCTTTGCGTCCCCACACAATAAACAACTGTGTCCACATAGCAGTGCGTGTTCGGCGGCCCATGCATGCTACCATCTATCCTCCTCTTTCCTCCTTGCCTGCCCTAATTACTACACTCTTTCCCATTCTGTATAAAAGCACATGAAAAACCAGAAAATGCTGTTTTTAAAAAGGTCAGGCCCTCGGTGAAATGTGGGCGTAATAAACGAAGTATGTATGCTTCAAGTGCTGCATTTAATGTTCACATGTCTTGCGGCAACTGGATGATCATCGTTCCTTATTCCCCGAAGAGCGAAGGAGAACACTGACACGGGGCCATACCATGTGCATGAGCACTGCACTGCTTTGCTCTTTTATGGCCACTAACACTCAGTGCTACGAACGGGCGCAATAGATACCACTTGGTGAAGCTTAGCTATGATATCGAGAGCTTTGTGGCACCTTTCTGTAAGGTTCAAAATACAGAAAACAAAAATGCAATGACAATTCGTGCAATGATGAGCGAAATATACCTGACATGTCCGTTGTGATGACCACTGCGTCATCGTCACCGCATCCTAGGTCGTTGCAGCCTCTCGCTGAGATATTGTAGATTGTGTGTGCCCTGAGCTTGGAGATCCTCACAAAGCCCGCTTTAAAAGAGGAGTTCCAGCCGTGCAACACGATTACATCGCACTCCGTGACGTTCTCGCAGTTCACCCAGTTGCTGTAGTTTGTCGCAACCTTAGAAAAAAGGAAAAGGCAAGTACAGCATAGAGTGCTACCATGGCCAGTAAGAAGCTCGATCCATTAAGCGTAAGTAAACAATACGTTTGCAGCACTGACAATGGGCAAGTACTCATGCTCTATGTCCGCCGTTTTAAAAGCAAGTATGCTCTAATGTAAATGCGGCTGCAAGTTCAGTTTCGTGCAGGTGCCGTCTTTGTAGGTCTGTATTTAGCGATTTCTGAAAACCCCCAGCTGGCCCAATCTGACGCTGTTCATGAATATCAAGCTCAACGCTCCTTTCCAATGGTTCTTAACGTAGCGCATCTTTAAACAATGTCGAAGTGCTCAAACTTGCGCAGATATATACATTGGCAAACTGCAATCAAGTGTCATGTATTTGACGCCCATACTTTCAAAACCAAAACTTTTCACACAGGGCATTTCAACATGTTCATTAGCTTGGTGGCTTCGGCAGTTCCTTGCACTGCACTTATTTTTACTTCACGTTAACCGGCACAGTTTTGTACATATTATTTAAATTGGCACACCGCTGCTTCTTCCATTTGTTGATTGAGTAGTATGGCGTGATGCCATGTGAAATCCCCTCTTTACTTTTCAGTGCAAGCACATTCGTTTGCTCGGACCTTGTAGAACTTGGTAGCTTTCGAGATCTAGGACCTTGGGCTTGGTATTAGAAACATTTGTAATGCAATTGATTTAAGAGTTTTTTTAAAGATGATGTCGGGGTGAAGATACTGTCGGCGCCACATCCTGTTTTGGGATTCTGTCTCATCTCCCGAGGTTGCGCTGCAGTGGGACTCTCGTGCAGAGGCGCTGTTGGGGGAACGTTACCAATAATTCATGGGGTATTTGTCCCAAAACCAGCTGTGATTATGATTAGTTGGAGAACACAGTACGAAATAGCACACACAGAGAAAGATACAATAGACAGAACGAGTTATCTACTGTATTTTTCTCTCTGTTATCTAGAGCTGCATTAAGCCATGAACCAACTCGTTCAAATCGAAATCCTGCTATTATTGAGGCATGACCCGCAGGGGCGGGCTCCGGAGTGATTTTTACCACCTAACGTTCTTCATCGTATACTTAAATCTACGTACACTGTTGTTCCTTTCCTATTTTTTTTTCCTTTTCTTCTTTCTTTTTTTCTTTCTGTTTTTTTTTCAGTTCGCCCCCAGCGAAATGTGCCGCTGCGACCCGAATTCGCTCCCGCGAAAGGGAAACGTTACCAATTTAGTAACCTTTGTTTAAGGAGCACTTCCCATCAGATTAGTCACCTGCCCTAGATGTTCTCTTCTTTCCGTGTAACTTGACGGTACACACGGACGCCGTTGGCCTGCTTCTTTACGCGCTGCTGCACCGGCTGGGCGCCAGCGCGACTCGTGGGCGTATATTCACTTCTTTTTCTTTTATTTTCATTTGGGTCAACTGTTTGCTTCCATCCCTCACACGGGATCGGAGGAGCGTACGTGTTCACGTAGAAAGATGTTTATGCCACGTTTCGTGTGGTCGGGTCTTTCGATACTCAGCGCCCATTGTTTTCGGCCGTGTGTGATCGACTCTCTTTAAACTGAACAGCTCGCCTAAAGCCCAGCGCTCCTAGCTATGATGAGGTATATGTTTAAAAAAAATGGGTTCCGACCCCCCTGCTGACACACTACGTAGGTGCACGCACAACTTTGGAGGCGCACTCCCCAGACGTCGGCCTTTATACAACAATGCAGCCATGCTGTGCAAAAGTTCCTGGTCATGGCATGGCGTGTCAAATATCCACCGCAAACACAGAGGTATTTATGCGTCTCCGCTGATGGACGGCCGATGCGCTGTAGCCAAACAGACCGCAAGGCGCCATTTTGAGGCAGCTTAGGTCGGCACTTGACGCTTATTCTGTCGCTATAACTTTATTCGCGTTTGCAGCGTACGGCGCATCTTGAACTGTGCTCCCCCAAAGCGGATCCGTGCCTTATAACTCAACACTCCACACAAACTACGTAAAGTTAGGGGCCGCTTATGCCATTCAAAGCTATCTGAACCAAACGATAAGCACGGAGGCACAGGTGAGGAAAGGGCAGATCAGCAACATATTCACTCCAACGTGCGCAGTAGCGCTCAGTTAAGTAGACGAGAGTTTTCTTTCACTGAAGCGCGTCATTCATATCAAAGCTCAAAACGACGTTGTATATGGGCCAACAGTAAGATAAATCCGATAAATGACCAAATGTAAAGGCTTCGAAGACAGAACTATGGCCTCTCTTTGAAGACAGGTTTCTTTGTGCTCGGCTTGTGAAATCCCCGTGCCAAGGATGTCTACAATGTTTGCCGAGCTGTTCACGGCAAGGTCTGCTATCCGTAGAATGTGTTCTGGCCCCGCCACGGTGGTCTAGTGGTCATGGCACTCGGCTGCAGATCCGAAGGTCGCGGGATCGAATCCCGGCCGCGGCGGCTGCATTTCGATGGAGGCGAAATGTTGAGGCCCGTGTGCTGTGCGATGTCAGTGCACGTTAAAGAACCCCAGGTGGTCGAAATTTCCGGAGCCCTCCACTACGGCGTCTCTCATAATCAGAGCTGGTTTTGGGACGTTAAACCCCACAAATCAATCAATCAATCAGAATGTGTTCTTCATCGAGCGCGAGGGGTGGTTCTGGGCTCCGAGAAACCAAAGTTTAATTTACGCTGGATTGCATCAGTTATCAATATCCTACTGGCAACCGCGTTATTTCGTGTTATTCACCCGCAATGTGGTTTTTTTAATAAACGACAAATATTTGCTGGAGGCTGATGCAAGAAAATAAAAAAAAAATGCGGCGATGAATTGTGCTTTCTCACTCGATCATATTGGCGGTTTAGAATGCTAATGAGCAGAATTCAGGGCCACGAGGGCAGGTCTGACAAAATAGTGTCAAGGGAAATAACACGGAGGTGCGAACGCGAGCTTACCTATTCATGAGTCGGCTAGTTATAAGCGTTGAAATGTGAACGATCTGCGATTCAACAATCAGTGGGTAAATAATACTTTAATTGCGAAAGTTCCAAAAAAGTAGCACTTTTTAACCTCTACAGTAAAAAGTAAAAACTTCCAATTCTAAGCTCCTCGTTTTGTATACATCTTTGACTGAAACTAAAGTGTGAGAGGCGGGACTATATTGTGCGCTGACCGTAAAATGCAGATGTGAGTGTGATGACGCAAACCCACAAAAGATTTTGTCATAAGCCCTCTTCAGCATAGCCATTTCTATAAGCTAATATACAAAAATTATAGCTCATTATAAGAAATTAGGCATAATAATGCAAGATAAAACAATCAAACGAATTGTAGAACATAGAAATACAAGCAGCCAACCTCTACGTGTGTAACCGTGCTGTTGAGAAACGTCCATGACAGAACCGCTACGTCTGGTGCTGTTTGGAACCCTCTCGTGGAGAGTGTGGGAGCCAAAGGAACTGTAAAATAATACAAAAAACAAAAACGACAAAGCCGCGAGCGTTAGCATACTTCTCAATCACCTTGAAAATGCAAAACGAAAAACAAGCGACACAATTGGCAGCTTGTGATGTCAGAAACTTCTGGCAAAACAGCGAAAACAAAAAGCAAAAGGAGAAGATAACCGGGGTGACGTTCCGCGTACTGCAAGACAAACCATCAAACCTGTAGATGCTTTACGAAAATCATAGTTTTTTGAGTGCAACTAAAGTAAGGTGCCGTCATGCTTCCGGCAATCTCAGATATTTGTATATCATATACAGGTACATAGGGAACAGCGCTTTTATCTGAGAACAAGCCTGTTTCATTCAACTAACATTGTGCTTTGAAAGTTTACCGTTTTCTCATAGATACGTCCTGTATTACAGAAATTTCTCGAATATACAGCGGTTTCTCCATTCTCAACAGACAAAAGTGTTATTCTTACCCTCACGATAAACAAGAAACGTGTCACTACAACTTGTGTCTACCCGTATCGTTCTTCTGGAAAATCGTTCAATCTTTCACCAGATTGCTCCGAGGCTGCCAAGAGGTGATTTAAACAAGGGAGCCTTGTGAACGCAGGCAATTCACGACTGAAGCTAAAGAAGATGAGTTACCTTTCTCGTGATACCTTTAAAAAATCGTGCCTTAATTCCGTCTCGCTCATTTGAAGCTCTCGCTGTTAGCCTGGATTTCCGGGCTAATGACTCAGTCAATGGTAAGTGGGGATGAGCAGGCAACAACTGTTAGGTTTACAGAAAACGCACTTTTGGAGATAGAGAACGTCGCGCAGAAAAGAAAACTAACGAAGACATCGATGCGTACCAAGTGGCCAAGTGCTTATGGTGGCGCTTGCCGGGCTGCCGTATTCTCTCTTTCCCGGTGTCCTTTCCAGTGATGGCACCACCTGTACTTCGTACTCGGTGCCTGCGCTGAGATTCCCTATCGTGATCGCCTTCTCCACCGTGTGTATAAGCCGGTAGAAGCCATTTCTTTTCACTCTCACTTCAAACTCCGGGCTCAAATCTGTCGCCTGTTTCGGGAGCGTGAAGCTCCACTCCAAGTACAGAGAACTAGTATCATTCGACAGGATTGTCGTGATTATAGGTGTAGGGATACCTGCGAAAATGAAAAAAGTCACTTAAATGAAGAATTTCATGAATGTATGAAGGAAGGAAGCAAGAGACGTAAGGAGAGAGGGAGAGAGAAACAGAAAGAAAAATTAAGTAATAAGGAGAATGCACGGAGATTATAAAAACGCATGTGCTGTTTGTTACCCTTTACGTGGAGGTCACCGATTTCCGAAGAAACCAAGTTTTCAGCAAGTAAGGCCTTGTTGACTCACAAGAGGAGACTCTGTGCGCCGCCTGGTCCCTGGCCCAACTAACCCTAGCTACGCCTGCGTCGACGCTCGCCAGCTCGGCGATAGCAACAAACGCCTCCGGTGCGACAGGGCTCTCCTTGCACAGCGAGCCGGCGTCGTGATGCAGAACTAGGGGTGGTAACATTTATGAAAGATTAATCGATAAAAAATATCCCGCAATACGATCATCCGTCATCTCTTTCCACTGTTCCATTAATCGACGTAATCGATGAAACCTATTCGAGCTACCGAACAGACCCCCCCCCCCTTCTTCTCCATGTTCTTGTCGCCTGCGTGACACAAGCTCGGGATCGCAAAACGATGCCGAGTACCATAAGCCAAGTGCGCTCATATTTTTCCCCACTACCCACAGCATGCATGTGTTCCTGGGTACAGTAGAACGAACCCGGCGCCCGTGTTACTTTTTCCCCGTGGAGACTTCACTAAGCTTGCCCACAGCCATCAAGATCAGCGTTCTGTTCAAACTTTGTCTTCCTTTCCCTCCTCCCTTTTACTTCCACCTGTGCTTGTTGCTCTGTTCCCTTGCGAATCGAAGGCGATCACACCAAGATGGCACAAGAAACTGCTTTCTTTTGACGGGCGTGGATCGCCTTGACAGATCTATAGCTTGAGGTAGCGGTGACTTCGGTAAGGAGAGTGCGAGGAAGACCCGTCTTGAGTTTGATCTGGAAAGGGGACGGTATGGTACGCGCTGCGGGCGGGGTTCAGTCAAAAAAGGCGGAGGCGAAACGACGGGTTGGTTTTGTGTAACGATCCTCGACCTTGCGTGTTTCCTTCGAGAAGCACTCTAGAGAGTTTTTTTTTTTTCACCCTTTTCAGATTGAATTTAGTTGGTTTCTATGGAAGACGTTTTCCGTCACCATTATGTCCCCCACAGAACACGTCTAGCCGGAACTGAGACCGCACGAGGTGTCCTCCCCCATGACGACAGCGATGAACTTCCCCACCTCTCTGACTCAAAGCCTCAGAGTCGACAGCATGGCCGCTGTTTCCCACCTCCGTGGTTTAAACCATGCACCACCTCTTGCCCTCCTCGCTTCTGTCGTGTTAACCAGTGAACCTTTTGTGAAATACGTCTCAGTCGCGCGTTGCCTTGCGTTATTGCTGCGTTTTCGTGCGTGTTGAGTTACCTTTCTCGTGATACCTTTAAAAAATCGTGCCTTAATTCCTTTGTCATGCCATAGACGAGGCCACCCTCATGCGGGTACCAATCAGTTTCCCATGTAAAATATCATTCTCTCGCTATTTAACCAAAAGACACGCATTCCTGTGTCATTTAGAAAATCGTCACTTTTACATTAGGCATGACACTCCTCTGTTTTCATATAACAACATGTTTATATATACACATGTTAACTACAGTCCTTCTTTGAGTACACGTCCGTTTTTGCTTCACTCACTGATGAAGGGGATATATTCACGTTACATTCATAGTATGTCAAACTCGCAGAGTTCCAGGTAAGTTCCAACATTGGCACCTTCACCATATTTAAGGCCCCGCGGGTAAAAGCACATTGAGCCGGTTTTTCCGAATAATGTGGCCGTCTACGTTTACTCGAACAAAGGAAGATTCCTCGTCTGTTGTGCTATGGACAAAATTGAATCGCACCAACAATATGCACTGTTTCCTTTCCTTTCAGCGATTGCAGCTCGGTTTTCTTACTTTGTTACTACACCCTCCCTTAATGTAATCCTTAAAAGCTAAATTTGGCATCTTTCCAAGAATCATGATATATGCGCTTCAATGAATATATAAGGGTGAAGAATGTACTTTTAGACCAGTCGTTGCAACTACGACGCAAACTTAAGAACCCGCTAACGCTACTGCAATAAGATATCCTCGTTTTTTTAAGCGTCCACGAAAATATCGATTAATCAATAAAAACCTTTGCATCGAAAGCAGTTAATTGATAAAAGGCAAAATCTACGAACAATTGTTCGTTAATAGATTGAAAATTTAATCGACTATCCCTATGCAGAACGCCGTGAGCGTCGAACCGAAAACACTTTCCCCTCAACGCCGGTATAAGCGCAAGTGTACCGGCGAACACGCCAGGAACGCGCCAGGAGACGCCGCGGCCTCGACAGTGAGGAACCCTGTAAGGTAGCAGGAATGACGCAGCGTTCATAAGAAAATTACAAGGGCAACTGGACATCATCTTTGAGCGCTGCTTAGATAATGGGCGGTGCGCTGCAGCACTTTCATCTGCTGAAGCTTCAGGAGATACGCTTCGAAATAATCGCAGGCAAAACACTATGGACATCAGGTGCGAAGATGAGGCGAGCCTTATTGTACTAAATGTTTACAGCAGCCCTCGACACAAGCCTCGATTAGGTTCGCTCATCAAAAAAGTTAGTGAAGCTTGCACACGTGTCGCAAGGCTTGCGAAGCGGAGAAGCTGATGGACACTTGGCTTGTCCGGGTTTCTCTCCAGCATGCCCCGATTTCGTCGTGGTCCGAGGCTTCAGCAAACACCTCGCAACTCACTGCGAGGGCGAAGTGAACGCTGATCAACGCTTTGCACGGAGCTCAGCGCAAAGACGTTCGCGTCCACCCACAGACGGTGGCAGGCGCGGAACACGCGGCCTCGGCTTGACGCGGTCCCATTCCTGCACAAACGCATCGTTTTGCGAGATGCTGTGCATCGGAAAATCTACGCACACTGTAATTGTTTTATTCTTGTGCTTGCATGTGCAACACGCGAGCCCGCCAGCCAGAGTTTTCCCGTGTAGTGTTGGGCTGAGGGCATGAGTAGAAGAGAAGAAAGAAGCGCGCGTGCGACTGCAGCACATTGGGCATCACACAGAAAAAGTGCACGTGCCCTCTTAGGGACCAGAACTAATTGTAATGATAGTTTTGAGATACGCCGTAAACACTACGGCTAGCAATAACAGCTTCGCTGTTCAGAAGCTTTGGATGTTTCAAAGAAGCAGCCAATAGTAATATAGTAGGCAACATTAATGCCCCACATGCAGCCTGGGGATACAAAATACGACCATGAAAGGGTGCAACGTGTGGTTAGACGCTCATGAGGAAAAGCTCGCACTTGTAAGAGCTCCCTAACACTGCCAATGATAGGGAACAGTGTATGGGCCGACACTACGCGGAAATTAACTTTCGCTAAGAACACAGCAGATGCAACGTGACGGGATAGGCAAGAAAACTTTGGAAGAGATCGTTACGTAATAGAGCCAACTGTTACTGCCACCCCACCACGAGTAAAGGGTAAGAAGTTTACAATGATTGATTGGGATGGCTTTCGTAAAACCCGTGCAGAGGAGGCTGGCAGCAACAGCGATGACTTAATTGATCACATAGGAGCACGCACGCGCTAACTGCTTCAAAGTGTTAAAAGAGCTACCAAAAACATGCCGGAGAAAGCGGGCCTCCAGAAGGCAAACATTAAGCTGCTACGTTTGTTGGAGGCAAAAAATAGTATGGAAAAGCATTAGACGCAGCGAAACCTAAATAGAACCTAACGACAGAAAATCTCTTTCCTCGATAGGGAAATTGAGGAGAAATAAAAACACTACACATAGATAAGGCATCCAAACAGGCACGTACGATCATAGTGGCTAAGGGAACGCGGACCTAAACAAGTCAATCATAGTAACAGATGTTCGAGCCGAACTTGTGGTGCCGCGCACTAACTCTGCACCTACCCAGATGTCATTAGCAATCAGATCCTGCGTAACCTCGATGACGACTTCATCGCGGCTTTCACCAACGATATGAATGATTGCTGGGAAAAAGGCACCATACCGCAGCTATGAAGAGAGCACAAGTAGCTATGATACCGAAACAACGAAGAAGGCTCCAGCTACAAAACCTGAGACCAATGTCTTTAACTTCATTCATGAGAAAGCTCATGGAACGCCTGATTCTCGCACGCCTAATAAGTTACATAGATGACAATGAGCTCTTTCCGCACACGATTATTGTATTCAGGCCAAAGCTCTCCACAAAGGATATCATACTGCAAATCAAAGATAACATAATAGATGCGTAGTCAAAGACAGCCAATAACACGACCATCATAGAACTCGACCTCAGAAGAGCTTTCGAAAATGTAACAGTTGAGGCTATTTTAGAGAACCTTCAATAACTTAGGGTCGGGCAAACGAACCTACGCATATATCTAAAACTTCATATGGAAGCAAGTTGCGCAAATCACGATTGGTGAGATCAAATCGGAAAACATTTAGCTTGGTAGCAGGCGTACACCGCACGGATCCGTCTTATCCCCTCTCCCGTTCAATATAGGTATGATATGCCTGCCAGCAGAAGTAAACACCATAGGAGGACAGCTTACATGCGGATTCCATCACGCTGTGTGTAACCGGTGGCAGTGAGGGCGTCATCGAAGAGGCCCTTCAGTCAGCCGCACTCAATGTGGTAACTTGCGTCAGTAACAGAGGCCTCAAATATTTCCCACAGAAGTCGGAGCTTCTAATCTGCCGGCCAAGCTAAACGGGCAGTATAGGCGAGGCAAATGCAAACCAAATATCACACTTACAGCGGATGGCAACCACACACCTGTGGTAGATCGCATAAAAGATTTAGGCCTACGGATACAGTCGACCGGTTACAATGGGGAAACCATAAGTGTTCTAGAGCACAGCGTCCAGCAAACGATGAGTCTCGTGTCTAGAATAGCTAACCGCCACTTTGGCGTGAAGGAAGCCAACCAAAATTCGACTTGTGCAGGCTTTTGTTAGCCAAATAACATACGTAGCTCCCTATATCAACCTAAAAAATTGGAAGAAGCCAAAATTGATGCCATCATTAGACGAGCTTGTAAACAAGCCTTCGGACTACCCATACGAAGTTAAAGCGACAAGCTCTTAGCATGAGTTTATAATGCTCTCGAGGAGCTCACTGAGGCTGACATGATATATGTACGTACGCGGGGAGGCTAATACTCAATAACCTCGGTACAAACTATGCAACGAAGTAGGGAGCTAAGGTAATCATACCACACGAAACACGGGAACATTTTCGCGTACCACTATTACTGAGGAACGTGCATCCGGAAAAAAAACGAAAGAGTAGGACAGACGCTCGAAGGCCATCAAAAATAGATTCCTGCACACAATAGATGCTACCTACGTTGGCGCAGGAGAGTACACGCGCTTCTATGTTATGGCTAGTGCGGTTGTTGGCAACGACGGTAAACTAAAAGCCAGCGCCTCCATTTGAACAGATAGGTAGAAACGGCGGAAGGGTCTGCCTTCACATCGGCAATGACTTCCACGAAAGCAAAAACTATAATTTGCGTTTCGAATGCCGCCGTCAGAAATTTTTCCGAAAGGCTAATGTCGGCGGAAGCACAAGGATCTTTGTTAATTTCAGCGACGAAAGAACCGTCAAAATTATTTGGGCGCTTGCACACTCCTCTCTTCCTGGTAACGAGGCGGCTCACACCGTGCTTCGATGACTGGCACGCCGATCAACAGAGACTTCTATACAAGAATCGAGAGGAGACCGTATGGTTAGCTATATATACTAAGAAATTACAGCCCATTAGAGATTGGAAAGAGCCCGGTATCCTCCCGCGAACCGTACGCTTAAAAAGCAGTAAGCGGTGGTCTAGCGCCTCCAAACAAACACGTGCCCGACTCCGGTTGCCTATACCCAGTATTACCCAAGTTAGCATTCGGACCACTGTAAATTGCGTAAAGAATGGGCAGACCTAACTGACATTCTGTAGGTTTTCCCAAAAAGCGGTCTGAGAGGGTCGCGCAGTTACTAATCATGAGCAGTGGGAGACTGGACTGCTCAGCACAGACCCAGAGGAATAGCTGTGGTATATCCTAGGCGCGGGATGCGCGCCATCCAGGCCGCCTGATTATAATAAAATTTCCGTTCCTTCTGCTGCAGGTTCACAGTCATTCACAAGGTTGTCGCGAAGCTCACAATTTTCTTTCATTCCTAATTCTTACGGAAGTTACAAGGTACAAAGGAGCATTCGCTTTTATATTGCAGCGACTTCTCTTTGTCATGGTAGTTCTGCATGGAGTACACTTTTACCTGGACTTATTTTACATGTTTCTTGTGCCTCATAGCTGAGGTGTGCGTAGTCCGTATGCATTCTTGTTTTCGTCATAAGAGAGACATTATACATTTCCGATATCTGATGATGTTTCAGACTATAAATGTAACGAGTAATATGACGCTGTCCTACATATTCTCAGAATCAACAAAGCGACCAAAAGTGAGGTGAGCAATAATCTATGCATGCCGTATAACCCTTACCACTATTGTCTCGTTTTGAAAAAAAAAAACATGTATATATTTATAGCGTTAGCGCACCGCTTTTACCACGCTCTTCTTAATGACTAAGCATGCATGATTTTTTATTCTAAGCGAATTATGTAATTCTAGGGATCCCATTACGAGCAGCCAACAATGCTCGAAGAGGTAAATCGAGAAAGCAATAGGCCAAGATAAAAATCGGTAGCCTAGCCAAGGGACACTAGTTCAATATTAGCAACAGCGCTTTAGAAAGCGTACAAGCAGAAACATACCTGGGGAAACTCCTAGCAAGAGAACTCACCAACGAAAAGAGATATTATAGCAGAATCAAAATGGGCTGCGGGATGCACATGGAAGAGAATATTCAGTTTTGACTGGGAGCATGCCGCTTATCCCTGAAACGGAAAGTACATAACCAATGCGTTCTACCCATACTTACTCAGAAACATGGAGGGCCACGAAGCAACTATAGAAGGAGTTAAAAACCACGCAACGTGCTACGGAGAGAAAAAGATATAGACATAACAGTAAGCGATAGAAAGAGGGCAGAATGGATCAGAGAACAGGAGCAGACAGCATCCTTGTTACGATTAAGGTAAAGACATGGACCTAGGCATATCACGTAATGATGGACGATGAAAACGACTGATTAAGTACCTAGGGACGGAAAACACAGCCGAGGCAGACAACGAAATCAGATGGAGCGATGCAATTAGAAGTTCGTAGGCGTGGAATGGAAGCAACTCGTTCAGGAAAGGGTAAATTTGAGATCTCTGGGAGAGCCCTTCGTTCTGCAGTGGACACATAACAGGCTCATGATGACGTATAGAACTTGAAACGACATACATAAGAACATTAATGAGCCATTTTACAGTAAGAAGGTGGACGACGAGGGCAGCCGCTTAGCACACACACGCCGCTACCGATGGTATTTCGCATCTGTTCTCGTCGTTGATCTTCGCCGGCGCGTTGCTTGTCGGGAGTACGCACTAAACGCGACTTCCCCATTACGACGAGGCAAGTGAAACTCACAGTGAACAACGCCAGCTTGTCTTTCTGGTTTTATTCCCGTGAAAGCATTACAGTGACAGCATTACACGTCTTAGCGGTCGTAACATATGGGGTCCGCCGTTTGTCGTAAGCACTAACGGCACCAAAAGTAATCTGACCAAGTGGCGACGCCGTTGCTGACGTCAGTGATGAGGTATACATAGCGCTTCGCTTAGAATGAAGCATTTTTCAGGAGATTCGGGACTGGAGTTCTCGCAGCAATTGATTCGATTGATTCCTGGGGTTTTACGTCGCAAAACCACGATGATTATGAGAGAAGACGTAGTGGAAGCCTCTAGAAGTTTCGACCACCTGGGCTTCTTTGACGGGCACTGATATCCCGCAGTATACATGTAATGAAGGAGTTACGTGAATGGCACCCACAGGCTGCGTGAGGCGTGCTGCTGTTTTCATAGACATTCCACAAATATATGCAAACACCACGACACAGTGTTGCCAACCTTAACAGTAAATCCAAAAATGCCAAATACTATGTAGAAGATACAACAACGCGGGCCTCAACATTTCGCCTCCATCGAAGTGCAGCCGCCGCAGCCGAGATTCGATGGCGCTACCTATGGATCAACAGCCGAGTTCCATAGCCGCCAGAGCACAACGACGGGGCGAGTTCGCTCACCAAAGTGAACCTGCCAATGGTTTATTATTATTATTATTATTATTGTTGTTGTTGTTGTTGTTGTTGTTGTTGTTGTTGTTGTTGTTGTTGTCGTTACTTCGCAAACTGCGTGAAGCTTTTTGCACCACTGCATGCCTTGACTACCTTCGTGATCGGCCCATATTTTTTCCCAACGACGCGAAACACCCATGGCGGGTGTATTCCATGTGTAAGTTATCGTCCGCATTTATTTTAGCGGCGTTTGTGATCTTACAATTTTCTTACAGTTATCCCCAGTATTAAAGCGCAGACAAACTGGGGATCCAGGGCGGTCAGCGGATCGTAATACGGCTTGAGCCGTCAACATGCACGGTGCCCCGTGCTCGCTCGACCATCTAATTACTAACAGGGCTTATTAGCTACGTAGGGACCATGCTACATTGGTAGGAGCTTGGACGAAAGGCAAGGAGCAGGTGGAACCCATTGCTATACGAAGGACTCGACGGCGAATGGATAAGGAGGTGGTTTAAAGTCAGGACGTTTTTTCTTTGGTTTATTTTTCTTGAACACTGGTGAGCGAAGAGCGAACCGGGTACTAGCCGCACGATGGTGGTGGGGCTCCTAAGCAGGACAATCTCCTGCCTCACACCACTACTATATATCTCTGTTTTACTGCCTCCCATTATTACCGTCAGTCAGTGTCACAGGCCACGTCGGTTTATTTTTTCTGTGCATTTATGTTACGTCTGTGCCGTTGTGAGTGGCTGCCCACGATTTATTGTGACTCACGAAAAAGGAACATTATAGAAGACAGTCGTGGAGGTGGTGACGCAAGCACTGGATAGCCTTCGACGCTTGAGGCGCGCTAGTTGGTTCGTTGGTTGGTAATTCGATACCTTGGCGCAACCCACTCTGGGGGATCAGCCATGAACCGTTTCGTCGCGCTAGTTGGTTGGTTGGTTGGTTGGTCCTTGGGTACCTTGGCGCAACCCACTCTGGGGGATCGGCCATGAACAGAAAAAGAGATTTGTATGGAAGAGTACTAATAAATAAATACAAAAATTGTAACACTAATTTGATAATCAAATTTAGGTTAAACGAATAGTTTTCTGCGATGACTGAAGGTATATAATTATAAAAAAAAGAAGTGAATGCTATGGAGATTGGTTGTCACGTACTCAGATCATGATTAAAATATATAAAATAAAAAGCTGAGCTGATCAACATTGAATTCTTTTTGTCTCACGAAGAAAATCGCATACGGCCTTGCAAACGTTCCTGTAACTAAATCCGAGAGTAGTCGCACTAGTGCCGAAACGCCAGTGCATTCGCGCGCGCACTTCGTCGTTGTCGTTTTCTGGCCGTCCTGCTCATACGACTTCAACCTCTCGAAAGGCTGGTCATCCAGCCGAAACGTTAGGATTAAAGTTTATATCTGTTAACATTGCAGTTTAGTTCAACTTTCTTATAATTATATATATATATATATATATATATATATATATATATGTGTGTGTGTGTGTGTGTGTGTGTGTGTGTGTGTGTATGCATTGCACATGCTAATATGTAATCATTGTGCATACAATCATTATCACTAAACACCTGGAGAGCCAGCCTGGTCTCGAACCAGGCAAACGTCTCTGGAACGATAAATAAAGCATCTCCCTTAATAAAATGTTCCGTATGGCCGTTCCACTAAGTCCGTATGTTTCCGTAAGACCCATATGGAAAATATACGGCACGTATATGGAAAACTTATGGACTTCGTGTGCAAAATATGGAATTATCGGAATACGATCCCGGCCGCGGCGGCTGCATTTCGATGGAGGCGTAATGTTGAGACCCGTGTGCTGTGCGATGTCAGTGCACCTTAAAGAACCCCAGGTGGTCAAAATTTCCGGAGCCCTCCACTACGGCGTCTCTCATAATCAGAGCTGGTTTTGGGACGTTAAACCCCACAAAACAACAACAACAATTATCGGAATACGGAAAGGAACGTTTTCAGTAGGGTCTCTCTCCTCTCTCTCGCTCTCGCTGCAAAAGCTCACGCCGCTACAGATCAGGCCACATCTCACCTGAAGGAGGCGTTGTAAAAAGCAGGGTTGTTTCACTGCTGCATACTTTTGCGCCACATGCCTTGACATCGACTGTGTACTCAACGGAGGAGGAAAGGTTGAAGACTGGTAGCCTGTAGAATGATGATTCTTGTGAACTTCCGTCGAGCACCATACTCAAAGTTTCGAGACGCATGTCGGGCACAAGATCTTGGTCAATGGCGTGGCCATGTCCGCTGTACGGAAGGCCGTAATCCCTCCCGGAGCTTGGCGTAGTCAGGGTTGGCTGACGTGGTACGTAAGATGACCGAGAAATCTGTGAGGGTCGAAGCATAAATTCATTAAAGACCGCTGAAAACACTTATAGCTAGATCAATAAATGAAGTTTAACGATAAATCAAGTTTACTAAACATTGACAAATGGCGTGAGGCTTTTCGCTTCCTTCGGATGCACTATGCATCTGTTTAGGCAATGCCTGATATTCGTGCTAAAATGTGCAAATGCTTTACATTATCTGGCGCAAGTTTTCCGTGACACCGGACTTTCTCCAACTTCTTCGCTTTATGCAAGTTTAGTGTCTAAACATGCTCCGCTATATACTGCGGCATTTGAAGGCAAATGAACGCTCGCACTTAATTAGTAAAGAGGTACAAGGCAGGAAGAGCGTTCACTTAACAATGGTTATATAAAGGCTTAAACAATTTTCGCAATTATATCGTGCATGCGCGTAAACGAGCATGCTTCTAACAGAAAAGTGCGAAACACAAGGGAAATAAACAAGTTTATCGTGTTAAACAAATAGTGTACGCATGCAGCCAGACACGTTTGTATACATCGTGTTAAAGAACGTGTAGACAGAAAGTAATCATAGTTGTATAAACGACTGCAGTAAGTTTAATTAAAACTACCAATTAACTCTGCTTGAGGCATCGCAAGTAGACAGAAATATGAAACTGCGGAAGATGTGAGAAAAATCAAGGAGCGGGAGTCAAAGTGAAGGCGCTACACTCTTGCGCAATAGTGAAAAAAAATGTCAATTCCCTCTTTGTCATATATACCTTGGATACACTAGCACATAACTCTGCTGGCGCGCTTATGTTTATAAACACGAGGATCTTCCGTTGCAGCCTTTCCCTCTCTCTGGACATCGCAGAAGGCGGAATAACTGCACTACCCGCAATGCATTATAGGTACGCTCCATTACTTAGAGCTTTCGCGGTCGGGAGTGCTCTCTGAGTTAGTTATTTAGACAGCGGCTCGGTCTACTCAATATACAATTTGCTGCGCCTTAGAGAAGCCCACTACGCCACTTTGGTAGCACGAAATACAGACGGGTTTGCGTGCATATTTACACAAGACGACCCGATGGCGTCTTGTTTTGCTGAGCGAGAACTAAGCACAACTAGGATATCTTGTGCAGTAAAAGGAGGTCAGTTTTGCCAAATCAGTTTTTTTAATTTATAATAAGCACTCAACCCGCCCGCCACTTCGAAGGAAATTAAGAAGACATTAAGATCATTCAAGAAAAGTGTGAGTTTCCCTATTGACAGGGTGAGTATATTGTTTTAAAATTTTGGAATGATATTGGTCTGTGCGGTTTTTCCCATCTACTGCGATGAATATTTGCATATACCGGCTGATTGCTGCCAACAAGCCTTTGATTACTTCTGTTACTAAGAAATCAACCGAACCACCTTCTCATAACATGTATCGCAGCTCCCAAGCTTCTCTTCCTCTCCGTCAAAAGAACTTATCCATTAACTGCCATATTTCATGCGGTTATATAGCTTCTTTGTATATACGATTCTCTCATTTAGCACGCATCAAGTTTTAAGGAGAACAAAATGGGATTCGTACAGAAGAAACAAACGTGATTTTTTAGCACACGTTAGCGTACCAGTTAAGCGAGTTCTGGCGTCTGGACCTCAAGGAGGTGATAGAGCTAATGATTAAGATGACGTTTCGAGACAACCAGCTATTTGGCAAAGGCTTATATGTAATAGGGTCGAATAGTATTGCTTGCAACATTATCAATTCAATAAACACCGCACTGGAACTTACCACAAAACTTCGCGCAGGACTCGCAGCCTGCCAGGAAATGATAACGCTGGTTGGGTCGATGGTCTCAGCCGATAAGTTAGCGGGAGCTGCGATGCATAATATAATCAATGAAACAACCAATACTTGATTTGACGAGGCCAAGACGTCATTGTACTAACAGTAATACAAAGAAAACGCGCAGGCGCATAGTAGAACATATAAGCACAACATGAGAAAGTGGCATTAAATCAAAAAATCAACATAACAAATTTTAAAAAAATGTAACGGTGATGACAGTTTATATGCAACAAAACGGAAGGTAGGTTATTGAAACGCATGAAAAAAAGGGCTTGAACAGCATGGGGAATTATTTTACAGTATCACAAAGCTCAAAAACGCTCAAACAATGACTCATAAGTATTGCGAGATATCGTCATCAAGAAAATATCCTTCATAAGCAATATATACTGTGGAAATTTCAGCGTTCCCCATGGCAAAGAGAAACATAAAAAGCTCTATTAATGTTACACAGATTGGGAAAAACTGTACGACATAAATGTTGAGCGCGGATGAACACACCGCGAAAGCGTTTGCAAGTAGGGGAAGATGCACGCGATTCAGTGGGCAACCCAGTGATGACGGTAATAATATTGCGCATGTGCTACAACAAAGCGCACACTCAGCCTAAACAAAGCGATGACTAATTACACAGCAATAGCGCTGCAACCAACGTTTTGACAAGGATGCAAGGATGCTGACGAAGACAAGTCATCGTCATCATTGTCAGTCTCTTCTATCCACACTGCAGGACGAAAACCTCTCCCAGTTATCTCCTATTCACCGTGTCATGTGCTCGCTGGTTCCGTTTTATTCCTGCCAACTTTCTGATTTCTTCAGTCCATCTAATTCGCTGTCGTCCACGGGTGCGCTTCATGTCCCTTGGTATGCGTTCCGTTGCTTTATAGTTGACTACCGGTGATCTTTCCTGAGCATTACGTGACCTGCGTAGGTCCATTTATTCCGCTTGATGTCAACTAGAATATCGGTTACACCTGCTTGTTATATTATTCACTCTGCCGTTTTCTAGTCTCTTAATTCTACGCCGGTCATTTTTCTTCCCATCGCGCGCTGCGTAGTTCTTAACTTTTTTTATGTCTCTTTCTTATTCTCGAACTTCCAGCACCGTAAATATGTTTTGGCTGCTAAGGCGCGTAAGAGATTACTTATTAGGTTAATGCGTCGAAAAGTGCGCATTTAGCATCCCGATCAGAATATCGTCACATGCGAATGACAGAAGTCTGGGTGTCGACTTAGAGCAGATGTGCGTGGCCTGTCATTAGCTTTCCATACACCCCTCGGAACAGCATATGTTCTCAGTCAGAAGGATGCGTGCTGTTTTGTTTTGTCTTTTTTTTAGACCAGCAGCACGGAGAAACACAACATGCATGTTTGCTCCGTTTGCGCATTGGTCAACACGTACGCATAACAAATTGCGCGTGTGTATGCCGGAAACATACCTCGTGCGTCAGCAAACACGGAATTCAAAGCGCATCCACGCCTCCTTACAAGTACCAATACTGGGTGTCAAAGTGCCCCTCCTCTAAGGTTCGGATACAAAAACAGGGACGACCAGTACGTGCACCAGCCGAACTCGAGCCCATATCAACTCATGTACGCACACATTTAAAAAACGGAGCACTAACGAGTATTTGATGCCTACAGTTAACTTTGGTACAGGCGTACGGATGTAATATGTCGGTGTACACCATGTGCACCTTTCGAGCTGTCCTCTACTTAACACATACGTTGCACGGAAAACAAGCAGAAAAGGTGAGAACGACTTCCACGTAAATTAATATTCCGCGCATCTTGTAAATCCATTTTGCCCGTATAAAAGCAGAGCATGAAAATCACCACCGCCTACTCAGACACTGAGCTGCTTTAAGAAAACCTGCCACAGTGTTTGAACATCACTATACAGCGCCGCGATGTATGCATACTCCGCAGCCTGAGTGGTTGTGTGCTACATCTTCCTCGGGAAATATTGCGACAACGGCTTCACTTTCGGCGGGCCGCTTCCACTCCAGAAGTGTTAAATATAACCCCTTGGTGGTGACCTTCACCAAGCGAGCTCTTTTTTTAGGGGCGAAGCTCCTTATGGCATCAGCTGCGGCCCGTCCGGTATGTCCATCCGCCATAGCCAGTAGCGTCTCCCGTAGCATACAATAGATGGCGCTGTCCCATAGAGATGCATGCAAACTGCAGTTGGGTGACGATATACTAGATGGCGCTGGTCGTCATCGTCCTTTCTCGTCTAGTTTCCTAGATGGCGCTGTCCCATAGAGATGTGTGCATTATGGCGGTTGGGTAACTGGACACTAGATGGCGTCATCACGGTGAATATGCCGCGGTCGAGCTCGACGACAGTCTGCCGACAGTCTGCCGACCAGGAAAGGGAGAGAGGGGAGAGAGAGGGGGAGCTCGACAACAGTCGAGCTCCCCCTCTCTCTCCCCTCTCTCCCTTTCCCTCTCTCTCCTCCTTCTCTCCCTCCCTCTCCCCGTCTCCCTCACAGCCGTTCAACGGTCCCCCCCCCTCTCGCCTCGCGATGCCGACGCAGGCAGCGTCTGCTAGCGAATTTCTTTGAAAAAACCGACCGCTCACTGACCGTTTGAAAAAACCGTTCACTGACCACCCCGTATATATGGCACTGGATTTTGACCTCCAAGGTAGTGCCTGTGTGCGATTTCTCCTGTGCGTGATTAAACAATGAAAATTCACAGCGTACATGTAAAATTAAACTGAGCTGCAAGTCACCATAACTCTCATCGACCCTTTAGTATAAACGCGCACGATCTCACGTCGTTGATGATGTACTGGGCAGAATTCACGGTTTACCGATGAACCTCCGCAGCTTCGCCCACTCATCATCATTCACTCCGTGGATATGCTGTAATTTTTTTTTTTACAATTATCCCCAGTATTAAAGCGCAGCCAAACTGGGGACGCCAGGGAGGTCAGCGGATTTTAATACGGCTTGAGCCCGTCAACATGCGCGGTGCCCCGTGCTCGCTCGACAATCTAATTACTAACAGGGCTTTTTAGCTCAAGCACACGGTAGGGACGATGCTACATTGGTAGGAGCTTGGACGAAAGGCCAGGAGCACCAACAGGTGGAACCCATTGCTAGACGAAGGACTAGACGGCGAATGGGTAAGGAGGCGGTTTCAAGTCATGAAGTTTTTTTGTTTTGTTTATTTTTCTTGAACACTGGTGAGCAAAGAGTGAACTGGGTACCACACGATAGTAGTGGGGCTCCTAAGCAGGTCTATCTTCTGCCTTACACCACAAATATAGTACTTCTTCAGAAGCGTGCTCTCGTGGCCGCGTCGTCGAAATGTCCTGCTGCAGACCAAGAGGCCGGTGGGATAAAGTCCGTTTTGCTACTTTGTTTCCGACGTTACGGATGTAGTCCTATGCAGATGTGAGGAACATCACGAAAATGCGCTTACAGTGCCGGTAGAATTGTCCTCCTATCAAAATTTCGGAGACTTGATGTACCGCTTTGATAAAATCATAAACAAATAAACTCAGTCGAACCGTTTGGCAGAATGTACCGCGTTCACCTGGCCGCAACACGATATATTATGTTAAAGGTAGAAACCAGCCAAAGGACGACGGAGAGAGGAGAGAAGTGACACGCATGACGGCTGGACTAACAACTGTGCTGTATTAACAAAACCCAACGTCGGCCAGACTGACAGATGCGTTAATGACCGGCTGCGCGAGCACGACTGCTCTTTGAACTCTTCAGACGGGGCTAATTAGTCACGTCATTGTCGGCAGTGTGGTTGTGTCCCGTTATTTTGCAATGTTAGAATACTTGGTGGAGGGCATGCTTGAGCGCGAAATTCTTGAGGCTTATCGCATTGGCATGCCTGGCGATGATTGCGCCAGCACTGCTTCTCCTTCTTTGTTGCACAAGGAACTTAGCTTCATATCGCAATGGCATTACCTTCGGTGTTGGTTGGTTGGTTGTTGGTCTGCCCATGCTCTGCTGGTTTTGCTGGAAGATGCTTTTTGTTAATAAAGCAGAGTTTTTAGTCCAGCCGTTGTGCGTGTCACTTCTCTCCTCTCTCCGTCGTCCTTTGGCTGGTTTCTATCTTTAACATATCATGTACTCCCAGATTCCTACACTTCTACTGATATATTAACAGCGGAACTGTTCTTGGTCGACCACATGCCACCGGTCTGCTTGGCATCGGGCTGGCCAAGTGGGCTTATACCGGAGGCAGTGGGAGACAGTGTGAGCAGCGGTAAACTTCAGGCTCTGTGCAGAGTGCGTGCGTGCGTGCTGCGTGCGAGCGTGCGTGCGTGTGTTTGTGTGTTGCGCCCGAAGTTGCGGGTTCGATCCCTGCGGCCGCGGCTACATTTCCATAGCACGAAGTGCAAAGCACGAAACAAGGGAGGGAAGAAAGAAAGAGGGGAGGAAGGAAAAAAACAGAAGGAAGTGCATGAGTGGTTAGAGTGGGGTGCACGTTAATAAACCACAAGTCAACATAAATTCGAAGTGCTCCATCATGGTAGCAGGTCGGTCAAGCAAAGACAAGGAAAGGAAGAGGGAAAGAAACAAAGAAAGGAAGAAGAACGGACAGCCTCTTTGGGAAGAGCGTCTCGGTGCTGTTCGATCATATTCATGGAGTGGAAGGGGGGTCATTTATTTCTTTCACTAGAATGTGCAGTACGTGAACAGAATATTCCTGTAAAGGTCGTCAGAAAAAGACGGAAATCACGGTAGTCCGATATGGTGGAGTATGCGCCGGAGAATGCGCACAGCCACGTGGCGGACATGCGGGGCAGACGGTGACCATTGTTGAAATTCGTGCAGCTGGAAGCACGACAGCGGACAATTGGGAACTGGTTTGACGGGTGCTGGACAGCCCCAGCGAAAAGTGTTGCTGGGTGCCCGGGAAGCATCTCCAGGAATGCTTGTGTAGTGACCAGCTGGTTAAGACGGGGTTTGGCACCATCTCAGACTACCCTGGCTGGGGTTTGGCACCATCAGACGGGGTTTGGCACCATCCCATCCATGGAGCGTCTTTGTTAAGAGCACGTGCTAGCAAGGGGCAGAGTGGAGACCAAGGTTATTGTTCACGGGTTGAAGTCAGCTGGAACGTTTCACTGCTGTATGTTCTTTTTGTTTCTAGTGTGGATGGTTGTTTCGATATGTTTCCGCGTTCCTTTCCGAGTGCTAGTTGGTATGCGGGGTTCGGTGTGTTTGATGTCGGTATGTTGCAACGGGTTTGGTACTGACCTCTCTCTCCACCGCCAAGTGCGCAGTAAAAGGAGAGGGGGATGTAGGAGGAGTGCCCAGTGTGAAAACTCTTGTGATTTGCTGTCAGGGATTCAGGGACGGAGCAACCAGTGTTTATACGGTGGCCCTCGTCCCTGTCAGGGAGGTTGGAAGAGAGGTTGGAAGGTTGAAGGTTGGCGAGGTCGGAGCGGATAATGCTACAGAGGACATCTAGTACGAGTCCGGGTGGTGATTCTGGTCGCAAGAGCGGTGCTATGCACTGGTCGGCTCTGCCGAATTGAAGCGACGGTCCTACCTTAATTCTACCAAGCGAGGTCACTGTCTGTAAATGTGTGTATACTGTCTCGTATATATAGTCAAGTTGTGTTTCTGTGAGACAAAGGCTGGTCTCCATCCTTCAAGTAGAGACAACGCAACTTCGGACAGACAGTACGGAAAATACTTCTACCCATCCTACTTCGCAGTGGCAACGCCAGCTGGAGAAGCTTGGTTCCACGAGGAAGTGAAGAAGTAGAAGGAACGAGAAGGTGTGAACTGAGTACAAGTTCATCACGCCCAAATCACCTTCTCTTTCTCTCTTCGAAAATTTACTATCCCTGTCGCATCAGTCAGACACGGTGCAAGCAGTGCAAGTTGGGAGTGACAGGCAAACCGAGCCACGCGGTGTGTTTAATTTCTAGTGGGTGTTGCGTACGTTCGAATGTTTCGAATATTCCTAGGACATTATACTTGCCATATTCGTATTCGTTTCTAAAATCGCGTATTCGGAACTTCCAAATATTCAAACAGATTGAAAATTCGGTTTAGAGTTCCACTGTTCCGCTTTTGATGATCAGCAATTCGGCCTTTTTGGCAGAGCATGTTAAGCCGTTTAGTTTGACATAGTTTTTAACCGTGTCTGCAGCTGTTTGCAATGCTTCTGTAATTTCTCCATCTGAGCCAGTGTTTGTCCAAATTGTTATGTCATCTGCATCAAGTGAATGCTTAATGTGGGGTATTGCATCTAGGAGAGGAGGTAGGTTTCTCATAGTAATGTTCAAGATGAACGGCGAAAGAACTGCGCCTTGCGGGTTCCTCGAGTTCCTAAAGTGAAGCGTTCGCTCTTGAGGTTGCCCAGATGAATTTCTGCGATTCTCTCACTGGGGAACTTCTAGATAGATGCGTAACTGCGTTTCCCCACGCTCATCTGGCTCAGGTTAGTTACAACTGAACTGTGTCTAACGCAATCAAAGGCTTTGCTTATATCCAGCGCTAGTATAGTCCGTGTGGCTCTGAATAGGCCTGGCTGCAATATGTCATGCTGTAGTTGCCACGTTACGTCCTGTGCTGAAAAATTACGCCTAAAGCCCACCATCGTGTGGGGGAATAGCCCTCCGTCTCAACGTGTTCATTTAGCCTTCGGAGGATAACATGCTACATCACCTTCCCTAAGCAAGAGGCCAATGAAATTGGTCTTTAGTTTCCTAACTCTATCTTTTCGCCTGGTTTAGGAATGAAAATTACTTTCGCATGCTTCCATCTGGGAAGTAGTGTTTACGTAGTTTAGACATAAATAGCCGTTACCACGCTGCTAAGCGCTTCCCCTAGAACTCCACAGTGCTAGATAGCGCAGGCCCAAGTTAACGTGCGCTCTCGGTGGCAAGGGAGCTTGTGTTTCTCAGAAGGGATTGCAGCGCAGCCTGACCAGGTGGAAAAACTTTATTTTTCGTGATCACCTTTAGTACTTGTAATCATGTGCTTCAAACTGGGTTGTCTAATAAACACAGTTGTTATCTTACATGCCAGTCTATAGAGTGCATTCCAGAGAGCATTATAATTTATCTTGATTCCTTTATTGTACTTTTCAGCACAAATTTTTATCTTAGGAGAGTCTTTGTTACGGAAGAGGCATTTGTCTTCTGATGTTCGATATTGGATTCGACGTTTCAAGTTATATATTACTATACGATTCGCATTAGAGCAATTCAGTACTCACACACCCCTGCTAATTGTGAAAAAATGCGCCTTTGAAGCATGCGATATGGTTCTGAAACTTCATGAAGGCGAAAACCTTTAGCGCCTCATTGAACGCAGGATATGACCATCCGGCGTGGACAACACATAAAGTACCACAAATCGGCTCTCGTGTCTCGTTCACTTGGTATACACCAAAATTGGCATGAGAGGGTATGAATGTATGATTAATGTGACTCATATGTCATGACATCACTTACATGAACTGCCTCTCATATACGGTCACGATTAAAGATAATAAAATCACCTGTGACGCACACCAGAATTCCTCGGCCAGGAATATGCAGGTAGGTGCCACGTACGTTATTGTGTCTTAAGCGTTTCTTTATAATCTATGTCAAATTAAATTCACGTGGTGTCGGATGAATCTCGACATAAGTTAATAAAATCCGCGCCAAGACATCCCACGAAATCTTTCACCGTCGAGCCTTCTTAGCATGCGGTAAGGGACTGGCCAATTTTGGTGTGTGAAGCAACGTTTTCGCTAATGAATCGGCAGTTTCGTTTAAAAGCAATCCTTTATGGCCGGATACTCAGATTACATTAATACATTATTTTCTTCAAATATATATGGGTCAACGCCTCACATAAGCGAATAAACGAGCAAGCGGACATGCGGAACGAGAATATTGCATAGGTGTTCATCAAATTCCTAATGACATATTGTCATCTAAAGAATATGGCCGTATGGCTCGAGCTGTGAGAGGGAGCGTGCACGTTTATTGTATTTGAGGGGGTGGGCACAAGGCTGTAAACCACCAGCGAATGCAAAAAAATCTAGGCGACACCAATCCTTCAAATATAGGTGTTTTAGTGTCACTCGCACGATGTTTCAGTGTTGTTGTGCACTTTGCTTCACCTTGCGTGCACTATTACCATATCGAGGCATCCAACCTCTGATATCGTACATATCATAAGCACCTCTGTAGCAAATTCTGCGTTTTTACAGCTTCTGTTTTCATTTTGTAACGTTTTGTCTAAGTCAGAGGCGAGCGAATAATAATTTTGATCAATAATTGGGATAATTAAATGCCCCTTTGGTAGAAAAAGTCATTGCTCCGATTTTTTACCTATCATGTAAGAGTCTTAACACGTCTTTCGTGGCGATTATATTTTTTATGTTTTCATTTCGTCGAGCGAACGGGGAAGGTGCTGGGCAAGCAACAACAGTGCCACGTGGTACTCGTGCGACTAAAGAACACTCACACTCACACGCATACTCACTTCCCTTTCTTTCGCAATTTCGGCCGCTTTTCTTGCATGAGGCTCATGCTATATCGCTCGGCATATGCCGCACTTCAATGCATGTGCCAAGTTCGTTAATGTTAGCACGTGTTCCACTAACATTGCATGCGTGACGCGTGTAGTTAGGTAAGCTCGAGATCCTATATATGCGAGAATCAGCGATAAGACTGTACTGTATTGCCATACCGCATGCATAAAAGCCAGCACATTTCGCCGCTGACCATTTTTAATGAAGATCCACCGACAATAATTCAGCTCGCAGTTATCGCTGTGCAGCGACAGTTAACTTATTTGCAGGGTGTAACTTCGCCCAATAAAAAGTTCTATATTAACACGAAAGTGTTTTATGCCGGGGTCCACCAAGAAATCTGTGACGTACTTCCGTAACGGAAACACATGTCTGAAAACTAAACGCGCATTTCAGATGCAAGAAGTACCACCGCCTGGTATTCGAACCCACGACCACCCAGGGTGCGGCGGTAGGAGGTGGAAGCGCTACCGACCACGCCACCAACAGACTTGCAACACGAAGGAAAAGCCGGGCCTTATATATTTACTAGACAGCTTTACAATTTCCATCTAATTCATGTCCGGTTAAAGCAAACGTATTTAGCAAGCACAACTGACCTTAAATTAACATCGCCTCCATTTCACTGCACTCTTGATCCTCTGCGGTGGTACCGCCACCTAGGAGCGAAGGAGTGAAGTCGAAAATTTTCGCGTTACTATGAGCGCCGGCAGTTAGCGCTTCAGTAGTTCCGGTGTCTCTATCGCAGCGCAGGTTTCGGCGTCCTGCCGGCGCGTTGCTTCAGCCACGGCCGCTACATAATTTTTGCGTGACGTTGTGATAGCCAGTTGCGATGACACGCACTTTACTCCAGGAACGTAAAGACTGCCGTCTACAAGCAAATGATGCGCCTTTCGCACAGCGAAGTGTGCGTTCACAAAACGATCCGCTGACAAACACTTCGGTTTCGCTTGCAAGGTTTCACAGTTTGCTGACGCTCCTGCTTTCAGGCAAGTTTGCTCAGGGCGCTGGCGCGTTCAGTGCCGTGTCTCAGGAGAGATGTTAGTCGTTCGAAAGCTTTCGCTTGTTTTTGCAACTGTCGAGGAACCCTGTACAGTGCCGAGGTGCCGATGATGTGTACATTCAAGGGGTTCACATGTCCAGAGTACCCAACCCTTCTCCTGCCCCTCGATTCGCCAGATTGCCGCGGAGACAGTTTTCACTTTCGCGCTATACCGATTCCTATGACAGAGAGATCAACCACATTTCTTTTTACAGTTTCGCTAATCCATATCCATCATCGTCTCAATCAAGTGACAATGCAATGACGGTAAAGCAATGATGTCCCATGGTGCTCTGAACCGAAGCAAGTGTTTATTGTTGTGCTATTTGCATATCCTTAAGAGCTCAAACCAACGCCATAGTATTCTTCGGAGATAGAAAAGGCGACAAACTTCCGCATAGAAGAACTTCGAAATGCACGGCGCGTTAACTAAGTGAGGTACAAGCGCAGTAATAATTGATAGTTCCAAGTGCGAAAATCACAATATGACATATAGGTACGCCCTAATGCAGTGTGTTGGAAATTTGGCCACCTGGAGTGCACCTAAGTCTAAGTACACTGGCCTCTAGCGCTTCACCTCTATCTAAATGCGGCCGCAACGGCCGGGACCCCTTTAAAGGGACTGTGTGCCGTCCTTTATCGCTGTCCCGTTTTTTGGCTTACTAGAAAACGTACCTTTCGAAGTGTTCCATCGTGCAGTGGTATCTCCACAAAGAGAGTAGAAATTATTAAAACAGAATTTTTTTTTATCTAGAAGTCGCTCTTTTCCTATTTATAAAGATGCCCACATCAACGGTTACTTGGGAGTCACCCTTTCGGACGCGGACAACCTCCTCCCAACAGCAAACGGTCCCATGGACGACATTCCAGAGATGACGAGAAGGAGAAGCGAGGGAAAGTCAGAGCGCTGGTGTGCGTCTCGGACACGCAGCGCCACCGCCCCACCCCAAAAGCAGCGAAAAGAAGAACGAATTGTTCTTGCACGCTATAAAAAGGTGTCTTATAGGATGAAGTACGATTGTAAGGCCTAAATACATGTTTTTCCGCTGAATTTGTATACCTGCGTGGATTTGTTCTGTTACCCGTGTAAGTTGACAAACACGCCGTTGGGTCACACTAGCGGCGTTGTTTTGCGTCACTTTCAGAGCGAAATTGAAATCATATTTCCTTTTTGTGCGGTGAAAGCGTGCTCGTTCCCGTAAATGTGACGCACGATCTTTCCATTTTTACCACAATCTAAAAACGTCTTCCGAGCGGTAGACAGTGCCTTTAAGATAAGCACACAGGTAAGCTTTTATGTTATTTGCGAGTATCCCATACTCACATCGCGGTTTTGGGAAGAGAAAACCGAGACGTCATTATTGTTTATTTTATTTTTCGAAGTGCGGATAGCGATCACTGGCTAAATGTAGGCAATACTTATAATACTCAACTACGGCAGGCTTCATAAACAGTCGCTTAATCGTCTAGACTATATTCCGTGTTGATTGTGGCTTCATGCAGTAAATTGAATGTGTACTATTATGGTCGCTAAGAGTTTCTTATTCAAAATTTATCACGGAAGGCGCTTTTCTTGTAGTGGTCAAGAAAACTATCAAAATAAATGCTGGTTCAATTTGTATAAACTGCTTCTCAGCAAGAAATGCTTTGTGTCTGGAGAAAAGGTTTCTTGCTAAATTCCAGCTATCAGTGAAACGAGCGGAGGCTTCGTCTGGCGGTCTTGTACACCTAAGCTATAAACATAAATGTATTGCTGTTGTTGTAAGCATGTAAGTATGGCTCTTGTATGTATGGACTATTCACTGGAAAGTATTTTTTCTGCAAACTTAGCTCACTTTATATAAGGTTCCTTCTTATAAAACATTGCCAGCGCTTTTCTAGCAATCTCCTTACGATGCCTCTTAAGACAAATCATTGACACTGACTCACCCACAGGAGCAGTTTCCACCGTAACAGATTTCTCAGGACCTATGAAAACTTCACCGAGGTCACCGACTCCACGGGCGCTGGCAAACAAAATATATTCACGTCCAGGCTTCAATGGAAGTTTGACGTCGAGGTCTTTCTTGCTCTCCGACACGTTGAGAGGCAAATCGAAATCCCTAGCTGGTTGGTTGCGTTGGTCATTGGATTCCCATCGCAGACGAAAGCCGAGCGGATTAGAGTTCCAAGAGAGTGGTTCAAAGATGGTCACTGCCACCTCTCCCGCGCCACCCTGCTTTGTTCCCGGCTGCGAAAGAAGTAAGATGTCACTTGGTGCCTCTGGATCTGAAAAATATACGCGCGCAAAGAAAAACGCAGCTGAAAATAAATAATTTTCACTATAACCTGAACGAAGAAAGAACGGAGAAGTAAAATGATTGTTCGAAGAAAAAAAATTGCCTGCAGTCGGTGAACGAACCAAGGTCCTTTCATTCCGAGTGTATATGTTCATATTCTTAGCCGCTGTTTTACCCGTCCCCTTTCTTGAGTAAATCTGTACGCTAGCATTTAAGCGTTATAGGTTCTGCGCAGCGCTCTCCGTTTCGTGGAAGAAAACTGCTGAATAAATAAGTTACGTGGCTCTATGTCGCAGGCTTTTAGATTTAAGAGCTTGTCTAATGTTGGACGTAAAACAAATGGCATATGCTGGCACTCTATTCCATCCATTCGAAGTGTCTCTCGCCCATTAAATTTACACGGCAATTTTCCTTACACTTCGTCCTCAGGCATGTGTCTCGCTGAGCGAGTCTTTCCCCCCATAGTCAATGAAAATTGCTTATCGACGTTATTCTCGGTTCGTATGGAACCAAGGAAAAAATCGATTGCCTCAAGCGTCTGTGCCGTGCAGTTTTTTTTTTTTGTCTAGCTAAGTATGGTGCAGGATGCACCTACATACAGACTCAGTACGTGTTCACTTAAGCAAGAATATACGCAGCAGAGGCTACAATCTCCAACTTGCAAAATAAAAGCCCCTATACCTCTCAGTGTGTAAACAATCCTGCAACAATAGGAAGAGAAATATTTCTCGGGTCATATGATGTGCGGAGAATGCACCATATGAACCCATCATCATATGAACCTATTCTCCGATGTGCCGGTAACGTTCAGCTGGGCCACAGTGGAACACTGTGCGCCTGAGGAATTCTCGACAAGATGAGCAGCCGTTGCTCTTTTTTCTAAGTTCAACAGGCTTTTGGTCGAATAGAGTTAACCTTGCGTTCTGGACACTACTCAAAGGCATCGATCTGTCGGTTTCGCTCACCTATTGTTCTGAATCGATTCATATTGCTGCAAGGGGCACTGTTTCTTGTGCTCATTGAAAGTACCTCTCACGTACAGTATACCTTAACACAGTATTCCACGACAAACCTAATTTTGCCGACTAGAACCACATGACTGAGCCACAATTAATTATTCCGCTGTGAGCTAGAAAACCTGTGGCATGCTTTGGTGACCCTGAAGCCAGCATCATGCCGGCTCATGAAAACTGTCCCGTTGTTTAAACACAATTAACTTAGCCTTCATCATAATATCACTCCATATCGCCGGCTAGGGTCAGTGGTCTCATAAATTGGTGCCGTATCTGCGGTCGCACCGACAGCAACAATACCACAAAAGGTTCATTTCAAGAAATCGCTTACTAGTAGGTGGAGATCGTACGGTGAGCTGCGCTGCCTTTCCAAGTCTCGTACGGCCGTCAGCGTTGTTGTAGAAGGGCCGGAGCGTAATATCATACTGGGTGTATCCCCTGACACAATCGGTTGTGTATGCACTTAGCGTGGCCGACAGCGTTGTCTGAAATGTGTGGTGCGAGGATCTGCCACGTAAATAGAAGCCCGCCAGATTAGAGCTCGGTGGCACGCTCCACGTCCACGACAGTAGTAGGGAGCCGTTCTGATGAGCGAGGCTCGTGAGCTGTGGCGTGTCCTTGCGGATATGCTCTGGGGCTGGAGAAGAAAATCGCCAATTAGTCAAACAAATGAGGATCTCCCTTCCTACCAACAAGCATCCAACCATCAAAGCTTCAGTATTAGCTTGTGCTATCATCATTATCAGCAGGAGTACCATCCGCAGCAGCCTATTTTAAGACCACAGCGGAATGAAGGCCTCTCCCAACGATTTCCGAATTGCCCTATGCTGAGCAAGTTGATTCCACTCTATGCCTGCGAATTTCTTAATGTCATCGCTGCGACTGACCTTTCGCCTGCCTATGTTGCGTTTTACTTCTCTTGGCATCCATTCTGTCGTTTTTACTGTCCAACTGTTATCTGTCGTGCACATGACATGCCCAGCCCAGGTTCACTTCTTTCTTTTAATTTATTTAAGATTATCAGCTACTCTTGCCTGTTCCCTGATCGATTTCGAGGCAAATGAGACGCTGCTGGTTAGAGATGTCGAAAGATCTTGCAGCAGAGCAGCGAAAATAAGGGAAGGCAAGGCCAACACGACATGTGGAGCAAAAAGCGATGATGTAGATCAAAACGGGCAAGGAAAGCCGTATGATTAGAGGAGGGCGCGAGTATTCACACCAGCAATCAAAGTATGGCCGCCCGTGATTGCCCTGTGTCTGAGTGTTCTATTTTTACCGTGACAAGAACTGCAACTTTCCTTCGAGTCAATGTGCCACACGCTTGCCTCTATAAATCCGCTATGTTTTAGGTGTCATAAAAGACGCTTCTAGAACTATGACTTCTGATTTTCTGGAGCATGTTGCTGGGCTGCATCTAATGATGCAATATACAGAACGGGACCTCTATTTTGAGCGGCTCGGCAGTTAGCCACCGCAATAACCTTTGGTTCTTGCATCTTGAATTAATGAATGTCATCCTGACAATATGCAGAATGACTGTACTAAAGCGATAATATTTCCGGTATGAAAATTGGTTCATCAAAACTAACAACTAACAGCGCTTTTACAAATCGAAGTTATTAAACGGCCACCGTACACTGCCCAGATACATATAGCATGTTACGACTCTAACGAATTTATCTTTTTTGTCGATGCCGCATGACTTGACAAGCAGGATAGAGATTTAAATGAATCAGTGAAGCACTCAGCTCAATTAATTTCTTATAGTCAGTGGAGCGGTTCGGAGCTGCTCACTAAAATAAGCCGTTTTGGCGACCTCCGAGAGAGATACAGCTGAACTTGCTTTGACGACTGAAGGCGACCTACCATATGGTATGGGGTAGGAATCGAACACGCGCCCTGAGGTGCCAAGGAGGCAGGCTACACCCTCATCCACGGCGGCTCCCCTCTCGCGGTGCATATCGTAGATGAACCTATCGTGTTAGAAGTAATGATTAAAGGGGCCCTGAACCACTCCTCGCGCTTTTAGGGGCGAAGCTCCTTATGGCGTGGGTCGTTCGTCCCTTGTAGTCGTAACCACCTCGTTCTAGGATTGCGCTCGATAGCTCGCGCGCCGGGAGGCTCGCGCTCGCCCTCGGCGCGTTCCTCCCGGCGCGCGAGCTCTCTCACTCTTCCATCTGCTGTCTTGTGTGAGAGAGACAGAAAGAGAGAGAGAGAGAGAGCGAAAGACTGTCCGTTTCTAACGATGATGATGGGTTTGTGCTAGCGCGTTACGGCGCGTGTAAGAAGCTGGTGTAAGACGCTGTGGCCTCTCCGCCTTATACTCTTTCAGCAGTCATGTGATGGCGTCGGCAAACGCGGTGTGCGTTCTGGCCTGTGTAAGGGGCTGCGTAAGACGCTGTGGCCTCTCCCCCCTTACTAGAGTGTACTGCATGTTTCTAACGCGTTTGTGCTAGCGTCCCCTTAAACGCGAGATCCCAGCGTTCGAATAGATTGTTTCTCACGTCTTTACATGATGATCGACTGGGCGAATTACACGGAAGATTAACGGTTTACCGGTGATTCACTCCGGAGCTTCGCCCACTCATCCTCATTCACCCCGTGGATATGCTGTGAATTTTTTTCTTGAAAACGGCTGTACTGAAAGCGTCTCACAAATTCACGCCGAAAGAATTTTTCAAAAGGTTTTCCCGGGAGTGCTAGCTTCGTAGCAATATTGCGACCGGATTACCTCCTTTTCTTGTTTTGTATCAGCTCTGCGGAATATAGTCTATACAGCTCTTGTGGGAATTGTCGAAGGAGGTGCTCCGCCGACCTTGTCACGTCACCGGTCTTCAACGACGTATAAGAGTGGCTGACTGAAAGCGGAAGTTGGCGCGACTGCCGGGGACTGTTGGCAGCACACACTTGTGGCCACCGCGCCTGGGTTCCTTCGCGTGCCCTCGCGATCAGAGCACTTTTCCGATCCTCCAAAGCTTTCTTTCGTCTTATCACACACATTTGGGCTCGGAGGCGTGCGCGCTTACTTTGTCAGTGCGCTGCTTGTTTTCGATGTTGCGCATACGACAGCGTCAGGATAAACTGCGCAACTACCAACGCTATTCCAGCTTATCCTGTCTAGCCCAAAGTTATTTATTGGTTGATTAGTGATTTTAGATGGCATAACCATCCTGTCAAGCTCGAACTCGCGACTACTCTGACTCGAATGGAAGATCTCCATGACTCGATCCCATAGGCGTAGAAAATTATGTAGAAAATTATGCGTAGAAAATGTAGAAAATTATGCGTTCAGCTGCAGTGAGGCGGATTGATTAGCTTAAAGCGTGAGTATGCACTAGTGCAAATCTCAGCAACGAAGCTGTTTAAGCTTATTGTGAAAGTGGGAAATCCGCAGAAAACTACGCTAGGCTATGTAATGCTAGCAAAATGATGCCAAGCTACAATGAAGTCTATTTAGGTTTGCTGCGACTACGTAGGTAACGCCTAATTAGGCTAAGTCTAAATCACTGGAGCCTAATTTAAACTAATTAAGTGAAGCCTGGTTCTTAAGCCAACCTAACTATTTTAAGCTTAATAAGGCAATGAACAATTAAGCGAAAGCTAACTAAGCTACGAGTGAATAATCCATGGCAAATTAGACTAAGACTAATGCGGTCAATCATAATTAAGATGAAGCTAATCAATTCAAAAATGTTTAGTATCACTAATCAAATAAAGTCAAATTAGAGTAAAATAAATAAACAAAGCAACCAAAGACTGATTAAGCTAATATAATTCATAATCATCATCATCATCAGCCTATCTTATGTCCACTGCAGGACGAAGGCCTCTCCCAATCTTCTCCATTCTTGCCTGTCCTGCGCGAGCTGATTGACGCCTGCGAATTTCTTGATTTCGTCCCCCCATCTTACTCTCCGTTGCCCCCGGCTACGTTTGCCCTCTCTTGGTATCCATTCCGTCGTTCTAACTGTCCATCGGTTATCTATCCTTCTCATCACGTGGCCTGCTCATGTCCATTTTTTCTTCTTAACGTCGGTTATTATGTCGGCGACTCCCGTCTGTTCTCTGACCCACTCGGCTTTCTTTCTATCTCTTAATGTAACGCCTATCATTTTTCGTTCCATCGCCCGCTGCGCCGTTCTTAACTTCCTCTCGAGATTCTTCCTATTTCTCCAAGTTTCTGCCCCGTATGTCAGTACTGGCAAAATGCAGTAGTTATATAGTTTCCGCTTGAGTGACAGTGGTAGATTTCCTTTCATGAGTTGGGAGTGTCTCCCGTACGCGCGCCATCCCATGTTTATTCTACGGTGGATTTCTTTTGTATGGGCGGGTTCTCCTGTCAGTAGCTGTCCTAGGTATAGGTATTCTTCTACGAATTCTAATGTCTGGTTTCCGATCGTGAAGCCACGTTTCTTCGCCGTGCCACTTAGCATTATCTTTGTTTTCTGCATGTTCATCCTTAACCCTACTTTAGAGCTTTCTCGGCTTAAGTCTTCAATCATCTTTTGCAGTTCGTCGCCATCATTGCTAAAGAGAACTATGTCGTCTGCAAATCTTAGGTTACTCAGACATTGACCGTTAATCCTTAGCCCTCTCTCGTCCCAGTCTAGCCTTTTGAAGATTTCTTCCAAACATGCAGTAAACAACATTGGAGAAATTGTATCTCCTTGTCTGACACCTTTCTGTATTGGGACTTTTCGGCTTTTCTTGTGGAGGAGTAGGGTGGCTGTAGCATCTTTATAGATGTTGGCTATTATGTCTACGTATCTATCGCATATTCCTTGTCCGCGTAATGCCTCTAGAACTGCTGGTATTTCTACCGAGTCGAAAGCCTTTTCGTAGTCTATGAAAGCCCTATAGAGGGGTTTGTTGTATTCCGCTGACTTCTCGATTACTTGATTTATCACATGAAGGTGGTCTATGGTGGAGTATCCTTTCCTGAATCCTGCTTGTTCTCTTGGTTGATTGAATTCAAGTGCGGCTGTCACGGAATGACATTGCCTCGTAGTTTAATATAAGTGAAGGTGAACGGCATGGCCGCACGTGCAAGTTTCGAAGCGCTTCGGCCGCTCTCCAAGTACGTCGAAAGTTCTCGGCATTTTTTGGAGAAGACGTGGACATGATGGTTCCCTGAGCGGGGAAGCTTGAACTTGAAACATTCTCCTGCGACCCCCCGGCGTGGTTCTTGATGGCCGAACAGCGGTGCTTCGGACCAACAATGCCGGGCAAGACAGCGAGCAGCCGTTTGACGTGCACTGGCCACGTGCGCGCGTGCACTATTGTTTGCTCGTCGGCCACCGTGTCCAAAGGGGACAAGTATGCATCCCGTTGTTGACTCGAAGGGCACCCCCCGCCACGCTGATGACCTGTCAGTCCGGGGAGCAGAATGAAGAGGCCCGTCGGGGACCACGAGAAAGGGTTTGGTCATCGCCCTCTCCAGTGCAGTAATTGCGAGAGGGATATTTTGGGCGGAGCCAGAAATGAAGTTGTAGAACAATTGTCTCACAAACACGCCCCGATTCCGAAGACAGCGAATCGGGAAGAACTTGCGGGTATTTAAGCGAGGAGCATTGAGGAGCATGGGGTTCTAGTCGCTTGGCTTACACGGCGTAGAAGCCGATCATCGTATCGCTCTAGAAGTTGTTAGCGTGGCTCTGTACCGGCTGGCCACCTAACCTTAGCCGCTTCGCCTAGTTGAGATGTGCGCTTACCGTCTGCAACGTAGGCATCGGGACTTCGGCTCGAGTTAGTTAAAACTGCTCGGGTTTGCCGTCAAGCACTAGCTCCCCGGGAACATCAGCGCCGCAAATCCATCGACCTCAACGCTGTGCCGTACCAGGCTGTGCCGCACCAGACCGTCGTGGACCCTTCGACGCTGCCGGTCATCACATCACGTATGCCATCGCTTGTTTTCCTGAACTCTCTGCCTGAACTTTCACAGCTGTTGTAAATTAGACTCTTCATTGTTTACATTGCCCTAGTTACTGCTTGTTAGTTTATTGTTCCTATTTGTTTGTTGTTCTCGCGCGTTAGTATTTTTGTTAAGCTTTTTCATTGCTGTTCATTGTTAGTTGAGTGAAGTGTTATTTCGCCTTGTATTCTACGTGCCGCCCTATCACTATAGATTAAATTTTTGTTGTTTTGTTTTCTCAACCACGACTCTGATCCTTTCACTGTGTCTGCTTGCGTACGGAACGACCGAAACTGCCGTGGTTCCCTTCACCGACTTCGCGCCGGGGAGCTTGAACACGGCCCTGTAACAGCGGCCCTTATTCTGTTGGAGATAACCTTTGTGAGAATTTTGTAAAGTGTTGAGAGTAGACTAATCGGCCTGTAGTTTCTCAAGTCTTTAACATCTCCCTTCTTATGTAATAGTAGAATATTTGCGTTTTTTCCAGCTGACTGGTACATTTGAAGTTTTGAGGCACTGTGTGTATAGTGTCGCGAGCTTCTAGTTAGGAAGTCTCCGCCGTGTTTGATCAAGTCGGTTGTTATGCCGTCTTCTCCAGCCGCTTTTCCGCGGGACATGCCCTGAATTGCTTTCCTAACTTCTTCCGCAGTAACGCATGGAATTTCGGTGCCCTGATCGACATTTACTACCCTCATGGCGGGGGGACTCATATTTGAACACTATAGTTGTGAATAGAAGTCCTCGGCCACTTTGGTTATATCACTGATGTTGGTAACGGTGTTGCCCTGCTTATCTTTCACGGCATGCATTATGTTCTTTCCCGCGCAAAGCCTCCTTTTAGTTGTTTTGATGCTGACTCCTTTTTTCACGGCTGCTTCTATTTCTTTCACGTTATGGTTACGTATGTCCCTGACTCTACTTTTACTGATGAGCTTAGACAGCTCGGCAAATTCTATCCTGTCTCTTGAGTTAGTTATTCTCATCTGTTGGCGTTGTTTGATTAAATTTTTAGTAGATTCAGAGAGCTTATTTACATCTTGTCTCAGTGCTTTGCCCCCTACTTCGATCGCTGCTTCGGTGATCAGCTTAGTAATGTCTTCGTTCATCTTTTCTATGTCCTCATTCTCTTCGTGTCCTAAAGCCTCATACTTGTTCTTAAGTGCAATTCTAAATTCTTCTGTTTTCGCCCTGACGAGATCGAGGTTGGCCTTCTTCCGCGTGATTAACTTTGTCCTTGTGCGCTTTAGATTGAGGGTTATCTTCGCCCTTACTAGTGTGTGGTCACTGATTCCGACCTTATTAACCACTTCCGTGTCTAGTACTATGCTTGGCTCACTACACGTTATGAAATCTATTTCGTTTTTCGTTTCTCCGTTGGGGCTTTTCCATGTCCACTTTCTGTTCTTACGTTTTTTAAAGAAAGTATTCATCACACGAAGGTGATTTCGTTCTGCGAATTCCACTAGCATCTCTCCTCTGCTGTTTCTATTACCTTCGCCGTAGTTCCCGACCGCCTGTTCTCCTCGTAGTTTCTTTCCTATTTTCGCGTTAAAGTCCCCCATGACAGTTGTATATTGGGTGTGTACCTTGTTCACTGCCGTTTCCACATCCTCATAAAACTGTTCTACAGCCTCGTCATTGTGGCTTGTCGTTGGTGCGTAACACTGTATTAGCTTTAGTTTGTATCGCCTATTTAATTTTAACACGATACCTGCTACCCTTTCGTTGACGCTATAGAATTCTTCAATGTTGCCTGCTAGGTCTTTGTGTATAAGGAATCCAACCCCGTATTCGCGCTTCTCTGGCATTCCTCTGTAGCAGAGGACATGCCCTTCATTAAGCGATTAGTATCCTTCTCCTGGTTTCCTAACCTCGCTGAGGCCAATGAACACCAAATAGCACAATAGACTGTAACTGCCAGGGAAACCACTTAGTGAATTAGGTACCAACGTTTGTGAAAGAGACCTTTCAAGGCTACGTCAGAATCTGCAGATTAAGCCTTCCGACCGGAATGTGAACAAACAGTGCTCTAAAATAGCAACTTATCAATCTTACTATGCCATAACGTGCTTGATGCCCATCCTACACTACGATGATATGATATTCATAGTAACTTTCTATTAGCTTAATGGGATAAGAAACGAGTCAAGCTCTACAAGCATAACGTAGGTGGAGTAATTGCCTTTCTCTCTTAACTACAAAACCGTAACACTCTCGCTAAATCACAAACCGCTTCCAACATCGTGACATTAGCTAGAGCGCCGATCACCGGACACATTAAATTTATTCATCACGGCGCTTCCGTGAAGGCGAGCTAGGCTATTACGCGACCCCCACCGCTTCGTACGCTACCCCCCCCCTCTTACTTCTTTCCCGGAGACCGCCACCTAGCCGCGTTAAAGGAAAAAAAAAGGCAGGGAAGCGCGCTTTCTCAAAAACCACTCGAGACGGCGAGACAGAGGCGGCGGACAATGCCACAAAGCAGACGACGCGATTAGACATGGCGTCCTGGCATTCGGAAACAAGAAAAGAAACGCCAAAAATAAAAAAATATATAATTGAGTGTACTTTTACTAGGCCTAGACTTATTAGACACAGTTTAATTAAGGGAAGACCAATCATAGTAATGTTTGGACTAATGAGGACAAGCTTAATTAAACCATGCATGATTAGGTCAATACAAATTAGGTCAACCCTATTGAGTCCAACATTATTCAAGGCATGCCTAATTAGGTTAAGACTATGACAAGCCTAATTCAGCTTTCTTGTTAATTTATGCCTAATTAGTTCGGACATTATAGGCTTATTCCATATTATCCTCACTAATCCACCTGAATCAGCCATAATCTGATGTAATACTTTTTAATCTACACTAATCCACTTTAATCTGACATAATCCACACTAATTTCTCTTAATGCACCGTAATCCGTTATGATTTAGCCCATCTCAATGCACTTCAATCTGTCTTAATCCACTGGAATGCGCCTTAATCAGCAATGACCCGCCCAAATTCTCCCTAATCGGTCTAAATCTGTCCTAATGCCTTATCCAAGAAACATTTTGGGTTCGATTCCTGTCATGGTCTTGAGTTCGAATCCTAGGAGGTGGCGCATTGCAGTACCGTACTGTATAACGCCATCTAATATCACTGATCTATGATGCAATAAACTTTGGGAGCCATTTATCATTTCTTACGGCTTCTGGCATGCATCTGTTGGCTCCTTGGGAACCGATATTTGTGGTGAATTTTGCACCGGAACGTTCCTGTCAACGCCGAGGTAGTTTAAGGATACCTTCCAATGATATCTAGATGAGGCTTGTGCATTAATAAATCGATTTTCACATATTCCCAGAAACTATTATATCTAGGTGCTCACAACGCAAGGAAAAGCGAGGAAACAGCTAAAAACGTCCGCTGCGAACGCCACGCACACGGGTTGGGCGGGCGGAAGCCTAAGGGGTAATTTATGTCGGCCATCGTCCAATACGAGCCGTGTATTATGCTCTATGACGAAACAGAGCACCTACATGTTTCGTCAGTATAAGCCGCTTTTTGAGAAGAGGGCTCCTGAGGAAGTGGAAGGTTTGTGCTCCGTTTGTAAAGTCGCGGATGACTGTAAATTTGGCTGAGGTATTGCAGCGTAGACATCTACAAAGGTTCCACGGCCACCGTAGTCCTCCATAAGGACAGCAGCAAAATAAGGCAGGTTTGTCTTTTCGTCCACTTTAATTCCTTTCTGCTTTCTCCACAATTACAATACCACATACAACTTCCCCTATGGTTTCCTAAGCTCCATTGTCTGTGTGCTCATTAAGTTGTTTCTAACAAATAAAGAACGAGCCCTTGACCCTTTCCCTTTCGTTATTTCATAGCTTGGGCCTCGTTGCGGCAGACTTGGTGCCTTAGGTAGCATGGGAGGGCTTATTGGGCAGCAGCCATCTCATCTAAGTTCACGTTCTACGTGACGCCTCCTGGCAAGAAAGTGTGTTCCACATACGCCGCCATGGCAACGAGTGGCGCTGCCTAACACTCCCAGTATAATACGTACATAAATACCCAATAAAGTGGACGGGGGGACGACCGCCTTTGTAGCTCAATTGGTAGAGCATCGGACGCGTCATCCGAAGGTCGTGGGTTCGGTTCCCACCGAAGGCAGGTTTGTCTTTTCGTCCACTTTCTACTTTCTCCACAATTACAATACCACAAACAACTTCCCCTATGATTTCCTAAGCTTCATTGTCTGTGTGCTCATTAAGTTGTTTCTAACAAATAAAGAACGAGCCCTTGACCCTTTTCCCTTTCGTTATAATGAAGGGCGTAAGACAAGGGGATACAATCTCTCCAATGTTATTCGCAGTATGTTTACAAGAAGTATTTAGAACGCTGGATTGGGTACAGGCGGGTGTAAGGGTTAATGGGGAATACCTCAGTAACCTCCGATTTGCTGGTGACAGTAACTCGGGAGATGAATTACAAAGCATGATTACTGACCTTAACAGGCAAAGTATAACAGTGGGCCTGAAAATTAATATGCAGAAAACTAAAGTAATGTTCAGTAGCCTTGGGCGAGTACAGCGATTCTGGTGAGGCATTGGAAGTAGTAAGTGAATTAAGGCCAGGTAATGACCCCTGATTCGAAACATGAGGCTGAGGTAATTAGGAGGATTAGAATGGGGTGGAGTGCATTCGGCAAGCATTCTCAGATAATGAATGGTAGCTTACCATTTTCTCTGCAGAGGAAAGTGTATAACAGCTACATCTTACCGGTACTTACCTACGGGGCAGAAACTTGTAGGCTAACTAAGAGGGTTCAGCTTAACTTGAGGACGACGCAGCGAGCTATGGAACGGAAAATCGTAGGATAACCTTAAGGAACAAGAAGAGAGTGGTGTGGGTTAGGGAACAAACGCGTGTTAGGGGCATATTAATAGAAATTAGGAAGAAGAAATGGGCGTGGGCGGTCCATGTAATGCGAAGACAAGACAACCGTTGGTTATTAAGGGTAACAGAGTGGATTCCCAGAGAAGGCAAGCGTGGCAGGGGGTGGCAGAAAGTTAGGTGGGCAGATGAGATCACGAAGTTTGCGGGCATAAATTGGGCCCAGTTAGCACACGACATGGATAATTGGAGATCCATGGGAGAGGCCTTTGCCCTGCAGTGGGCGTAGACAGGCTGATGATGATGATGATGATGATGATTGCAGCGTAGGCTAGCCGTAGAATGTGTTTATTCACCAAGCCCGGGGAGTGACTCAGGAGCCCTTTAAGGTGTTTGTCTAACGTCAACTGCGGTTCTAGTCTGTATGAACCGCTTTTATATCATTGTAAGAAGCAACAGATATACCTCACTTTCACTCAACATGATTTTGTCCGGACTTGCTTGACCCCGTAGAAATAATACTCCCTACGATATGTACATCAGGGAACAGCAGCGTGTTCGAAAAAGATATGTTCGTGCACTTACTTGTGTACCGACGTAATACATATAGTTCGTGACATGAGCTAACTTTCTGTCGCTACAGCAGGTGCTGTCGACATGGTTGGTAAGTCCACGTAACATATTCAACTCCCAGTTCACAGAAAGAAGTGGGCCGTACTCCTAAAGCTTCTCCAAATCCCAAACAATTAGGCCTAGACGATGAGTGCTTCGCATGCCACTGATTCACAACGATGCCTGGGTTCTGCCAGATTTTGTCCTCTTACTACAAACTGCAAAATTATCTGCACGTGGATAACTCAAATCGTCGTGTCAGATTTCAAGCTTCCCATTGAAACCGGTCACCGTAGCGTGAACCACTAAAATAACCTTTGACGAAAGCTCGAGGTGAGTACATTCAGGTACCGTTGTTCTGGCGTTATTCAGTTGTGGGTCCGCCATTTATGCCATCTCTATACGAGCTACCGTTAAAAAAAACACGGAAAGTAACAGCGGACGTAACTGATTACTTTACAGTAACCTTTTCATTCCTTTTGGGAGGATGTAATCGTAATTATAACGTGTTTCTTTTCTTCAGTAACGTACATGTCCAAGTCTCGTTTCGGCACATCACATGCATTCAAACTACCCGAACAAAGTATTATGTTTAAGTAAAACAAACATTCTCATGTTCTCTTTTTCAAAAGTGTATTTTTAATAATAGTGTTTGTCCATCCCCACTGAAACGCGCTTCAATCGCGACTCCTGTAACCCCGCAACCTTAATTCGCATAGCTCACAATTCGTGTCAGAGAGTCTTTTGCTGAAAGCTTCCTGACTGCGTGAAAGACGTGTTATAGGCGTTAAACTATAGGGTGAAACGTTTCGCCTACTTTGCTCATTAAGTGAGTGAGGCGTTAAAAAAACTTCGACATTCCAGTTATGCAAAGCAATCATAATGCAGGTGCACACCAAACAGTCTAGAGTACTCTTACCCCCTTATCATTTGAGAGCCAAGCAAAAAGCGGATATGAAGCCTTCAAAATTTTATAATAATTGTCATAAACAGTCAAGACTGCCCTTGCACTGCTATAGTGCATTGCATAAACCCATAAAGACTAATTGGTCGAGGAGCCCATTTTTATGGCGAACCACGGAGAGGCCAGTCGCTAAGGAAGTGAACGAAATTATAGTGGACGTTACTTAATAATAATAATAATAATAATAACAAACTTTATTTGTCAGTCCAGAACGAAAGTGCGTACATATCAGGCCTCCCAAAGCCAGATACGGCTTGAGCGGCACTTGCGTCTTTTAGTTTATTTTCATTCATTTTTAAGATGCTAATTGAAGGCTTCGTTTACTCTTGGCTTCGTACAGCATAGAGCATTAATAACACACCATATCAGTAGAAGCACTGATCATTTTCTTACCGCATATTTCCCTGTCCTCATCATCCGAATCATAGTAGCCGTCGTAGGAAAAGCTGTAATCTTTGGGAAAGAAATGATTTATAAGGCAATATTAGTCACTATAAAAGTACAAATGACCAAACAGATGCTGGCTACATTGCGATAAACAATTTCAGACTAAAGGTGTTGGCTGCGCATGCTGCTAGAAAAAATTATTGTGAAGTTTATATGACGAAGTATAATGACGCTATTAGTCGGGCACAATCGCTTTGTACACGCCATGCATACAGAAAGTGAATGCTCTGTGTTTGGCGAATATTTTCTCGCAAATACTAAGCCCAAAGCTTGCAGTTACAGCTCATGTATTAATGAGTGGCTTTTAAGCCAGTTGTACAAAATATCGCCAAAAAAGTGCAATACCTACGTTTTCCTTGGGAAAGAAAATACAAAGCGGCGCAAACAATTATAACAGGTACGAATGGGTATCCTGGAAGAAAAATACAGTCAGTGGTATAGGCTTCTGACAAGGAGTGTACTGAATATCACCAGAAACAGTTCTATGGAGAGAGAGAGGGGGGAGGTAAGGAAAGGCAGGGAGGTTAACCAAATGCGCGTCCGGTTTGCTACCCTGCGCTGGGGAAAGGGATAAAAGGGTGGAATAGAATGAGAAATAGAGGAAGAGAGAGAGAGAAGAGCCCAATCACGCGTACACGTGCACTAGTAGAGTCTCTAGAGGCGGTCGCAGAGACCTGTCGACTTCAGGTACGTCAGCAACGCCTTCGTCGCCTTGAGTTTTAAAATCGAAGAATAGCTCCATGGTAGCGCAGCTTTCCTGTATCTCCAATGATGGTCACGCAACACGTTTCTTTCTTTCGTTGAAGCATGTGATTTTTTTTAATATTCACACATTTCTACGGCCTTCTACTGGCGCACTGAAACATTTGACATCATATATTCACATGGGCTTCCGAGCCAATGTAGACTTCTCGGCAGCGGTATTTCCGATAAAGCTACACGCTCAACTCAAAGACGAGTCGTGCGAGGCCTAATCAATGTGCCTATAACCCTATCGAACGAAATAATGCGCACCACCTTGATTCTCTCGCTCACCATATCACGTTTGCAAAAGGGTCCGCCGGGATTCTTTAACTCCTCCTAGCATTCTCTGGGCCCTAATTTGCGTCTCGGTTTGCTACTTAGACAATCTCGTCGCGAAACAACCTTAGGGAGCCGCGCATGGCGGAATGCCTATTCTTTATAGCAATGCCTAACAGTGCAGCATGAAGTTTGCTTCTTTACAAATACAATTCAACACATTCTTTTCACTACCCGTCCTTTAAAACTCAAAGATGTGCTTGCTCTTGAAGCTCAGCTCCGAATAAAACATCCTGGGACCTTCGCCTACGCATTCATACATACATGAGGCCTCAAGAGCCCTAGTGTGCTTCCTGAAGTCGACTGGACTTCACGAACGCTTGTGAACTGCTAGCATGTGTCATTGCTCTGGTGAGTTCACTCTAACTGCTCTTTCTCATTCTTCTCTTTGTGTTATCCACTCGCATTTTTCTTGTCTATTAATTCAATCTTGCCCCTCCCGTAGAATGTTGGGTAGCCAACCAAGCATGTGCCTCAGTAACAATCTCCCTGCCTCTCCACGTTGTTTCTGTCTCTCTCAGTTTGTCTATTTATTGGGAGAAATACGTTTCATATGAACACGACAATACGGGCGATTCCGATGCAATCAGATGTGTAATTCCGGTGCAAAAAGTGTGTGATTAGGCTCTTCTCTAGAGTACTTCTAGGCCGCAGCTGCACGAGCTCCTCGGCAAACACTGTCTCTGCTCTCTTAATGCATGAACCTTATAACTGGTAAAACACGTTCTTGGCCTAGTGTGTATGACATATGACAACTGGTAACTTCGTAGCTCACGAAAACCACAACACGCTGAACTTGAGTCTTTACGGCGTGCAAACACGTGTGCTATACTTCAGTTTTCGTAGCTTCTTAGTCTCAATGCTGGGAAAAGGTCGGGAATACAAGAACAACGCTGACATTACATGAGGAGTGAGAAACCTTACCCACACAAGAAAGAGAATGATATTCGCGAGCGCTACTTCTGTCAGTATTCGTATATGTGAAAATCAAAGTGTATGATTTCAGCGCGTTTTCTTTTGTATATTTTGTAGCTGTTCGAAACCTTTTGAGCACGTTGTTTAATTATTCGTTTGATAAAATTTTTATTTACCGAAGCCCATCAAACAAAACAGCATTTTTCGCTGCCGCCTACAGCTACGACTGCTGACAAGAAATTTACATAGTCGCCTCAGTGCAGATAAAATTCACACCGTCCGAGGATCATTACGATTGAGATGCGGATGACGTCATAAAATTATGCCGGAAAATTATGTGCATTGTTTATTACCCCCTCATGAAGAAAGCTAGGAAGCATTAAAAGCGCTTGCAACGGGAGAGCGTAAGAAGGGTGAAGGGAGGGAGGGGGGGTGGCTAATGCGTTTCATGTCGTTAGACAGGACGAGAGACACGGATAAGCAAAAACTAGAAACTTACACCTTCTCTCGCTACAGTCACGAACACCATCGCAGACCTTGAAGCTCGGAACAACTCTATTGTCGTCACGGCATCTCATGTCCTTTTCTTCATACGATGTCACAACTTCTCCGGGCGTGCGAAAGGAATGCAATAAAGAATGAAAGTCATGGGACGGCAATTTGTTCCACAAAGCTGCTCGTAGAAAATTTTCTTTTAACTCCAAGAATTGTAATTGGAATGATTACTATCATGTGTGCACCACAGTCAGCATTTTGTACAAGTTTGTTTAGAAAACTAAATATATAAAGAAAGGTAATACTCATGTTCCTGATTATGCCACGATGTTTCTCGAGAAATAAATAAGTACAGCACCACTGGTGTAATGTACTAAAACTTGGCACATATATTACCGGGAATTTCCAAAAGAAAACAAAATTAGACCCTATTGTGGACAGGCTTCCAATTGAATCATTTCTTATTATTAAATCTGAAGAATTTGTATATCAATATCGGTGTACGGAAAATAAAACAAGTATACAAACAGAAACAAACAAACAGAAAAACGAAATCGCGAAATGTGAATACGTTGTTGATTGCATTTACAGCCAAGAACACCTTGATCGTAGGAGCTACTAGAACAGTGTACACCAGGCTTTTCCAACTTTGCAAAAGTACTTTTTATTGTCTGGCTTGTTCCCTTTTAAGCGAAGGAATACTGCTGTTTCCCACAGTAACCAAAACTTGGCAACAAGAAGTCGTGCTTTTTGAAGTAGGGATGGTGGGTTAAATTTTTTAATCGATTAATCGTTAATCGTTCGTCGATTTAGCCTTTCATCGATTAATCGCTTTCGCTGTGATGTTTTAATCGATTAATCGACATTTTTTATAGGTGCTTGAAAAATGATGCCTTGTCGTTTGAGAAGCGTTGCTTGTGTTTGATATCGACACAAGTAATTATCCGACGCGCTAGAGGTCGCATGTGCGCATTAGCGGCTGCGTGAAAATTCGCACTTTCGCCCACTGAACACAGGGAGCCTGTCGTCTTTGGATGATGTCAAGGATCGAAAATTCCGTGCGTGGCCATAATCCACGGACAATTCGGCAGCAGGTCGTATTTGCTCGAAGTCTGCCTACTAGAGCGAACCGAAATCGGAGGCGCTTTCAGCGACCACACTGGTTGGAAAGTCGCTCCGGAAACATGCAGTGTGGTCGAGGGTGAGGAAATTCCGAGAAAGGTAAAAAAAGAGAGGAGGACGAAAGGAAAGTGAAAGACGCTCGCTCTTGTAGGTACGGCAACATTTCTCGGTTTGTCCATTATGTATTGTAGAAACGCTCGGTAATACTATAACCATGAAGAGACGTGATCTCTTCCTTGAGGTCACTCATGCGAGATTGCACGCCAACATAATGGTCTCAAGCAGGGCATCAGTGCAGGCATCTGCGAGAATTAGAGTGACATGAGTTTTTCCTCCCGCCTAGAATAAACGGCAGCTGTGCCAGTATACTGCAAAGGTTTCACCTGGTCGCCGACTTAACTCGGCGCTACGCGCACCTTTCCAATCGCGCGTACAGCTCGAACTGTGAGCGCTGTCTAATGTACGAGAGATTAAAATACATAGTATTTCGCGACTGTCCTCCATCCGTGCCACAGCAGTAGACGGCGGCCTCTAGGCTGGCTGACATGGGAGTACAAGCAATAGGTGAAAGCTGTGTTTCACCCGAAATAGGCGACCATACAGAATTACCAAATGCTACAAGGTCATTTTTTTCAACAGAAATGGACTGGATGCTAGACATTCGGTATACCAATGCGCAAAGTTGCGGATTATGAAAAGCGACTATTAAACTTAAATGAAGTTAGTGATTTCTTTCCATTATGGGATTATTAGACCTTTTTCATAATCCTCGAGTTCGTTTGCCTGCGCAGCATACTGGCCCAACTAATGGCGGCCCCTGTCATGTTTCAAGTGGAGGCGAGGTCCGAGTTACACGTGCTGGGGTTTGACTGTTACGAGTGTTTCTGTCAAGAGAGCCGAGTCGACATTTTCGGCGTCATAGCACGCTGTTTTGCAGCAGTAAATAGTAGCTGCCATAAGTTGGGAGCTAACTGCATTGCAGGGAAGCTAGCATTACAGCTATAAAAAGCTATATAGGCGTTAAGGCAGACAGTTGGGCTAGGTGGCATCAATCGTGATGAAATATGATTACTAGCGTCCATGTCACCTATGCGCAAGCAGACATGTCTAATTATGTATATACGGATCACTCATCCTTATCTCCATCATCATACTTCATCGCTCTTTTCCCCCGTTGCCTTTTCCCCAAAGTAGAAGGCCGTGGCGTACTAAATCAGGCCACCCTCTGTACCTTGCAATACATTATCTCTCTTTCTTTCAATCGTGACAAATAATCTTTATTGCGATAAGGAGTAAAATAAAACGGCAATAAGAACTGAACCAGTCAAGAAATAAGCAGCGCATATTATAATGTGCACTTACACAACAAGCAAGTAAAATCTGGGAGTTAAAAAAAACGGTGTAGGCGACGGAGATTGGGTCGAGTTCATTTCTATCTCTATGGGGTATGGAAGTCTGCGGCTCTGGGCTCCTTCTACTTGCGTAGAGATATGCGCTCGACATGTGCTGCGTCTCGGCGTCGCGCGCCACGCAATCAAGAGGCTGTGCTGGGGGGGGGGGAATCGATTAATCGAGGTGCTTTAATTGATTAAGTCAATTAATTGAAAGTGGGAAATCGATGACGATTAATCGATTAACTGTGTGAATTTAATCGAATAATCGATTAATCGTTCATCGATTTTACCATCCCTATTTTGAAGAATCCGCACAACGCCCATGGACAAAGCATTGCACCCTTCATAACTTCGTCTGTGTCCCTAAGATGGCCACGTATCAGGTACGTATAAGCTTCTTCTTTCCTCTTTCGGTACTCTATAAACTCAGCATGTGCGAATAATAGTTACCTTGCCTTCTTCGTAGTAAATCTTACAATATGGTAACGCTGCGTGCTATAAATACGTCCAAAATGCAAAAGATGTATGCGTTAAAAGAACGAAATACCAGGATTGGCAGTAAAGTATATAGCTAAGCCAGGAAAAATAAGCAAGTTTCCTGGAACAATACTGTCGCGATCAAAACGTACGCTAGAAGAGTAGGCACTTTGTTCGGATTTATGGCAGCACAAGCATAAAAGAGTAAAAAATCATTTTCGATGAACATATGGTATCCAAAGCTGCTTTGAATATCCACGCGCTCTAAAAGCGCAATTCTTCACTGCGCAAATATTACATTATATATTGTGGCCGATCACTCGTCTCGCGGCTACGTTGCCTCCGCCAGCTGCGCGCGATACACATTAGAGATATTTAGTATTGCGTAAAATGTTTCCGCTAGGGTTAGCGGGTTACAAACGCTAAATTTTTGTAGAGCGCTATTTGACGTCGTTTTAGTATTGCGTAAACACGCCGACATGCCGAAAAGCGCAAAATTGGCAAAACTTCGCTTCGCTATCTGTGTGAAAGTAGTGAAAGCCGCAAAGTGAGCGGTTCAAAACCAAAACCAGCCGTTTGCATGTTTGCATCCATGCCAAGCCCCCGGAAAGAACCTATGCAGTGTTCGTTTCTCTAGGAGTTGTTTTATCTTGCGCGATCATATGCGACAACGGTGTCATCGCCCGTGCTGTGGGACACGAATGCACAGCGACACTAAATCGAGGCACTTATGACAAGAGCATCAGAGACGCAGCCTAATATCGGCGGCCCACCGCTGTCTGGCGAGCGCTTCCAGTGATGCTTTTGCTATGCATATTGCCACCTCCCCACTATGTTATACACTAGCGACGAGGAAGACGATCACGGACTGGCTGACCCGCTCGTGAATGCAAGACCGCTGTAGTGAAGAAGACGAGGATCTTATCATCTCTGCTCCTGTCTCTGCTGCTGGTTCTCCCGAGTCCGACGCAGTACTGTTTGTTCTTCGAGCAATAAAACTCCTGCTCTCAGTGAACCGCGACACTGGTGGAGGTGCTGGGTACTCTGCCATCAGCCCATGACTACGACCCCTCCTTCAAGCCCGACAGGACTCCCACGTGTTGAAACGCCGGTACACCGGACAAGTCGCCGCCTGCAAGGCTTGAGCCCAGAGTTGGCTTCCTTGGAATCGCTACCAGAAACGACCCCACCGGCCCCAGAGATGACATCTGCAAGCAGGCCAACCCAGGTAACCGTCCAAAATCTTCGGATTCCCGATATTTTCCGCGGGGAGGCTCATGAGGATGCCGAGGACCGGCTCGAGCAGTATGAGCGAGTGGCTAAATCAAACCGCTGGGGCCCTGACGACAAGCTTGGCAACGTGTATTTCGCCCTTGACGGCGCGGCAAAGATATGGTACGAAAACCGCGAAGGAAATTTGACAACGTGGGATGAGTTTTCGCGTCGACTGCTCGACACGTTCGGAAAGGCGGATCGTCGTGAAAACGCACAGCGTCTTCTCGAGTGGCGTATACAGAAGCCGAACGAGAGCGTAGCCATGTTTGCTGAGGATATGACCCGGTTGTTTCGCCGCGCCGATCCTGGCATGACCGAAGCGAAGAAGCTGAGCCACCTAATGCGGGGCGTCAAGGAACAGTTGTTCGCGGGCCTAGTGCGTAACCCTCCAACGACGGTGGAGGAATTCATTTAGGGAGGCCACGGCTATCGAGCGAGCGCTCCATCAGCGCTACCAGCAATACGACCGCTTAGCTACTCCTACGGGAGCCGCCGTGCTCGCCACTAGCGATGACAACAACCTAAGGCAAATTATACGCGAGATAGTGCGTGAGGAGCTCGCCAAAGAAACAGCAAGGAAAGCGGCGCCGCAGCAGGAGTACACTGTTGCTTCTGTGGCGGAAGTCGTATGTCAGGAACTTCGACAAGCGTTTGCTCCCTGCAGCCCGTGTCCCGAGCTGAGCCCCGAGCTGAGCCCCGAGCCGAGCACATGCCGCTACGCAGACGCTGTGCGCCACTCGCTGTCTACTGTGCCGGCGCCGCAGTACCGCCAAAGACCACCTGTTGCAGCCTGGGCCCAACGGGAACCCGTGAGGAGGCCCCAGCTTCGCAGGACGGATATGTGGCGCACATATGACCGACGACCACTGTGTTACAGTTGCGGAGAGCCTGGGCACATTTGCCGCTTTTGCCCTTATCGCCCTGTTGGCTACCAGGGTATCTACTCTGGTATTCGATGTCGCCAGTTTGACGACAGCCGTGCGCCCGCCGATGACAGGTTTGCTGCTCCACAAGTGAGTTCGCCTCTCCGGTCACGGTCGCCGTCTCCTGCCCGATTTTCCTCTCCTAACCGCCGAAGTTCTGCTGAGGCCCGAGGTCGGTCTCCCAGCCCACGGCGGGGAAAGTAAAAGAAGCGACCTCTGGGGGGAGGTTGCAAGTTCTCGAAGTGTCGAAAAGCCCCCATTGCCGAGAGAGGACGAGGTTGCCCCGACAAATAACGCCGAAGACACTGTGACTGCTGACCTCACTGTACGAATTGATGGGCACGACGTGACTGCATTAGTAGATACTTGTTCCGATTTCACATAATGAGTGAGACGTTTGCCGACGCCCTTAAGAAAGTTCGAACGCAATGGACGGGCCCGTGTCTTCGGAATGCTGGAGGACAGTTAATGATGCCTACTGGAAAGTGTACGGCGAGACTCGCGATCGGCGATGCAACCTTTGTCGCCAGTTTTGTGATTCTGCGGGAGTGCTGCAAATCGGTCATATTAGGCATGGACTTCCTGCGCGAGCACGGCGCTGTAGTAAACATACGAGACGGAGTGGTAACGTTCTGCACGGTTAATGACGCGGCCCGGGGCACCACGCAAGTCAGAGCTTTACGCATTGTCGACGAAGGCGTTTTTATACCACTTCTCTCGTGCAGCCTAGTTTCTGTCAGCTGCGATGCACTGCTAAACGGAGACGGTGTAGCGGAAGGTATCACTGCCCTTCTTCTCCGACGCGGTATTGCCATCGCTCGTGGAATCGTGAGCTTGACTGATGGACGTGCGCAAGTGCTCCTGACAAATTTCTCCAGCGAACGCAGGTACATCAGTAAAGGCACCGCTGTAGCGTACCTGGATGACATTAACCACGCACGCGACTGCTTCGCTTTGCAAGAAGACCCCACAGACGCAACACCGTGTGCTCCTGTCCTCGATCTTGGCCCTAGTTTAACGCAGGCAGAGAAACTTCATCTTCTAGAGCTGCTCCACCAATTCAGGGGCTGCTTCTCCTCAACATCGCGAGTGGGCCAAACGCCGCTGACGAAACACCGCATTGTGACAGAGGAGACAGCAAGACCAATTAAACAGAACCCGTACCGCGTTGCACCGAGAGAACGCGAAGCAATTCAACAGCAAGTACAGAAGATGCTCGAGGATGATGCAATACAGCCGTAGAACAGCCCCTGGGCATCACCTGTGGTGTTGGTCAAGAAAAAGGATGGTAGCCTCCGGTTCTGTATCGATTACCGCAAGCTCAACCGCGTCACGAAGAAGGACGTTTACCCATTACCACGTATCGACGATTCCTTGGACAGATTACGGCACGCGCAGTACTTCTCATCAATGGACCTAAAGAGCGGTTACTGGCAAATTGAGCTCGACGAACGTGATCGCGAGAAGACTGCCTTCGTGACGCCTGATGGGCTTTATGAATTCAAAGTTCTCCCCTTCGGACTGTGCTCAGCCCCAGCCACGTTTCAAAGGCTAATGGACACTGTTCTCACCGGCCTCAAATGGAAAACATACCTGGTATACCTGGATGATGTAATTGTCTTTTCGGCCACATTTGACGAACATCTAAAGCGGCTACATTCGGTTCTCCAGGCGATAAAATCCGCAGGACTCACATTGAAGGCCGAGAAATGCCACTTCGGCTTTAAAGAGCTTCAGTTCTTGGGCCATGTAGTCAGCCACGAAGGTGTTAAGCCTGACCCTGCTAAAATTGAAGCCGTCGCGAAATTTCCGAGGCCCACAGATAAAAAGGCAGTCAGACGCTTCCTCAGTCTTTGCGCCTACTACCGTTGATTCATCGCAGATTTCTCGCGCACCGCTTTCCCACTCACTCGTCTAACAAGAGACGACGTCGCGTTCGTGTGGACGGAGGAGCAAGAAACGGCATTTAGTGAATTGCGGCAACGCCTACAAACTCCGCCGGTGCTCGCTCATTTCGATGAGGATGCCCCAACAGCCATTCACACGGATGCCAGCAATGTGGGACTCGGCGCCGTTCTCGTTCAGTGGCAAGATGATTGCGAGCGAGTCATTGCCTATGCGAGCCGGACACTGTCGCGTGCCGAGGGTAATTACTCAGCTACGGAAAAAGAACGCCTCGCTGTAGTATGGGCAGTCACCAAGTTTCGCCCGTACTTGTACGGTCGTGCTTTTCAGGTAGTCAGCGACCACCACTCCCTTTGTTGGCTGACGAACATCAAAGACCCGTCCGGACGCTTGGCCCGTTGGAGCCTCAGATTGCAAGAATATGACATGACTATTGTGTATAAATCCGGACGGCAACATTTAGATGCCGACTGCCTCTCACGGTCCCCTATCCAACCCTCTGGGACCGATGATGATGAATTTGCAGCTTTTCTGGGAGTCGTTAATGCGGCAGACATCTCCACGCAACAACAAGCTGACGAGGAGCTCAGCTCTTTGATTCGGTTTCTGGATGGGAAATGTACAAATGCGCCGAAAATGTTTTCAAAAACGTTGCCATCATTCTGTTTGCGTGACGGTATTCTCTACAGAAAGAACTTCGTTTCAACTGGGAATCGTCATCTCCTTGTCGTGCCCACAAGTCTCGGTACCGAAATCTTGCGGGCCTGCCACGATGAGCCATCTTCGGGGCACCTTGGCTATACACGAACCTTGGCAAGAATCAGAGAGAAATACTACTGGCCAAGGCTCGCTGGGGACGTAAAGCGTTACGTCAGAACTTGCCTTGACTGTCAGAGACGCAAAGCACCACCAGCTAAACCCGCCGGACTTTTGCATCCAGTCGCAGTTCCAGAAAGGCCTTTTGCCCAAATTGGAATGGACCTCCTGGGCCCATTTCCTATTTCCGACAGCGGCAATAAATGGGCAAAAGTTGCGACAGACTACCTCACCCGCTACGCGGAAACCAAGGCAATTCCTTCCAGCACTGCAGCCGAGGCGGCCCAATTCTTTATTGAAAACATCGTACTGCGGCACGGCGCTCCACATACGGTCATCACCGACAGAGGAACCACATTCACAGCTGAGCTGCTGCGCACTATACTCATGCTCAGTGGTACGTCGCATAGGCAGATAACCGCCTACCACCCACAAACGAATGGGCTTACGGAACGCCTCAACAAAACTATTGCCGACATGCTCAGCATGTACGTCGATGTCGAGCATAAGAACTGGGATAAAATACTGCCGTATGTTACCTTTGCATACAATACTGCAAGGCAAGAAACAACGACAATGACGCCGTTCCGTCTCCTTCATGGGCGAGATGTCACGACCATGCTTGACGCCATGCTGCCTCACGATTTCAGTGAGACAGACGCTGATGCCGCAGCATTCACCCAGCGTGCCGAAGAAGCCCGGCAGCTAGCGCGCGTCAGAATAACTAACCAGCAGGAACGTGACACACGACGATACAACCTTAACTAACCAGCAGGAACGTGACACACGACGATACAACCTTCGGCATCGATTCGTCGTCTATCAACCGGGCGAAAGAGTCTGGGTTTGGTCTCTCGTACGACGCCGGGGGCTCGCGGAGAAGCTCCTACGCCGTTACTTCGGCCCGTACAAGGTGCTTCGCCATCTTAGCGATGTCACCTACAAGATGGTTCCTGACAGCCCGCCTTGTTCCAAACGCCGTCAACATCTGCCTGAGACAGTACACGTGCTGCGTATGAAGCCGTACGTTTCCGAATGAACTGCGAACTATCTCGGCAAAATAAGATTGACTGTTCCTTGTTCAGTGAGCATCGGGACGATGCTTCTTCTGGCGGGGGGATAATGCCACCTCCCCACTATGTTATAAACTAGCGACGAGGAAGACGATCACGGACTGGCTGACCCGCTCGTGAATGCAAGCCCGCTGTAGTGAAGAAGACGAGGATCTTATCATCTCTGCTCCTGTCTCTGCTGCTGGTTCTCCCGAGTCCGACGCAGTACTGTTTGTTCTTCGAGCAATAAAACTCCTGCTCTCAGTGAACCGCGACAATATGCAGTGAGCGAAACCAAGAATCGACATCAAAAACAATGCTCTCACCGTCCGTAGTCCATTACCGAAGCAAGAACACTCGAAGCGAAAACCAGCAACACTATTTATTGTTTATCAGCTAGTCCCACAGGGCAGCAAGACGACACGATAGATGAGAAGCGGGCAGCCGTCACTTGAAGGGGGCCGCCATGTTCTCCGCGCTAAACAAACTTACCGAGCGTTTTGCGCCTCCGCTAAATTCGAAAAATAGCGAGCGAGCGCTAAACGCAAAGCTGGTATAGCGTGCTACGCATGCGCAGTCTGACCCCGCTAAATTTTAGCGTTTAGCGGGGAGCAACTTACGCTGCACTAAATCTCTCTATTATAATATGCTTCGTAAATGCAACCGTCGAACGCGTAGCGTAGGCGGCCCCGCCATGGCGGTGTACTGGCTATGGCACTCGGCTGTTCATCCGAATGCCGCGGGATCGAATTCCCTCCGCGTCAACGGGATTTCGATTAAGTCTAAATCTCGAGGCCTGTGTACTGTGCGATGTTGATTGGTTGATTTATGGAGTTTTACGTCCCAAAACCACGATTTGATTGTCAGAGACGCCGTACTGGAAGGCTCCAGAAATTTCGACCACGACGGGTCCCTTAACGTCAGTCCTCGTTGAAGGACCCCTACTGATCGAAATTTCCGTATCCCATCACTACGGCGTCACTCATAAGGATATCGTGGTTTCGGGACGTAAAGCCCCATAAATCAATCAATCAAATTAAAGTTTGGCGCTAAGAATGCTGGAGTAGCGAAATAGAGAGTTTTTTTACTGCAATGGCATACTTTCAGCTAAGGGAATTCTTGTACTTAATTATTCGAATCGGTTACTGAGTTATCAACAGAGCTAACTTTACCCGTACTGGAATTGGTGTCCTTCTAAAGGTTCCTTGGTCCCGATGAATTATCCAAGGAAAGCGGTTCTTCGGACTAGCTGTGTGCAAATAGCCCGAAAATTTTCAAGCATTGAATGACGGCAAGCTTATAGCCCACACGCACACACACAAAAAAAATTCTTAGTGGCTCTCACCTGCCAGTGCTGCGCAAATGAACACGGCGTGCAACTTGCTGACATACATCGTGGATTTATGATCTCTATCGGCGACAAAGCGCTCCGTGGTATTGTGCGACGTCCGCTCTGAACGAGCGCGACACTACCTTTGGATCAGAGAGCTATGTCCCTTACTGTGCGGAATGAGAAAGAGGGCTTATATGGCCCGTGATACCGAAACCATACTGGTCGTAAGCGGAAGGGTGGAAGCGGGGAATGGCGACGAGAGGAAGAGTGACGTGGCCACAGACACGAGATACGGTGACGGTTCTGGCAGCTCGCTTGAAAGACGACGCTTCGCTCTGTGAGCGAGACAGACGTTCAAAAACGAAGATAAACAGACCCGCTTGAGCATACGTGGCAGCTTAGTCGCTTGGCTGCACGCGTATCTGCATGCACGTAGGTACGGTAAGGGAGATGCTATATAGTTCCTCCCCTTATCACCTCAAGCGAGGTCCGCAACGGCGAGGAAATGTAACACGACTTAGAATTGCACTTCATTGCGTCCATTGCAAAGGGACAACTAATGCCCCGTCTTACTCTATATCGAAACTTGGCTGCCTCGAAGGAGAAAAAATACGATATTATGTGACAATAGCACCCCCCTCCCATTTGCCCCGCCATGGTGGTCTAGTGGTTATGGCTCTCAGCTGTTGATCCGAAGATCGTGAGTTCGAATCCCAGACGCAGCGCGTGTATTTCGATGAGGGCGAGGTGTTGAGACCCGTGTACTTCGCGATGTCGGTGCACGTTAAAGAACGAAAGGTGGTCGAAATATCCGGAGGTCCCCCTCCACTTCGGCGTCTCTTATAACCATATTTCGTTTTGGCATGTGAAACTCCAGAAGTCGATCAATGACACCCCGTTCGTGGTTCTGCGTTATTCATTGACAACCTGAGCGCATACTACGATTGCATATATCTGTGGCTAGCCTTAGAAAAATTACTGCTCCATCACTTGTTTCTATACGTATATATTCCGAGCGCCTATTTTCAAGACTCCGTTTATTTTGGCTTGACCCCACACCTATTGTTTCCTTTTTCTACCACATCTCAATCTCTTCTTTATATTGCTCATTTTTTTTAATGTTCTCGAATTTCCAACGTCACAATGACCTTTACATGCAACCATAATGAATATTCGTACTGCTACTAATTCGCATTTTCATTGAGCTGCAACAGCACTTGATTATTACTTGGTCACAATTAGAGGCCGGTTGTGTTGTCATTAAAAAAGCGTGTTTTGGGCGCCAATAATAGGCAGGCCAAACAAGATTTTAGGCCTCGAACGTCGTAAATATAGGCGCAATAATTTTTTTGCCTAGATTCAAATAATTTTAAAGGAAGACGTGCGCGGCTTCTATCAGATAAGAGAAGAAAAAATGTTCTTTTGTGCGATGGCACAAAACTTGAGCACAGCCGTGCTATTGCCCCGCAAATCTGATAGACTGATCACGTTAAATTGGCTTAATTCAACAATGACGCTGCTAACATCCATGCTTATTGGCCTGTCGCTTACTCTAGTGTCGCATATAGTGAAATAGACGGGGAAATAACGCAGGCCTGCGCGGAACCGCAGCACAGTGGCAGCGTAAGCTGGAAGAGCGACCTTCTTAGAGGCCATTGTAAACGCTTCGGGATCTGGCCAAGTGATCGGGCCATCCGGTATATCGAAGAGCCAAGTCAGGTTGCTGCCGGGGCTGCGCACGTCGCCTGTCGCGTGGCGCATGGCACGATACGACAAAACTGCTTCACGAGGCAGCGCGTGGTAATAATGACCGCGGAAAAGTCGAAGATCGTTTCATATTGATGATGTTGATTATGCCTCTGTAATGGGTGCACAGCTGCAAAGCATGCACCACTGTGTTCTTTCAAATGATTCCTCGCACTCGTTATGCAGTCCATTTTTCGAGACGTGTAGTGGCGTATTGCTATTCTGCCACGTAACATTACATTTGTTAATGCGATTCGTCGGCAGGCTTTATACCTATATACAGGTCTTTTTGCAATGACCTTTCAAGCTCACGCGTAGCTTAGTGGTAGAATGCTCGACTGGCACGCAGAGCGACGTGGGTTCGAATCCTTCTCGGTCCTGGTTTTCGCGATAGTGGTTACGGACACTGGCGGCAGCGGCGGCTGACAACTACGGCGTCTAAGACGGCCGTTGTTGTGATCTCATAACAGCTGACGCTGTAAAACGTACTTGCAACCTAGCAGTACTGACTATAAGAAGCGCTGCTTTATGTCTGCCTTCCGCCACTATGGGACAAAAGCAAACAGACGAATAATAAATTCAAGAGGCAAGGATAAAGAAATTGTACATTGACATTGTCCGAATTGTACATGGTGTTACGACCGGGCTTTCTACCAGGAACGGTGCACATGGCTGTATGCCTGCATTGCAGTGTCCCCACCGGAGGGAGGGTGACTAATTCGGTCACCCACCAGGCCATCTCTGTTGGGGGTCGACACTGCAGGTGCCCGTGAGCACAGTGTCCCGGGAAACGTATACCCGACTCGCTTGGACCAGATGCGTCCGCGACAAGGTGGCGCCGCCAAATGTCGCTGCTCACCCGCGGTGTTTGTGCGTGTGCGTGCGCGTGGGTGTGTGTGCGAACGCTGCTACTTTGCCCGCAGAAGGCAGTGCTTTTGCCCCTTTCCTACTCGAGGCGAACATGGAGAGGGAATGTGGAGGCGGTCACTGTGGGCGTCGGAGGGACGACCCCTTCTAACGGGCCCTCATGCCATGATTGGACACCTATGCAAGATGTTCCCGAACAATGGACTCTTGAGATGTATAAGACGAGCCGCCGAGCTCACTCTCGGCGCTTTTGGGAATCGCTTTTTTTGGAATCGCTTTTTGCATTATCTTTTCCTTGGACCATCTTACTGTAAATATGTGAATTAAACGTCCTTGAAGTTCACTCTGCCCCAGCCTCCGTCGTCCTGAGACCCGGCACCTGCGGGTCGTTTTCACCGCTCACCACCCCACTACCCGCTGGCCGGCTCTTGTAGCAGGCCAGTCGTAACAATCTGGCTGGCAGCGGTGAGATTCGACACCCGGAGGTCCCAACATCGACATGACAGCGCCTCGTGGTCCTGCTGACACTGCTTGGCATAGAAGTGGTCCTGAACTCGTGGGCATGTTCGGGATCGGCTGATCATGGTCGTGGCCTCAACACCGGAAAGAGCGTGCCTGGCTTCATGACTGCATATGGTGAGTGCATGGCTTCTCTTCATTGAGATATCACCTGGCTTTGTGTAGATATGAGAGGTACAGAGCAGTGATTTGGTGCAACTGTTGACGGAAGTTGAGTACGTCGAGGTCGATAAGGGTGACGGAAATTGGAGTACGTCAAGGTCGACTAGGTTGACGGAAGTTGAGTACGTTGAAGTTGTAATAGGTTGACGGAAGCTAGAGTACGTCAATACCAAAGTAAAGTGAAGAGGTAGCAGCACTAAGGGCAGCCATGAATTTAAAAGCACTGAAGAAGCCGGAGTTGTTAAAGTTGGCCGAAGAGTTGGGCATCAAAATTGATAAGACAAAAAGGAAGCCGGTAATCATTGAGGCGATCGAGGCGATCGGGGTAGACGACGAGGAACTTGAGAAATGTCTGGAGGCCATTGCGGAGAAAGAGGAGCAGCGCAAACGCTTAGAGGAACAGGAACAGCGCAGACGTATAGAGGAAGCAGAAGAACGGAGGCGTAAAGAGGATGAATGAGCAAGCAGATAAAAGGGAAAAACACAGGGTTGAAATGGAAAATCTGGAAAGAAAAATTCAATCACTAAAAGAGGACCGAGTGAGAACATGATGCACAAATTTAGAGACGGCGAGAATATAGAAAGCTTTCTTACAACTTACGAGCAGGTTTGTGCAGAAGTTGAGCTCAATCGTGAACATTGGTCGTATCCCCTGCTCTTTATAATTCCTTGTAAAGTGTCAGAAGTGTTAGATCGTCTTCCTAAAGAGCAGTTTGAAGATTATGAGAGCGCGAAGAGGGCCTTGTTCAAGCGTTGCGGTGTTACGGTTGGTCACAGAGAAAGGAGTGAAGCTCCAGTGGAAAAGAGGAGACCGGAAAAGCCGGAAGTGTCTTGCAAAGTAGAATGCGAGAAAAATGTAGAAGACGAAAGCCCAGCCGCTGTGATAGTGGGTCATGGCACTCTTCCGACGCATCGAAGGCACGGCAGCTTTGTTGGGAAAGGCCTGGCAGGGACAGTTGCGACTGTTAGCGCAGGGAAGGCCCAAAAACAGCCTCAGCACGTGAAAAGCGATGTCGTCGGAGGGCTTAAGTCGGAGGCCATTCCGCAAGGCGTTCCGTGGGAGGGCGAGGTTGGTTCCAGCAGCCCTGATGGGGTCGATGAGGAGCTGGAGACCGTCCTCGTGCCTCACCACTCGAACGGCCTTCCGGAATCGCAGAATGCTGTGAACGAACAAAGCGCACATTCGTTGCTAAGTGAAGTCGGGGAAGGCCTGGCTAGAAAGCTCTTGAGAAGTAGCGCAGGACAGGCCCGGCAGCGCGAGCGCGCAGAGAGCAACGTGGGGACAGGCCAAATGAGTAGTGAGGCAGCTTGCAAAGCTGCGAATGATTTGGCATGCCTGTCACATGAATGTGTCGCGGATCCCAGCACGGCTGCATGCCAGGAGAGCAGCGTTTTGGAAATTCAGGAGAAAGCGCTAGCTTTCATTAAAGATGCCATAATGGCAGTAGAAACGGATGAGGGCCAGAGAGAGTGCGATACATCGATGTGCAAAGCGACTACCAAAGAGGTACATGAGCAAGCTGCGAACTCTTTTGCACAAGTATCGTTTGACAATGTCGCGACGGTGGTTCTTGCACACGATGTCCAAGGGCATTTCGACAAGTGTGGCAAGAACACCGGAGTAAGATCGGAGAAGTGCACTGAAGCACAAGGAAGGGTAGATGAGGCAGTCGGGGACAACTCCCAGGAATTTGAGCTGCATTGTGTGGATGCAGGCTGCGTTCCTCTTAAGCCCATTGAGTTGGCTGCCCTACGGAATCAATAGGCACGTGGTCTCAAAGTAGATCATGTAGACAGCGCAGGCACGGGTAGCTCTTGTGACATGCTCGTCATGGAGAATGAGGCCCCAGCATGTTGCTCGAAAAGGAGCACAAAGTGGCATGCCAAAAAGAAAAAGCGCCACAAAAAGAAAGCAGACCTCCCCACATGCTCCAAGGCGAGCTTGCGGAGAGGCCACAGACAGTGGAATGGGGGGATCAGACTAGCCAGCCTAGCTAGACGTGCAGGTTCGTCCCGCGTCAGTAACTGTCACCCCAGACGTCATGCTCTTAGAAGAAAAGGAAGCAGGAAAGTGGGTTTTCATGGAACACCGTTCGCGAGAAGGCGACCATTAACTTTCCGCAGTTCCTTTCACTGTGCCGCAGCCGCGTCGCGGGAATGCGTGTTCGTTGACCTTCGCGAAGTCGCTGCGCGGGGTGACAAAAGGGAGGCGCCTGCAAGGAAATCGGTTCGGTCGCGCGGAATAGCGAGCAGGTGTTTGGCGTTTGGTGCTTCTCGCTCAGCTAGAAGGGCTTTCCGCGTGCGTCCACCACGTGTTCGGCTAAGCCCCAGCCCTTTTCCAAAGAATACGGTTAGCAACTAATGGGTAAGGCCATAGATGGATAAGACCATTAGGTTCTTTTGTTGGTTATTTTTTTTTTTTGCTTAGGACAGGTCTTTTTTTCGTGTATGTTTGTGTGTAAGAGTGTTTCTGCACCGCGAAAGTTGTTTTAGAAAAATGTTTCGTGGTTTTCTTTGCTAGCTTAAGGATAGCTGCGTGATTTAATTCTCACGTAAATGTTGGATTTTGAGCGTCGCGAAATATGTTTATTTTAAACGCTGTTCCTAAGTAGTGTAACCATTACCGTAGGGAAAGGTTTATGGGATCGGCTAATTGTATATATTGAAATGAGTCAGGAAACGGTGAAAAGATTAGATGAAGGAGCAGGAGTAAGTTGAGTACCACTCGCCGCATTGTAGTCGCGTAGACGACGCAGTGGCGCTCAAGGAAAGTGCGACCGTTATATTTTGAAGTGATGATATGAGTTGCGTTTGTGTGTTGTGTGCGAACACAATTCGATGTTCGTGCACAAACGACGTAATAACGGCCGTCTTTCGCGGTTTAACTTGGCTCTTCATCAAATACGTGTTTGAGGTTCGCTAAAGGAGACTGAACTTGTTCCCCTGACGTAGCGAGAGCCTCAGAATGGTTTCCCGATTTCTATTTGTCGGTTTTCATTTATATATCTCACTTGTAGATTTGTTTCTTTAGCCACGTGTTGAATCAAGTTATGATCAACTTGGCGGTTGAATTTAGGCTTTTGAAGTGGCTGCTCTTTTAGTGTTGTGTGGGGCCAAACGAAAGAGGGTAGATTTAGTGGGCCAAAATTGCCCAATTTTCGGGCAAGCAAGCCATGTGTGTCTTGTAGAAGAGTCGCTGTGTGCTGGCTGCGTGTGGTTGTGGGTCCAGTGCAGGTTCGTCGGGACCTCCAGCTGACGAGGGGTGATGAACGTGGCGGACTGCTACCATTCTGGACGTGATCCACAGGAGGGTCACTCGGAACAAGACCACCCGTGGTTTCGAGACGGACGGCCCATGAAACAAGCCACCGTAAAGCGACTTGGCCCGGGCGAGCTGCCATAACGATCCCTCTGCACAGTGGCTGCTGGCCACTGCTCGTCGGGATCTTCTGCGCCGCCGGAGAAGCTGTTACGACCGGGCTTTCTACCAGGAACGGTGCACATGGCTGTATGCCTGCATTGCAGTGTCCCCACCGGAGGGTGACTAATTCGGTCACCCACCAGGCCATCTCTGTTGGGGGTCGACACTGCAGGTGCCCGTGAGCACAGTGTCCCGGGAAACGTATACCCGACTCGCTTGGACCAGATGCGTCCGCGACAAGGTGGCGCCGCCAAATGTCGCTGCTCACCCGCGGTGTTTGTGCGTGTGTGTGCGCGTGGGTGTGTGTGCGAACGCTGCTACTTTGCCCGCAGAAGGCAGTGCTTTTGCCCCTTTCCTACTCGAGGCGAACATGGAGAGGAATGTGGAGGCGGTCACTGTGGGCGTCGGAGGGACGACCCCTTCTAACGGGCCCTCATGCCATGATTGGACACCTATGCAAGATGTTCCCGAACAATGGACTCTTGAGATGTATAAGACGAGCCGCCGAGCTCACTCTCGGCGCTTTTGGGAATCGCTTTTTTTTGGAATAGCTTTTTGCATTATCTTTTCCTTGGACCATCTTACTGTAAATATGTGAATTAAACGTCCTTGAAGTTCACTCTGCCCCAGCTCCCGTCGTCCTGAGAACCGGCACCTGCGGGTCGTTTTCACCGCTCACCACCCCGCTACCCGCTGGCCGGCTCTTGTAGCAGGCCAGTCGTAACAATAGGAAAGACGTCTCAGCACCGCCAAATACATTTCCGCCCCTTTAAGGTGTGAATGTTTGAATAAATCTCTTTAGAGAAGCACGTGGAACGTACTCTAAGAATATGCCCATCACATTTTTTTTAGGGGCGAAGCTCCTCTTAGTCTAACCTTGTCACGCGTCAGGCGTCAGGCGTAACCCGCGTGCTGGGAGGCACGCGCTCGCCCTCGGCGTTCGCCTCGGCGCGTGCCTCTCTCTCTCTCCCGGCGCGTGGCTCCCGGCGCGTGCCTCTGCTGTCTTGTGAGAAAGAGAGAGAGACAGAGAGAGAGCGAAAGGCGCGCGTTGGCTATGGAAACGCTCTTTCTTAGAGGAACGCCGTACCAGCTCGCAAAGAAGGAGAACGCGCTCTCACCCGCGAGAGACAACGTTGGCGCAGGCAGCGTCTCCTAGCGAGTTTCTTGATTGAGAAATACCGACTGCTCGCGTTGGAGAAGCGTTCACCGGCAACCCATATATATATATATTATATATATATATATATATATATATATATATATATATGCTGTCTTGTGAGAAAGAGAGAGAGACAGAGAGAGAGCGAAAGGCGCGCGTTGGCTATGGAACGCTCTTTCTTAGAGGAACGCCGTACCAGCTCGCAAAGAAGAACGCGCTCGTAGGTTTGCACTTGCTAGCCGTTTCAGTACCAGTTCTAGGCGAGTAGCATGTTCCTCGCTGGTTGCGCCACTGATGATTACGTCGTCTAAGTAGACGCACACGCCAGGAATTCCTTGAAGCTGCGATTCCATGTACCTTTGAAATATGGCTGGGGGCTGCCGCTACCCCGAATGGAAGTCGCCTTACCCTGTACAGTCCTCGTGTTGTATTAAGCGTGAGCACCTCAGAAGTTTTGTCGCTCACCTTCAGCTGTTGATATGCCTGCGTGAGGTCCAGGGTGCTGAATAGTTTCCCTCCTCGTAGCGTGCTGAAAACTTCCTGTGGTGTTGGCAGGGGGTATCAAGACGATTTTGTCGCCAAGTTCACGGTGAACCGGTAGTCCCCACAGAGACGTAGGCTTCCATCTTTCTTCCTCACTGCAACCAGAGGTGTGGCCCAGTTTGAATGCTGTGTTGGCGCAATAATACCCTGTCGTTCCAGCTTGTCGAGCTCCTTCTCGTAGGCAGGTTGCAAGGCAAACGGTATCGATCTGGCCTTTAGAAACTTCGGACGGGCCTCTGGGTGAAGCTCTAAGTCAACGGGTGGCCCGTTGTGTCCAGAAATTTCGTCAGAAAAGACCGTCCCGTACTTCTTCTGCAGCTGCTCGACGAGTTTTTGTCGCCCATTTGAGCTTCCTTCTGCTGCCTGGTTGATGCCGCAGATCGCGATGTTGAGAGCGTGGAACCACTTTCTGCCCAAGAGGCTAGATCCAGTGCCCTTCACAATTACGATAGGCAGTTGGGTCACCGTGCCGTTGTATGCAACTTCTACGTTGGCACTGCCTAGAGTTGGCAGGTCTTGTCCTGACCATGTTCTCAGGTGCGTGTCTTCATCGAATAGATGTGGAGCATTCCGTGGCCATCGGTTGCGGTACGTCTCCTCGCTGATGAGCGTGCAGGCTGCTCCCGAGTCAACCTCAAACTCTATGGGCTGGCGGTTCACAACAAGGGTGACCATTATCTTTGGTCGCGTGCCGAGGTTGACGTTATGCAAGTCATACAACAATGTTGGTGCCGGTAGGCTGTGCTGCGTCTCAACTTGAGTTATCGACCTTGGGGAGTTCCCGCTTTTGTGTCGTTGGGGTGGCCCCTTCGCGAGTTTCTTCTTTGATATGCAGGCCTTCTCAATGTGACCGCGTTTATTGCAGAAATTGCATATAGCTGCTTGGAATTTGCGTGTCTGGGGGTTGTGTTGCTCATCGCAACGCCAGCAGCGTTGCGTTTTAGCCGACTTTCCTGCACTTGCCTGGTTGTGATGACCTCTGTGAGCCGCTGCATGGTGAACCGGCTCGGTGGTCCCTCGCATGTCTCGCTGCTGTTGGCTAGCGCTTTCCGCTCGAACAGCGATATCGTAGGCTTTCGTGAATGTTAGGTCACACTCGGCAAAGAGTCTTTGTTGCAAGAGATCGTCCCGTAGTCGACACACAACCCTGTCGCGCAACATAATGTCCAAGGGTAACATCGTTGCGTTGGGAGGTGGCGTTGCTGTCGTCTGCTGTCCGGTGGCTGCTGCATCTGCCTGTATTGGGCGTAGCGTCCCGAAGTTGCAGTCGGGCGGCCAGAGTCTTTCAGTGCCTGGGCGAACGCGCTCCTCGGGCAGTCGAGCGCGCGCTCCGCCTCCGCTCGCCGCTACCTCGTGGCGGCGCTGTGCGAGTAGACTAGGAGAAGCTGGCGCTGAACGGCCGCGCGTACTAAGCTCCCAAATTCGTGTTTACACGCGAGTTTCATTGCTTTCGTGCTCCGTGCAAGCTTTCCCAGGTACCTATACCGCATGCAGTCTCACTATCAGTCATGCCGGTGCGAAAGTTGCATTTAAATTTGATAGTATTTGTGTTTGATTTTCCGTTTCAGGCTTTCGCAATCACGTGCTCCGTATGTCATATTGCTGTGTACCACTGTGGAAATCGAGCGGAAAGAAAAACTCCGATGGGCTTACGTTCCATGAAATACCAGCGGACGCTGGTAGACGGGAGAGGTGGCGCGCAGTGATTAAGCGGGATAATTGGTGAATGGGTGAGGCGGAATAATTGGTATGGGGGAGAGGTGGCTCGCAGTGATTAGGCGGGATAACCAGACTGGGGAGAGAGGCGCAAGAAGCAGGCGACGGGAGTCCGCCAAAAGCGAGAGGGGGAGCCGGGGGGGCCGGCCTGCGCGTCCTTGAAGCTTTCCGTGAAGTCCGTGTTCGCGGTTGGAGACATGGCATAATGCAACCATTGTAAGCCATGAATCGCGACAACTTGGTCGAGTCGAAGTAAGAAACCATCATCTTCTTAGTTGATGTATTGTTCCCCCCCCCCCGACAGCTTTCTCGACCTAAGGTGCTTTTGCACTGCCTCCGCGATGGGCGGTCGATCGAGGAAGTGCAAGGCGACGATGTCATGTGATGACGTCATCACGTGACCTCATAGTGAAGTCTCAAATTTTCGCAAACTGTGACGTCATACGGTGATGTCAACACGTGATAATTTTTTTCTATCGCTCGTGTTCACGCCGCCGACGCAGTCGGTCAATTCGCGCATTTGATGAGGCATCTAAAGCTTTAGCTTTAATGACCTCTATTTTCGCAGCAATATCTGCGTGCATGTTTTGCAAAGAATCTCGTTACCAACTGACAGCACTGAAGGCAGGCCGCATTTTTCACGCGAGTAACATTATCTCAAGACTCAACACTGTGACTTCAGACTTTTCTTTTTTCAAAAGCCTGCCCTAAGGCATAATAATTTATCAATCAAAAATACACATCGGGCAGTGTTGCAAGACGCGCGCTGCAGAAGGAGCTGTTTTTGTTTGTTTTTCGTACATCACGATAGACTGCTTTAGGCTACGAAATGTTTAGTAGTGCATGCGCTAAGTAGCTTTAGGCTACTTAGAGTATGCACTCCAGGCTTGCGTGTAGTCAGCTACACCAGTAGGCGTTAGCATGCATCGCGGCTGTCGAAGCGCCCAAGCTATCAGTATTAGCTACTGGCACGAACATCATTCTAAAAAACAGGGGGTGCAAACGCAGACACCAAAGTGACGACACGACAAACGCCGACTAAAGACCTGTTTGTGGTGTCCTCACTTCTTCTTGTGTCCGTGTTTGCACGCCCTGCTTTTCAGAATGAATACTTACCAACTAGCTCAGCTCTCTGTTATTCATGGCACAAACTCCTACCAAAAATTCCGCGCAACACTCAACCGCGCTGTCATATCGGCTCAGCAGACGACGCGCAAGGGCCTCGATGCGCCGCCAACTAGCCGCGAACGGCCTATAAAAAAGGATTGTTTCCATGAGCGACAAGTGCTTCACTATCTCCGTTTACAGAAGTGTTGATTATACTTCGAACAGTGTGAAATACGGCCGGAAACTCAAAAATATAACAGCTGCGAATGCAGCCGCGGCCTTCGTTTCCGTGCGCGACAGCGTGACGGTAACTGTACTCCGGTGGCGGCGCGTGGCGGCCGAAAGCCGTACTAACGCCGACGGCCGATTCCCATTGCTCCGCGCTCCATCGCCCAGGCACCAGGGGACTGCTCTCCGCGGTTTCGCATTAGCCAACTGCTCACGCCGTGTCAGCGCGGCGGCGTATGCTGGCCGTCCCATTGCCCCTGATGCTAGCGGTTGTTTTCCGGGAGTTGGTAGAACTACACTAAGTTGGAGAGAGTGAACTAGAAGAGAGGGCTAGTGGGCTCAGTGCTTTGCAGTGGCAGCGGAGGGGAGGTGAAGCCATCGGCATCAACGGGTCGAGGGCGTTACACGGTTACACTGCATTCGCAAGGGCGCCACCCCGTGGCTGCGTTTATTAGCCCCGAGAACTTGGGGTGGCGCCGCCTGGCGTGAGAGAGGGGTGGCGTCACGGCAAGGACTCATGAGCTTCGATTCTCTCCTTCCGCCGTGGCGCCCCGGGGAAACACGCGCTTGCATTGTCGCGTTAGCGTGATAGGGTGTTCGTGTTTTGTTGCTTGCTTCAAGTTGCCAATAAATAAGAAAAACAGCAACCAAGAGCAATGATATATTTGTTTCTACAATTGTCATCCACTCCCGCGCTCCGCCGTGCTTAATTTGAAACGGTTATCAAGTTGTGTTATTGTGTCGCGCTGCTCAGCTCGAGAATGCGGGAGAGATTACTGGTTGCTGCGCACTTATATAGGGGGCGCAATGCAAGAAACCTCGTAAACTTCATTTGAAGGAGACGTAAGGAACTACAGGGGGCACAATTTATCCGCGGACCTCGCGGTTTTGTTATGTAAAACACCACAATTGCATTATTATATTGCGTTGTTCACGACCGTACTCTTTATAATATTGTTTTTCCGCCTCAAGTTTTCTTTGAATTGGACGAACGCACGCATCTGCAGCCAACTTTTCTGTCATGCCTCCTTTCTGGGCCCGGTCGCAACAGCATCACGCAGTGTCGTGTCTCCCAATAGATCTCTTAAAGGTTCGCCCTAACCCTCCGAGCTGTTGCGTTAGTATGGTCTGCGTTCTCATTCACTCGTCGTATTGTTTAGTTTCACTTACTCCTTTCACTTAATTCTTGCAATATATAATGTTGGTGTTTCTGTTCACTACGAAACGCAAATGATGTTAGCTAAATGTTTAACTTTGTTGTCATCAGCTTGCCTGTTCGTGAAATGTTGTACCAGTGGTGCTGTCAGGTTCACACGTACCAGTTTAGATAAAGCGATGCGTATATCATATATTTGCCTCAGTTGCGTTACCTCTGAGCTGTGTCAAACGATATACGACCAAGGCACGAGAGGTCGACTGGGCGCTCATTACTGCAGTGGAGAAGGAAATATGTGGGCCGTGTCGTTGAGGGGGCTATCCGAAACCGTCCAGAAGAACAAATCATTAATTTTAACTTTCGGGCCTTTGTTTTTCAAATGGCTGCTATCAGTATAGCGTTCCACATTGAGTGAGAGACTGCTGTTTGCGACGCGGCGATAGATCACACCATGCAGCTGTTCGTGCAAAGCATGGCACGGGCACGTAATCAGTAGTGACTGTTGCAAGGATTCCTGTACACGGTCATAGTGCCTATCTTTTAGTATTTCCGAAAACGCAGTCATGAGACTGCCGTCATCCCTGTATTCACAGTAATCGTTTGTGACACACGTATTCAGCTATAGTCTCCCGCAGCACATCGCGCATTGTGTCAAGCCTGTTAGATTATTTGCCCGGTTGCCGGGCACACGTAAGTCGCATGAAAGTCCGCACTTTAGTCAACGCCGAAAATTCAATAATTTTGTTTTTAATGCTTTGGGACACACATCAATTACCCAGTTCAAGCGAATTCTGCGGTTAAGATTTAATAAGTTAAGTATTTTCGCAGCACTGATTTCTTGGGACACACGTTTAAAACATGAGCATTTAAACATGTGACTTGCAGTTCTGATTAAGCAATACCTTTCCGAAGCTGCAGCTTCTATTGTTTAGGCGGCAGTTTGTCCTTCCGAAATCCAACCGTTTGTCAGGCTAGTTGTTTTTGGATAGCATTGGAAATCACTTTCTACGTTTCGAGATGTTTATTGTGGAACTAAATTGCATAATAAACATTGTATCGCAAGGGAACGGGGTATAAATACTGTAAAAAACAAATAGAAGTTATGGTTCGAACATAGCTTTTCGAGTAGAGTCAATAGACATAGTGATTCAAAAAGATGCGAAACAGCTACTTTTGGCCACCATGAGAGCTACGGCTCCGCGCCTGACGGGCACACACATGCGGCCGCGCAGGAGCAGGCGACCGCCGGCGGCAGAGCAGGCGAGTGCGGCGAGTCTTTACCGTGACGGCACATCGCAGCGACCACAGCCACGCCCGTGTTCGTTCTCGGGGCTAATTATGTGACATCGGTGGCTCGATTATTGTAGGTCGGTTAAGGAGAGGACGCAGTTTTCTGCAGCCGGTATCAGGAGCACGGCCCAGCGTCGTCCGGGGGATAGGGGAAAAGTATGAAAGCGAAAGAAGAGGAACGCTCTTGAGCTACGGTTCCATTGTATTCGCAAGTGGCACCAACACACGGCTGTGTTTCTAATACCCCTGTCACACGGGCACTTTCAAGGTCCTTTGAACTAAAGCTTCTTTACTTGAAAGGAGCGGGCGCGCTGTCACACGGGCGCACGGAGGGAGCATTAGTTGAAAGGAGCTTCGAGCTGAGGGAGTCCGCGTTTGTCCTTTGTTGCTTGCTTCAAGTTGCCAATAAATAAGAAAAACAGCAACCAAGAGCAATGATATATTTGTTTCTACAATTGTCATCCACTCCCGCGCTCCGCCGTGCTTAATTTGAAACGGTTATCAAGTTGTGTTATTGTGTCGCGCTGCTCAGCTCGAGAATGCGGGAGAGATTACTGGTTGCTGCGCACTTATATAGGGGGCGCAATGCAAGAAACCTCGTAAACTTCATTTGAAGGAGACGTAAGGAACTACAGGGGGCACAATTTATCCGCGGACCTCGCGGTTTTGTTATGTAAAACACCACAATTGCATTATTATATTGCGTTGTTCACGACCGTACTCTTTATAATATTGTTTTTCCTCCTCAAGTTTTCTTTGAATTGGACGAACGCACGCATCTGCAGCCAACTTTTCTGTCATGCCTCCTTTCTGGGCCCGGTCGCAACAGCATCACGCAGTGTTGTGTCTCCCAATAGATCTCTTAAAGGTTCGCCCTAACCCTCCGAGCTGTTGCGTTAGTATGGTCTGCGTTCTCATTCACTCGTCGTATTGTTTAGTTTCACTTACTCCTTTCACTTAATTCTTGCAATATATAATGTTGGTGTTTCTGTTCACTACGAAACGCAAATGATGTTAGCTAAATGTTTAACTTTGTTGTCATAAGCTTGCCTGTTCGTGAAATGTTGTACCAGTGGTGCTGTCAGGTTCACACGTACCAGTTTAGATAAAGCGATGCGTATATCATATATTTGCCTCCAGTTGCGTTACCTCTGAGCTGTGTCAAACGATATACGACCAAGGCACGAGAGGTCGACTGGGCGCTCATTACTGCAGTGGAGAAGGAAATATGTGGGCCGTGTCGTTGAGGGGGCTATCCGAAACCGTCCAGAAGAACAAATCATTCATTTTAACTTTCGGGCCTTTGTTTTTCAAATGGCTGCTATCAGTATAGCGTTGTGAGAGACTGCTGTTTGCGACGCGGTGATATATCAAACCGTGCAGCTGTTCGTGCAAAGCATGGCACGGGCACGTAATCAGTAGTGACTGTTGCAAGGATTCCTGTACACGGTCATAGTGCCTATCTTTTAGTATTTCCGAAAACGCAGTCATGAGACTGCCGTCATCCCTGTATTCACAGTAATCGTTTGTGACACACGCATTCCGCTATAGTCTCCCGCAGCACATCGCGTATTGTGTCAAGCCTGTTAGATTATTTGCCCGGTTGCCGGGCACACGTAAGTCGCATGAAAGTCCGCACTTTAGTCAACGCCGAAAATTCAATAATTTTGTTTTTAATGCTTTGGGACACACATCAATTACCCAGTTCAAGCGAATTCTGCGGTGAAGATTTAATAAGTTAACAAGTACTTTCGCAGCACTGATTTCTTGGGACACACGTTTAAAACATGAGCATTTCAACATGTTACTTGCAGTTCTGATTAATCAATACCTTTCCGAAGCTGCAGCTTCTGTTGTTTATGCGGCAGTTTGTCCTTCCGAAATCCAGCCGTTTGTCAGGCTAGTTGTTTTTGGATAGCATTGGAAATCACTTTCTACGTTTCGAGGTGTTTATTGTGGAACTAAATTGCATAATAAACATTGTATCGCAAGGGAACGGGGTATAAATACTGTAAAAAACATATAGAAGTTATGGTTCGAACATAGCTTTTCGAGTAGAGTCAATAGACATAGTGGTTCAAAAAGATGCGAAACAGCTACTTTTGGCCACCATGAGAGCTACGGCTCCGCGCCTGACGGGCACACACATGCGGCCGCGCAGGAGCAGGCGACCGCCGGCGGCAGAGCAGGCGAGTGCGGCGAGTCTTTACCGTGACGGCACATCGCAGCGACCACAGCCACGCCCGTGTTCGTTCTCGGGGCTAATTATGTGACATCGGTGGCTTGATGATTGTACGTCGGTTAAGGAGAGGACGCAGTTTTCTGCAGCCGGTATCAGGAGCACGGCCCAGCGTCGTCCGGGGGATAGGGGAAAAGTGAATGAAAGCGAAAGAAGAGGAACGCTCTTGCGCTACGGTTCCATTGTATTCGCAAGTGGCACCAACACACGGCTGTGTTTCTAAGGTGACATCGGCGGCTTCATGCGCCCGACGCCTCTGAGCACACTAGCCCTCTCGTCTAGTTCACTGCAGTTGAACTATAGAGGACTGGGCCTAACCCGATACAGTTCCGATCAGGGAACATTGGCGCGCAAACATTAATAACGGCTTAAAACTGCAGTCTAAAGCGAAACTTGAGCTGAAATAGTGAACATTAAGGCGCCGATTTTGAAAACAGCATTTTAGGCATTTAGGCACAAACGGGAAAATAGGGATATATAGGCATTTAGGCAAAAGCGGGAAAATAGGCTATATGAAGGTACTATAAAAACACTATCAAAGCCCTTATTAACCTCTAATTCATGCTCATATCTAAAAGTGGGGCGTTGGGAGCTCAATGAACAAAATAGGCATTTGCCTAAAAACCGGCTTCCGGTTATGATACATATACAAACGTCGACAAAGACACAGCGCGTGGAGAACAAACTGCACAAGCACCAGGCCTTTACGTACCAAAATGTCGTGCACTTCTGTGCTATACTCATCGGTGCAGTATTGCGACTGACAAGCTTCGCTTACACAGTCGAACGTACTCCGGATCGTGAACAGTGTCTGCATGTTGTCGCGCATCGATTTGAGGCAACGTCACTTGTCGAATAAAGCCATAAGCTAACTGCACATGTGCAGACCTTGCGGATATGTAGCCGACTCGTGAGAGCTTCGGACTCCGAAGTAGCGATAATACTGAGCATCGACAACCGCCACGAAGAGCCCATGTGGTTGACGTCAGCCGTGATGGCATTGTCTAGAATCCTTGACTAGAATCCATTGTCTAGAATCCTTGACACACGTCTCGTGCACAGCGCCATGTATAAGCGGGAAAACATTGCGGAGCGACGACAAAAATGCAGCGGGATCGAAAGAGCCGCTAGAGGCTCAGATACAGCAAGTTCTGGTTTCTTGCGCCGTGAAGAACATGGTGGATGAGGCTTACGGGGATGCAGACAGGTGGCGCTATACATTTGGAATAGCGCCTACCAGTGTCTTGTTCTCGACAAAATTTATTCGCCACTAAAATTGGTGCGCTCCGCATGTCTCTATAGCCCTTTACAACTTGGTGGTGCTATAATAATAATAATAATAATAATAATAATAATAATAAAAAGTAGAAAAAAAAGAAGAAGAATGGCCTAAACAAAAGCACACAGGCAACGGCCAGCCAAGCAGATTACCAATGTTTGTAAATATTATTATGACAGGATTCTATCGCACACCACTTATGGGACACTAATGTCAAACAATTTTCTATTTATACTGACATATTTTTGATAACTCTACTGCCGCTAGTTTTTCCACCTGCGGTACGTTAAAGGAGTACTGACATGAATTTTTTGCATTCTCGTATTGTTGCTGCAAATGAAAGGACTGGATTGGAGAAGCCCAAAAAGAGTATCATGGTGCCTCGCAACGCATTGAGTATATTTGCAATACGGCTCCTTTAAAAGCCCCCTTTCCGTTTCGATTTCGAGGGGACGTGTGATGGAATTGCTTCAGGTTTGGGCCCAGGACCACTCACCAAGGAACGCAATCGATACTCGAGCACACACACAATCTATATTACAAAAAATTACATGTATAAGGCGACAATCACGCATGCACCTAGTGTCACGGTGACTACGTAGTACTACGGCTCCTACTATATTATGTCCCGGACAAACGAAAGAAGGTAAGTCTAGCCGTGTTTCCGTTGTGTCGTCGTTGACGCTCCCAGGCGTCGAAGCAGGTGTCGCTTGCGACGAGGAAGTGGCCGGTAGGATGCTCGTAATGTCTGTCCACCCGCGGGACTGTTGGCCGCAGCAGCGGCCCTTACGCCGCAGCGCCTGCTTCGGCAGCCACGGCAGCCGGTAGGCCGCGGTAGTCAGACAGCATCTGGGTTTGCCGACACCGGTGGCTGGAATGACAACGCCTGTAGCAAGGCTGGTCGCTGCAGTGGCTTAGAACACGGCTACCTCGTCTGGCTCCCTGGGCCGGTCGCCCAGCACGGAACACAGGCCCTTGAGGTTGCCTGCACCGGTCCCTCAGCTCGCCTGGCTCCCTGGACCCGTTGCCCAGCAGGAACGCAGGTCCTTGGCGATGCAATACGCTGTAGCGATTGGTCTCAGATTCTCTGGACCGGACGTCCAGCGAGAATCAGCTGACTTCCAAGCCGCGAAGCACGAACCACAGCACGCACCGCACGCGCCACGCACCGCACGAGCACACTTCATCGTCATCGCCCCCGCACGGCGAACACTCAACTGTTTAAATTTCGCGCCACTATCATGACAGGGCGGTTTCCTAGTAACGTGTCAACACCGTCGGACGTATGTCTAAGTAACGTAGGGACAGCAATTCGTGGTTGCGCCGCTGAAACTCTGTCGGCTGTGGTCAGTTAAGATAACGATTTCGCAGTCGTCCAGTGACTCTGACAGCGACTTCAGCGATTTTTAAGAGACTGTGTTCATACGTCATCGTAGTGTCCATTTCGCTGGAGCTGGCTTGCAGTGCCGGGCGACGAAAACTTTAAAACCAAACTGAAATATTTTGTACGTGTCTCCTGGCTTCCGCCTGCGAAAGGCGTTAACAATACATGGCTAGAAAACGAAAAAAGTATAGTTTGCGTCGCCGCAAAATCGTGTCAGTACTCCTTTAATAAAGAGCAAATGAAAGTCAAAGTATCACTTTTGAACTGTGCTGTGAAACTTCAGCAACTAAACGTCGCATGTTTTAATGTATTTTGGCTACACTGGAAGAAGAAAATGTTTTGAAACCTGCTATGCTCTTTCCGGATTCCTTAGAGCACAAGTGCCTTCGTTTTACTACTAAAACAATATGCGCATTTAACTTTTCTGGAGTCGCTGCAAGTTTGTGCGAGAACCTCAATGCTGACTCGCCCTCTATATTTTCTCGAATTTTCTTTTTTAAAGCGTTTTCTGGCGGCAAATGTAGTACTTTTTTTACATTGTGAGAGGGCAATTTACAAATAGGACAAAAATTGTTTTTCTTTTATTGCCCCTCTAGAGCCGGCATGCCTACCTCGAATTCTAATACGGAACTCACGGACTCAGGCCGCCCAAAGCAGGCAATACTTAGAAAAAAAATGTGTGTTACAAAATTAAAATCGTAGATTAGACATATGACTATAATTTCATCCACTATGAGGGATACATTAACACGCAAGTAATCTAACATTTAAGCTAAGCCACGCCTGCGGAGTGGCCAAGTGACTATATATGTAATACATTATTCGAAAAAGAAATCCTAATAATGAATTTAATTCCATAGGCACACTAACAAGAAATTAGTCTAATGTAGGGCGTGCGTTTTTATTTTCTTACTTTCCCTTTCTGTCATTGCTGGCATACCCCGCCTTCTGGGCGTTAATAAAAAACTGCTCGGCTGCGCCTCATTCGGCATTTCGTGACGTTAATTTTCATCTGTGGGTCCTCTTGGGATGTGTAGCGCACATTCGCTCGCCTGTTAAATAACCAAGTAACACACACAGAACCTTTGACCTAACAGTGCAGTGAGCTCGAGCATAGACAGTAGGGGCGCGGATAAGAAAACAGACTGCCCGCAAGGTAACCAGCTGACTTCATACTGAAGGTGCCCTGTTGACACGTGTTATGGTATCACGGTATCCTCAACGCACGCTCACGTGGGGGTGAGGTTGACTGATGGATTTCTGGAGTTTTATGTCCCAAACCACTGAAGAGGGATGCCGTAATGGGGACCTCCAGAAATTTCGACCAGCTGGGGTTCTGTAACGTGCACTGACATCGCACAGTACACGTGCCCCAGCATTTCGCCTCCATCCCAATGCAGCAGCCGCGGCTTATATTGTGTCGTACCCCGAACCTCCAGCAAAGGCTTATTTAGTCCTGCAAACTTCTTGCCCCCGAATGCATGTTGCTAAAGTATGACTAGATGTATAGCTTCAAACATTACCAAATGGGCGCAGCAGGCTTTCGCCTTCTGTTAAGAGTGGTGTAATAGAAGTTGTTTTGTTTTGTGGGGTTTTACGTCCCAAAACAAGTTCTGATTATGAGAGACGCCGTAGTGGAGGGCTCCGGAAATTTCGACCACCTGGGGTTCTTTAGCGTGCACTGACATCGCACAGCACACGGGCCTCAACATTTCGCCTCCATCGAAATGCAGCCGCCGCGGCCGGGATTCGATCCCGCGACCCTCGGATCAGCAGCCGAGTACCTTAGCCACTAGACCACCGTGGCGGGGCTGTAATAGAAGTTGAACTGCTACTCTTTTAGTTTTGGCTAAATTAGAAGCTATGCCTATAGTGGAAGTTTATTTTTCCTTGCTGTCTTTGTTTTTTTGTTTGTTTCTATTTTAGCTATAGCGCTTTCAGGGGGATCACTTCACCGCCCCGCCACGGTGGTCTAGTGGTTGTGGCACTCGGCTGCAGATCCGAAGGTCGCGGGATCCAATCCCGGCTGCGGCGGCTGCATTTCGATGGAGGCGAAATGTTGAGGCCCGTGTGCTGTGCGATGTCAGTGCACGTTAAAGAACCCCAGGTGGTCAAAATTTCCGGAGCCCTCCACTACGGCGTCTCTCATAATCAGAGCTGGTTTTGGGACGTTAAACCCCAGAAATCAATCAATGGGATCCACTTCACCGGTTGGGTACACGTGTACGTTGGGGAGAACCTGGAGTTTTGGTTTAAGGTGATTAGATCAGTTAGCAGTGAAAAGTTTTTCCATAGCTAAAGCTGTTCTAGCTCGAGGTAAAATCTTTGTCGTCACCTTAAAACTCGGCATATCGCCTATGCGCCGCAAAGATACTAAAGTAAAGCCTCTGTGTCCTCTCTGGTCAAGTGGAAGCCATTTTTCCTAGTCACACCTAGTGAACATTTCTTGCAACCAGATCAGAACGCTTTAGCTGCAGCGTCCTTTTCTAGTCCTTCATGCTAACATCGCAAGAACGCTACGTTCGAACGGGAACCGAACCCAGGTTGTCTGCTTGGCGAGCGGGTGTTCTATGAAAGAGCCACGCCAGCGGCTGACGCTACTTCGGAAAAAAGACCCACAACAAGGAGGTTGGAAAGGGAAGTGAGGCTGAGGAGGTGCGAAGGGGGAAGAGGATAAAGCATAGTATAACGTTGTATAATATAGTGTAGGAAAGGAGTGGAAAAGGAAATTTAGGGTGGATAGATGGGATGTAAAGTTGAGGAAGAGGTAAATGAGGATGGGAGCTCGGGGTGAACCATAGGCATACCTATATATAGGTACACCAAGGGGGTGCGGAAGGGAAGTGAGGTTAGCAGGAGGGTTTTATTTTTTGCTTTCAGGGGTTTTCCGTCCCAAAACCAGCTTTGATTATGAGAGAGGCCGTAGTGCAGGGCTCCGGAAGTTTTGACTGCCTGCGGTTCTTTCACGTGCACTGACATCGCACAGTGCAAGGGCCTCAACATTTCGCTTCAGTCGAAATGCAGCAGCCGCGGCCGCGATTCGATTCCGCGACCCTCGTATCAGTATCCGAGTACTATAGCCACTATAAGCCATCGTGGCGGGGCCAGCAGGAGGGAAAGGAGTTGGGTAAGGCAGCCAGCACTGCAGTATATTATAACAAGGGGATGTGAAAGGCACCTGAAAGTGAAGAGGAGTGATGTGTGAGTGAGGCAGAGAGAAACGATGAGGGGCGAGGGTAACTCGCAGCATGCCCACGCATATAGTAAGAAGGTGGAGAAACGGAAGTGAAAGTGACGTGGGGAAAAGAGAAGGGGAAGGCCACCAGCTCCGCTGTGGCCTAAGCTTGCGCCGCCAGTACATGCTGGCCACAAACCTTTCTTTAGGCCACATATTTCTTTATCGCCATCACGCACATATGCAGATAGGCAATGTTACCGAGCAAATTTGGCGCATCGCCCTGAGGAACCGACTACGGCGCCATAATACGTGTGATTCTCAAGGGTACTGTGAGCGCGTTGCCCTCGCTCGTACTGCGAATTTGATGGCTTTTGCTGGGCTTGCCGGAACAGCAGCGACCGTTCCTACTATGAAGGCTCTACAGATTGACTCACTGGCTCTGGACAGCAGTTAATTTGGATGAATTAATGTAAGTGCAAGCAATGTTTAACGGGCCGCATGTAACTATTATGGCAATGCAGTGACTGGGCCCGGCCGAACGCGCACCTTTCAGTGAAGTAATTGCGCATTAAAGGGCGAACCACATCAGCACGACGGCGTCCCACCTGTGGATTATACTATTTATACTATAGCCCAGGCCCTCTGCGATGGGAGCGTTGGCATTAGCGGCGAAACTCCTAACGATATACGATCAGTAACCTCAGCACTGTGTGCAATCATGAATCAATTGTGGTGTATTAACCAGAACTTGTCCATCTTTCATGAGTGACAAGCAGTTTCTTACATGTTCTCTTCAGTTGCTACCCTATTCTGAACGACTGCGAAGGGGAGCTGTTTCGTATGAAAGTGCATTCGTATGTGTTTTTAGTGTATCCGCAACAGCGTTCGCTTTTGCGGCGACGCAATCTGCGCCTATTTCCGCGCAGCCGTATCAACCAGCCCAACGGAACCAGGCTATACGCAGCACCGCGTGTCCGATAAAATGCATTGCTATGGCAGCATCACTGGAGGTGAGTGTCACCGGCGGTGGCTACATATAAGCAGGCTGCCCACATCGGAATCTCTCTTCTTACCTTTCGCCACCCGGACGCGCGTAGCCTCGGTATGCTCGTCCGCGGCAGTTGCTTGTTGAATAAACCCATTGTTATGATGTGGGATTCGTGCTTCGACAGACCCGGCATCCCACACTTTGATCAGGACGACGCGGTATATTTCCTGGTTTCGCGACATTTCCCGTTCCATAACACCGCAACCTAATCATGATTTCATCTTTATCTGAACAGCCGCCTTCTTAAGCAACAACCGTCCCTTATGGAGCAACTGCATGATCCGAGATTCGAACACTTCTGCGCAAAGTTAAGCTTTTTTAATTGCACTCACTGTTGTCACTTTCAATATTCATGAATGGACTGATGCAATTCAGAAGAAGCCGCTGAACCAGGCTTTGCAGAACGCTTCATAGGAGCTCTCTGTGGTAGATTGCCTTCGTTGAGGTGGAAGACCTTGAAATCCACACGGCCAACCGCAAAAGTGGGAAACCTTTCCCTCCGATTCGTTTGGTACGCTGCTCAAAATTAATCGAGATCTGAAAAGGCATTTCCGCACGCGCATGGGAAAATAACCTTATCAGTGCAGTGACTGCAGTCGTAAAGAATTTCGGCCCGACCACTTCAAAAGGGCTCTCATAACTGCGAAAGGACGTTTAGCTGCAGCTTTTGCATGGTTTCATACAGACAGAAGAGAATCCTTGTATGGCCCATCCCCAAGCACCTCTATGAAGGCTCTTCAGTTTCCAGATGAATATTATACCGGGAAAGTATCCTTAGAGTCTCAAGGACGTGTGTCATCTTTTTCCTTAGTATTTCTTAACTTACGTTCTCAACAAAACTGTGCACTTGATATTACATACTTGTGAAAAACACAAACTTGATAATATTATCTCTAGCTTAAGATACAGCTGTATGATAGCTAGGTGTAGAAAGATCATGACATGTCTCAAGCAATATTTCATATGAGCAGTGCGACGAATTTCCTCTACCAATAAACCTTAATTGTCGTTCGTTATGCGCGCTTACAGTGAGCATTATATTTTTTCTCGTGCAAGCGCTGAACAACTGAACAGTTCAATACTTATATAGGGTCCCTGAATTGGCTTTTTTGTTTAGTTTGTGTTAGCCCTTATGAGGGTATATCACAGCGTTCGAACCATAATATAAATGAAGCAAGTTGTATAAAAAGAGCTACGAGTAATTAATTATTTCCGCCCTTCCTACCATTCTTCTTCTTCCAAATGTTTTTTTTTTTCGTGAGATTGTCAAGCGTTTACGTTTACTGCACACCAGTGGACTGGGCTGGGCTCCGCCTCCCGGCCGCCGCCAGATGCCAAACGTGGTTAAAGGGGTCGTGAAACGTTCTCTTCGGGATCCTGACCCTCTAATTCGGGATCCTGACCCTCCAATCAACAATATGAATTGTTCCGTTGCATCGTGTGGGTTGATTTGGAGCGATAGAAAACATGGTTTCGGTTTCACTGCGCGCGTTCACCTCAACTCTGCAGTTGACGTCATGTAGTAGCCACGAGACCTCCAAGATTGGCGCGCCCTCGGAGGCCACATGAAAACAAACCATTCTGCAGCTTTGCTTTCGAATGGCGGCATCGCCCGGTTTCTAAGTATATTTTTTTCTTTCCAGCTTTCAAGTAAATTGATTCTTTGAGAGCAAACGCGAGTTCACGATGCCTTTGAACTTAAAATTATCTTACTGCAACTTCACTGAATAGTATGCATGCCGGCCGGTATTGTCCCACAGTCGTTTCGGGAGCGCAAGAACGCTGGGGATTCAAACAGGCGTCATTAAATGTGCACTGAATATTTCGCCTACACATTTCGGAATCTTCTTGTCGAATGCATACTGAAGCAATGAAAATTACAACCAAGCATCTCCATATTCTTTTCACGACCCCTTTAAGTTCACCTAATCACGGCTCCTGCAAATGCGAATCTTCAAAAGTTTATGGGCAGTCTAAGCTACACAGCAACGATCACCCGTAAGCGCCAAACAGAGAAAAATGGCAGAGATGGAAAAATTATTTCTAAACCGTGATTAAACTGCACTACTGATAATTTATTTTCCTGCAATTTTTTGAAATGTAATCAAATCCTATTGCAAATTAACGCTGGCCGAAAGTAACGGCATAACATATATTACTCATACTTATGAAAGGAATGAAATTATTTCGAAATTACTTCAACAAAAGTTCATCGTTCATGTCCTAACACATATACACTTTATTTACCCCACATTTACATGATAATTAGCAGCTGAACCTTTGGGGTGACAACTTGTTTCTGTGTTAATGACGAGTCTACCTAACCTGTCTCGAAGCTTGCATGACGTAGCTTGACTGGAGAAGAGTTTGGTGGCAAAGGAGGAGGCGGACTGGAACTTATCGTAGTTTTGTCTTAAGAAAATAAGTCTCGTCATTTGGTGGAACACCGTAACGCATTTGCATCTTCTGCATCATATTTCTGAGTTCTTCTACGGTCATCAAAGAGGATAGAGCCCTCGTAAACCCCTGTTGTCTGAGGTTAAGAGGGTTGTGGCCTTCCAACAACACTATCGAAGGGTTCGAGGTCGGATACTGCGCGGCTTCTCTCACTTTCTCTGGGCCTGCGACTCAGGTTAGCTTATCTTTGTTGTTTTTTATTCCTCTCGCAGTCAACTATTCACGCCATTAGGGAAGCGGACATGCTATATTTTAGCGAAATATAATTGAGAAACTAACGATTAATTTTCGGAAAATTATACTCACTTCAAGCAATACATCACATTGCTCATTCCCGCGAAAATTAAATGACAATAACTTCATTACTGTCAAGTCTGTAACATAATGGTAGTCTTTCGGCGTGAATTAACACCCGCCAACGCGTTCATCCTATTAAGCCTTGTGCTCACTGGACCGATGTGTCGGAGTACCGCGCTCGCCAATTCGCTTGAGCTGGCACACGATGTCACAACCTAATACAACACGAGGTGACATTATTGCAGCCCACACAGCAAGCAGGGTGCTACGGCGTGCTATAAGAAAGTAATCTCGGGACACACTAGAACACCGGCAGGCGGTCTCCCCCGGAAGTACCCTGGTGTAGTTAAATGGTAATACTATACTCCTCCTCTTAGCGTTTTACAACGAAGCACCCAGCCTCTAGTTAGAAGGGACCTTCCGTCGCGTAGTCGTCGTCATGGATATTATAGGTGGCGCCACACATCGACCGCCAAACAGAAAAACCACATCTATACTGGCGTTCTGCCAAAGCACACAAGTTTTTTTTTTCTTTTTTTTCCCAGCACAGACCAACAGCGCGACACAGAAATCGTGCAGTAACGTTTGTCGGGTGAGTCCTAAAAAAACATAGTTGTCATAGCCGTGGTGGTCTGGTTCTTGCGCTCAGTGAAAATCCACTGTGGCAGTCGGTGAAAGTCGGTGTTCAGGTTCACCGTGAGCAAGATCATCACGAGAGCGACGAACTTCACGACCAAACCCAAGAGCAGCTGGAAAAGAGACAGTGTATCACCATGTTACAGCACACCAATCGTGAAGCTCGTCGGGCAAATTGGTGACTAGTGCTGCAAAAGCAGCACGGACGAAGATGGGCCACAAACGAAGACACAAGTGCTAACAACTCTGTTTGGCAATTCCGTCAGTGTTCTTGTCATCCTCTGCGTTCCGTAAGCTTTCCATGCTGTTACGTTCGCACTGTTTTGCCGCCATTCCAGTGTACAGCCCCTGAAGTTTCGGTAAGCAAGGCTCAATAGAGACGTGATGCAACTGTTTTCGTAATAGGGCACAATGTAGTTTCGCAATATACACAATGTAGTTTGTCATACCGGGCCGCCAGGCGACGACAGCGGCGTCACGCGATGATTTTTCTCATCATAATGCCTAACACATTTTCGTGTTCTCAAGGTGTTTTTCTTCACAGCAAATTTCAGTGTGCATACCATTCTCGATTGCGCCATTGCCAAGAAGTTACACAGGTGGTTCGGTCTGACGCCCTTGGTTACTACAACAATTGGTGAGTGTTTACCTAGCTGGTTCCTTTTCCACCAGGTGGGATAACGAATCACGCGGCGCACGTTTACGACGCATGTAATCCGTATACCCCAAGAATCTTGTAGCCGAACTGAAGCTCTGCATCGTGTCTTACAAAGCCCTTGCTGAACAAGATGCTTTCAGGATACGGCGACTCATTGTGAACAGCCATACGTCGAACATAAGGTAGCAAGATATACCGATAGTAAAAGCGCTTTCCCCGCTAAAATTGCGATCGAAATGTTCGTGCATGAAGCTGGCGTCGTAAAGGACTTACCGGGTTCGAGAACTGGTGTTACCTGAAAATTTCTATGCCATTGATTATTGCGGATGGCGAAACGCAAGCCGTGTGGCCTGCCAGTTATGTAACGACAGTCCCACTTGCGCCATGTGAAAGTGGTCGATTTCTTTCTTATTTCTCAGAAGGTGAATCGTCATAGTTTAGTAGATGGCGTGCTTCCTTCGACCTGCCGCTTCTTTTGCATATTCACAATTTACCAATCAACGCACATTAATATGAAATTATGATTGCTGCCCATGACTACAGTGAGCTGTTAGTGACGACATGATCTTTAACTGTTGACTGTTTTGGTCTAATCGCTTTCTGCGAGTCGTAAATGGTAGATGTAAGAAGGGGACCGTTTTTCTTTTGCTTGGGGGCAGAACACTGCATACACTGCATGGACACATTTAGACACTCAAAACGGCAGCTACAGCAATGAAAATTCCTACCATCTGCACAGGTCCCGTGTCGGTGAGGTTTGTCAGCACGGCAAGGCTGATGCTCGAAGTGGGCAGTATGAGGGACGTGGAGGCGGCCACCGTGACCGGTATGGCGAAGTACAGCGGGTTGCACGGCGTTGTCACCGCCTGCGATGTTATACGAGTGTATATCACATGACCCACGCGCAGTCATGCCGACCGTGCGGAGCATAACAGTGCTAAGTAAAGATATGCCAGTTCTGAGTTCTCCAGTTTTGAGTTCACATAAGCTGAGTTATTCGATCGCAATAGTTCGAATAATAATCTGAAGTCGAAACCGTCACTATTAGATTGTTGAAACAAAACGTCATGTGAGTGGAAAATAAAGAGAGGACACGCGAACGACGGAATATATTTAGGTTTTCCTTTTAGATGCAAAGCAGCTTATGGTCGAGCCTGTTCGGTCCCTGCGCCGTCCACACCCCCACTGCGCATGCGCAACAGCTGGCCGAAGCTGGCAAGGAACGAGAGCGCGCCCTCGCCCGCGAGAGACAACGCTGACGCAGGCAGAGTCTGCTAGCGAGCTTCTTTATTCAAAAACCGACCTCTTGCGCTCTCCGACCACCCCATATATATATATATATAGACACTGGATCTTGACCTGCAATGCAGTGCCAGTGGGAGATTTATCTTGTGCGTGCGCTTTAAGTAAAAGTAATCCGGAACTCGGCACGATCTACGGCGTGGTAGCGCAAGAACCTCATAAAGACCAGGAGCATAAATGACAACGCGTGCGTAAATATGCACACACGTTGTCACTCATTTACATGCATGAGTGGGCAATTTCACGGGTGATTTACGGTAGCACCGGACGATCCTCAGTGCTTCGCCCACTCGTCATGGTTCTCTTCGTGGAAATGCGTGAATTTTTTTCTTTAATTATAGAACTGGACACTCGGCGTGCAAATATGGCTGTACGCATAGTTTAAATAGGATCTGTTAGTCGGACGCTAATCACAAACATGGATGGAGTTGAAACGCTCGTATGTATCAAATAACCTCCAGAGAAGTTTATTCCAATATACACGTAGGTACAACAAGAAATACTAGCAAATTCATTGCGCCATCATCCTGCCACCACCTTTCACATGCCGCCAAACGTCTGTGATTTGTATTGTTCGGCCAAGTTGCCTAATCAAGGCTTCGCGCGTGTCCTGAAAACAAGAGAGCCACAAACCGTCACAGTGAAGGCAATAACAGAGGGCTTTCTGCACTTCGTTGTTATGGTACATTTTGTGGAGATATAACAGCGTACCTACGAGCCACACTTTCTTCTTCGTTTACATTTCTTGTAGCGTATGGGTCGCTTCATAAGTTGTTTAGGGTGGAATTTACGTGCACTGTAATTTACGTGGCTTCGCTGCTGACGCGGCCGCGCAGGGACGTTCACTCAGTAAAGACGAAACACTATATCCTTGAGAAAGCAGACGTGTGCTGTTGCGCCTGAGCAAAGCTGCGCACTTCTGTTGCTGTGTGCTCGGCTTCTCCGTTACACTCTACTTGCTTGAGAAGGCCAAAAGCGGATGCGACTTCGTAAAAGCTTTTACATTCGGACAACAGATGAATGTGTACCCAGATGTACAACATTAGCGCTTGTTCTTCCTATGGGTGTACGTATTCTTGCAAGCGGCTGGCACCATCTTCATTAAGTTGACCTTGGGGTAATACACACTGAAAGAATGACCTTTGTCAAAAATGATGAGCGAGCGATGCCCTCCGTGTTAGGTTTTTGAAGCTTTTGTTGCCTGTAGGCTGAAATAGGTGCCGTTAGCTCTACTACTTTGTCGGCACACGGAAATATAGGCGCTCAGATATTGCTCCTGGTCAACGCTGGGTTTTGAGAGGTAAACGACCTGGGTGCTGCGCGCTCAATTCAAGAAGAAATGAAATATCATGACAAGTGTGTGTGGCCATTCACTTCATGGACCCTATTAGAATGGGGCAAGAGGGAATGTAGGGGCATATCTGTTACGAAAGAAACTAGATCACATCATCCTGTCCTTTCGCATGCCCGTTTCTCGTCTCGACGATAGACAGTAGGGCTTACTCAGCGAATTAACTTGTGGCCACGGTCTCATTGGATTTGAGAACGATAGTGACGCATATCAGCCAATTTCTGGCGTCGTAACTAAGAATGGTCATTTGAAGCGTAAAACAAAATTTTTGTAAAGGCAATTTAGTGAAGTGTTTCAATGTTACAAATACGTGCAAATGAGCCCACCTGAATTCCAAAGTTATGCATTGCTCCGATATTATCGTTTGTCACTTTTGTTATCGGGATAACAAATTCTCAATGCTCATCTAGCGTCCTTATCACCCCTAAGAACAAGCTATGTACTCTATGCCAGCCACAGCATTTCAATCTGGCTTTAAATGTCATAACACTCTAGTCGTATTCCAAGCCCACCGTTGCCCGGCCTAACCTCTGCCATATATGCATCGGCCAACCTCGCATTTGTTGACCTCTCCTCGGCATACTAGGGCCCCGCCATGGTGGTCTAGTGGTTATGGTAGTCGGCTGCTGATCCGAAGGTCGCGGGATCGAATCCCGGCCGCGGCGGCTGCATTTCGATGGATGCGAAATGTTGAGGCCTGTGTACTGTCCGATGTCAGTGCACGTTAAAGAACCCCAGGTGGTCGAAATTTCCGGAGACCTCCACCACGGCGTTTCTCATAATCTGAGCTGGTTTTGAGACATTAAATCCCACAAATCAATCATCGCCGTGCAAGGTTAGGCCTCCTTGCGGTGGACATCGCCCGACTTCTAAGGCTGCCACTGTAGAGTCGACCACTTCTATACACTTAATGCCTAACAATGCCCGTGCAAATCTTTCGTCTTATAAAGTTAAACTTGATAACTTCTGCAGCTATGAACTTCTTTAACGTATGTAAAGTTAATGTGATCTGTAGCCGTGAGGGGGGGTAGGGCCGGAATCACCCCTGTGAACATCAATAGGACCAGTCGTTCCGATGAAAGCAAGTCTGATGGCCGAAACGTGAGTCGCTTAGTATCGAAAGTTATCTTCATTTATGCATATATTTTGCCCTATCTCTATACAGCATTGCTATCGCTTCTTTGCAACTTTTAAGAACACCAACCGAATGGACCAGAAGGGAGCAATGTCATTTTGCGAAATCTGATGGAGTTTTCAGTATAAACCAAGCAAGCACCTAAGTTTGAGATTAGAACAAAAGAAAATTCAAGGTTGGCTCAATAATTTTCAGCAGTGGGCCGTCGCCCGGACATCGTGCGCACACAAGCATTGCCACTACATTTATTAAAGAAATTCAGCCAGGTAAAATGAGACGCTCTGGAACCAGAGATTACACAACATCCCCCCTAACACCCCACGTTTGGATCCCCACACACCACCCCCCATCCCTTTCCACCGACTTTTCCAGCTAACCTATAACTCTTATCTAGACGCCCCCACTTTCTGGTAACACCGTGGGTAACCCCCACCCCCCGAGTTAAAGCAAAACGAAATTCTTTTGAAACCCCTGCTCCGGATAGTGATGTACGAGCTTGATCTCCTTGACATTATGAAATAACGAGTAAAATTAAATCGCATAGGAGTTATGTTACCGCACTTTCTGACCTTATATGACAACGTAAAAATACTGGCGTTCATTGCAATTGGCCTGAGCGATTTCTTTTACAGCAAGGAAATTTGAACACAATGCTGCCTGGACCTTATTGAAATAGAGCACCAAGTCGAGCTAGTTGGGCGACAGTCATCGTAAAACTTTTTAACTCTAGGGCCAACAAAGTGTTTCAGCCTCTCTCTCTCTCCATATATATATATATATATATATATATATATATATATATATATAACGAAAGGGAAGGGGTCAAGGGCTCGTTCTTTATTTGTTAGAAACAAGTTAATGAGCAAACAGACAATGAAGCCTAGGAAAGCATAGGGGAAGTTACTTGTGGTATTTTAATTGTGGAGAAAGTAGAAAGGAATTAAAGTGGACGAAAAGACAAACCTGCCTTCGGTGGGACCCGAACCCACGACCTTCGGATGTCGCGTCCGATGCTCTACCAACTGAGCTACGAAGGCGGCCCGTCCGTATATATATATATATATATATATATATATATACTATCAGAAAGACACAGTGACAAACATACGATTTATTCTGACGTTTCGGCTGGAGGCCAGCCGAACGTCAGAATAAATCGTATGTTTGTCACTGTGTCTTTCTGATAGTATATTTATCCCGATAGCCAGGAAGAACTTTTTTGAAGATATATATATATATATATATATATATATATGGAGAGAGCGATATATATTTATATGGGAGTAAATCATTTCTCCTCTAGCGTGTTCCCCAATGACAGCTTAATATACTCCAGTCAAGCAGACTATCTAAAAGCCTGAACGGAGCTTTCGGATAGACTAGTGGGAGTACATACGTTTAGATCCAACGCGAGCTCCTGCCGGTAGCTCTGTGAGCTAAGCCTAGGCGCGGTCCGGGACAATTTCTTAAATAATATTATTAGTATCGCGTAAGCCGAGAACAACATATCATTTTACACCGATTATACACCGACTTGCGAGTATGCGCACGCCCTGTCTTAGGCCTCCTCTTTGTCCGCGTGTGTCGGCGCAGTTAAATAGTTTTAGAATATGCCGCGTTCTTTAGCTGTCGAACTTTGTCCCGTTCTTCGACATCCATGATGGTCAAAACCACGGACACTAAGGGAGGCATTGATGTAGCTTGTCCTTTGAACAACCAGTCCTTGTGCATAACATGTTAATATCATATGTCTTTACGTAACGTACAGTTTACTCACAATGTCTACTGCCACTGGGAGGAGGATGGAGACGGTCGAGGAGTTCCTGATCAGCTCGGTGAGCAGCGACGAAGCAACGGCCAGAGCGCACTGCATCGCCAGCTGGTTGGGCGCGTACCGCTGCAGCTGCGCCGACAGCCACTGGGAGAAGCCGCTCATCTGGTGCAGACAACGCCCAACTTCAATTAGTACGATGTTTGGCAGACGTACGGAAACGAGATATTTGGCCGAATTGGCCCAGCCTTTCTTACGATACACTCAGTCAGTGCTGGGCTAATGCTTGAGCAGTAATATAGAGAGGACGTCGGCCTTTCGAGCATCGCGAGGCCGAAGACGTGTGCGGTCCAGACACCACACCTTAGCAGGTTATTTTTTTTTTGTGCGCTTTCATTCCTCCCAATTTAGAGCCTCTCCATTTCGATGAACTACAGACAATATAATACCTCGTGTTTCTTCGCTTTCACATTGGGCGCATTAAGTTTCCCAGCGCCCTGCCACGGTGGTCTAGTGGCTAAGGTACTCGGCTGCTGATCCGAGGGTCGCGAGATAGAATCCCGGCCGCGGCGGCTGCATTTCGATGGAGGTGCAGGTTAAAGAACCCCAGGTGGTCGAAATTTCCGGAGCCTTCCACTACGACGTCTCTCATAATCAGAACTGGTTTCGGGGCGTAAAACCACACAAAACAAGTTTGCCTGCTCCGACCACGAAGCACGCGCTCGAGTGCCTTTGTGTCCGGCACATCGAGAGGCGACTTCGCGGCTATGATTGAGAGTGACCGCTTTCTGGGTACACAAACGCGCGATGCAGTCACCTGACAAGTGTCGTTTCGCCTCCACAACCCCTATCGCTTTTCCTACTCTTTCTTCGTAAGCCCGGCATCGCTGATAGATAAGCCGCTGAAGTTCCTAATCGACAGTGACCAGCTCGAGACTGGCTGTTCAGTTTTTGATGCAAACAGTTCCCGATTCAATCAATGGCATGCCTCACCACAAATACCTTTTCGGCGGAGTTCCTGCAGTTCCGTAGCGCAGGTTATTCACCACTGCGAACGTCTCTACCGGTTTGCGGAGACGATTTTGCCGACATTTTCACTTCGTCGGTAGTTTCCGCGATAACACGAGCCCTCGGACATGTCGCACAAATTTAGCGACCGAATCTGGCCAAAATAAGTGTGGCAGTTCTGAAACGCGTCAATCGGTTCGTGCAGTTGCCGCAGCATTTTGCCTGGTTCGCGTTCAACGATCCCGCACCAATGCGCAAAGTTTCACTAACAGCGCCTTGGAAAGATAAAAGGAGCGACAGCCCGAGGAATGCGCACTTGCAGTAGTAGAGACGGTATAGAGAATACCCCAACGTTGTAAAACACATTATCTCACCGGAAGTCATTGCGGGCTTGACCTGCCGCGTACCATCTGCAGAGTTCCGTAATCGTGCACCGAAAGTCCCTTTTAGACTTTAAGTGCCGGCTAGAGCACGCTCAAACTCACAAACTTAGCGCGCCCATCGCGTCAATTAGCCTCACTATTTTTAAAGACGATAGTCTTTCTTGGGATACTTCAACGCAGAAATTTTCTGTCTGTCTGTCTGTCTGTCTGTCTGTCTGTGTGGGTTTGTGTGTCTGTCTTGCTGCGAAAGGTGAACCCCTTCCTCAATGATCACCCAGCTTGAACTGGTGGCTACCTTCATACTTCTGAACACAGTCGGCCAAAACGCAAATATTACGCATATCTGAGGCGCAACATCAATACGTATGTATTGGACGGTGTGTTCCTTTAGTAGAAAATACATAGATGCGTAATTCTAAAGACCCTAGTGCTTGTTAGGATGCGCAAAAGCGGACGTTTCCTGTACTAGGCAAGCTTCTTGCGTTTCCCGTAACCATGGCCAGATGGCGCCCTTATCTCGCGCAAGAAATGGTTGTAAACGAAAAAGAAAATAAGCTAGAGCTTGGTGACCCGGCCACCGCCCCGTTATAAAGGGGACGCTCCTAATCCCTCCATCCATCGTGCCGAACGGAAGGCAGGGAACGGCCGCCCGCCACTCCGGCCGGTCCCTTTCTCTCCTCGCGTCTCTTCGTTTTCCCTCTCGCTTGCGCAACTCCTCGGGGGGAATAGAAACACGCGAAACGGGACTCATGTAGTACGGCCGGTAGAAGGCTATCGTCTTTCGACGGCATTTGCAGCGAAGCACGGAGATACGCGGCCAATTTTTTACTAAGAAAACTATAATGGCCCACTGTTCACTGAGGTCTAGGTTTTCACGACCCAAAACCGCGCTATTATTATGAGAGACGGCGTAGTGAAGGGTTCCGGATATTTCCACCACCAGGGGTTCTTTAACGCCCACTGACGTCGTACAGTAGACGGACCTCAACATTTCGCCTCCATCGAAATGCAGCCGCCGCGGCCGGGATTCGATCCCGTGGCGTTCGGATCAGCAGCCGGGTGTCATAGCTACTAGACCACCGTGGCGGAGCAATCCCCCACTTTCTCGCTCACTTTCTGTACATAGTGATGGGCTCGACTCGCGACGTTTTTTGGGCATTCAGTTTTTTTTTTTTTTGGGGGGGGGGTCCATAGTTTATTGGCCGATATCCCTAATAAAAAAATTCGCTTAAAGTAAACCTCCTTTTAATTATATGTGACACCTACGGCATGATATGATGTTTGTTCTGCTGCCATGACACGGTGGTCTCGGGGTTATGACACTCGGCTGCAGACCTGAAGGTGGCGGGATCAGATCCCGGCCGACGCGGCTGCATTTTGATGGAGGCGAATTGTTGAGGCTGGTGTGCTGTGCGACGTCAGTGCATGTTAAATAACGCCAGGTGTGACTACGCGGCGCGTGCTGATGCCTTCCAATACGTGCGTCCGGTTAGCCCTTAAAAAAGGGCCAATGACCTACTCCAGCCCGCACCATGATTTGGGGCATCCATCGTTTTCTTATATATTTACTGTTTCCGCGTACTTTTGTTATGCGACAACTATCGCGCCACCGGCGTCACGGGGTAGTGGCGGCACCACACGGCGGCCGCTGTAAGTACTGGCTACCGACCGTGTTAGCACAGAGCCTGCAATGACAAGCGTAGCGCTGCTTTTCGAAACAACTTTGCTGCCTGTCTTCCTGTATATGAGTGTCTACTGTGCGAGGCGACCGACAGATTTCGTTGTGGGGCGGTATTCATGGCGTGCAACGGGCTGTACCGGCATGCCAAGTCTCGTGCTAAGGGTGCCCTGCGTCTTATCTACATGACCATATAAGCGCATTTGTGCATTGCTATTAGATATTGCATTCCATATACAAACTCGGCACTTCGTGTTCGATTTTCTTTCGAAATATTCATATTTACACTCCCCTACTCTATAGATGTGTGTCCACACAAAAGCAGAATTCAGCGTTAAAAGCGGGATCATACATCGTATAATAAATGCGTGATGTGCGTCATTGTTCTACTCGACATCACGCATGTCATTTGTAGCGCACGGAACGCCTTTGTGACCCATTTGTCACTGCATGTGACGTCTGCGACTAGCTGTGACGATGTGACGCGTGAGTTCCGCTGTCTGCGTCCCGCTTCTCGAAAGTGTGCTTAGCAATTACGCCGACGTCGTCGTCCCAATGTACCGGGGAGGCATCGCATTGATGACAAGCAGGGAATCTCTCGCGTTGTTTCTTATGCATTTGCTGCCTTTTACCTAATCAATAATTTTAAAAAAATATATTTTTTGATTCCCCTTCTTGTCCTTTAGTCTTTTTTATTGATCTTTATTTTACTTTAAGTCTTTTGTGCGAGAACGCTACATAGTTGGAACGGTGCCTGTATGAACGAGTCTTCCGCCATACTTCATTGCTTCTCTGGTAGCGACGAGCAGCTGGCATGCATGGCTGGAGCGTCCATGCAAGAGCATTCACACAGCGTCGCAGTAACCTAACACGCGGGTTTAACTAAAGCCATTAAGCGAGAATAGTCACCCTGACATCATCCTTGAGCAAGCGAGGATGCGCGCCTCTGTTACACAAATGACAAAATGAGACAAGACACTGAAACAATACCGTGAAGTTCGGTATAGCTCAGTGCCGTAACCAGAGAGCGGAAAAAAACAAAATTAAGCAAACTAGGAGGTGGCGTCACGTGATTTCGCTCGCCTCGGCTAGCCAACCTTTTCTGTGGCCTGTGGCGGTGCCTCTCGGGCAGGATTAGGCTCCACATAGTTTGCCGGGCCGCTCGAGGTTGTTGGCAAGCGGTAATCTATAGTGGCGCTTGACCGTGCATTACTCTACCGCTTTCCTACCACGTTACCGCGGTAGGAAAGCGGTACCGTTACCGTTTACATTGTTTCCTTTATATTTTTGTGACTAAGCTTCAAGATTGTCGCATGACGCCCTCTCCTAGCTTTTTTTTCTTTCGTCCGTAACCGTAACAGCGCACACGCGTTGGCACGCGTTCTAAGGACTCTACGTCAAACTGCAGTTGCTGTAAAGTTACATATCATTGCGCCATATATAGAGGAACAGATTCGCTTTAAGAATTCCAAGAAGTGAAGTCTTTATGCCGCATTGTAGAATGCAAACTTTCCACTGCTGTAAAAACCTACTAGCCTATCCTAAAGAGCAATGGTTTAATAGGCCAAGCTAGGTGGAAGGAAAGGTTGACCGAAGGGCCAAGCTGATGATACGTCACCGAAGCCAATAAATATTAAGTGTTAGTATCTTTGAACGTAAATTAAATTGCGCGCTAGTTTGAACTGAAAGTGCCGCTCCGCAAAACGAAAACGAACAGTGTACGGAAAGAGAAGTTTGCGCTCGGATGAGTGGGAACCACATCTGCCGCACTGCACATGTCATGAGCCGGAACTACAACGTCTAGCCTTGGGTATCTTTGTTTTACTGATATATGGTGAGCGCCACTTTAGAGAATAAGCCGATGGGTGTACATCACCCTTCCAATCGCAGGAGTCAGGTACTAAGACTGTTCAGGAGTATATGAGACAGTTGGTTCGTCGGCTTCTCCACGTCGTCGAAATACGGCTAGGTGCAGTTTTCTTCCTTACAGTCACCCAAATCCGACAGATAATGAAGCCAACGAAAGTATTTGTGAGTTGAAAACTGCGTTCCCGATTGTCAGGCATACGAGTCCCTCTGAACCAATCCCCTTTCGTTATTTCATAACCTGGGTCTCGTTCTGGCAGGCCTGGTTCCTTTAGGTATAGTATTCCAAGGTTTATTCGTCAGCAGCCAGCTCGTATTAAGATCATGCACTACGGGACGTAACGCCTTGTGGCAAAAAAAGCAAAAACTGCGTTCCCCACTCGCTGCCACGGTTATGATGGGCGCTGACTAACGCACCCAAGATTAAATGTACAGAAACACCCAGCAAGGTCGACGGGGGCAGGTATTTATATGCCCCCCCCCCTACACTACCATACCACCTCCACACGTCGAACCCCCTCCCCCGAATCGAAATTCTGGAGAAACCTCTAGGAGGGGGAACGATCGCCGTTGTAGCTCAGTTAGTAGGGCATTGCACGCGTTATCGAAAGTCCTAGGTTCTATCACTACTGAATGCAGGAGTGCTTTATCGCCCGCTTGAATATTTCCCTTTATTCCTTAAGTGCTGCAATGAAACTAAAAACAAGTACATTTCCCCCATTGCCTTCCTTGCCCTAATTGTCTGTTGGAATCATTAGCTAGTGTGTAACAAAGAAACAAACACTTGGTACGTACCCCTTTCCTTATTTTTTTTTTCTTAAAGAAACAGGCATGCTAAATAATGGGCGAAATGTACTAGAAATGTGGTTAAGTAGAACTTCTTGCTGAGCGTGTTGATCGAAAACCAGCAACTACTTCTTAACTACATTTCTAGCACGTTCGGCACGTTCCTTAGACAATTAAATGATCTGCTCAAAGACCGGACAGAAAAGGAGGTGAACACAAGCACAGACTATCAGCAATAGATTTAGTCGAGAAAGCTCTCAGAATATGTATCCTCGAATAAATCTGTTGTTCACAGTCTGCGCGCGTGCTCGTCTCCTTCCTTGTCCCGTCTCTGTGCAGTTTCCTTAACACGCTCGGCCTTCAACATTTCTTCCCTTTAGCACGTCTGCAGAAAGCTACATCAACCATTTGTGTCCTGTAATGCAGCCCGTATTTGGTGCGCGACCATTCAATTTCTACTTTCTTTCTAAGTCCCTGTTCTCCTGTTTGAACTCAAACGTAATGCTTAGGCGTCAAGCAACTCGCCCAGGAGCAAGTTCTGCATGGCCGAGAGATTTTGGGGGGCGCAAATCGCTGCTGTCAAATGCGTGCGCCGCTCGCACCTTAATGATGAGCATGATGGCGTCGCTTCCGGCAATGGTGATGACTGAGCCCCAGGGTAGTCTTCGCACGATGCCGTCGAAGTCTATGAAGACCCCGTGAAGCCACTTGGTGAAAGGTAGGGAGTACACAATCACCAGGCACAGCATGGCTAGCGGATGCCTGGCACAATGATCAAGGAAGACGTTGAGAACACACGAAACTCTAGACGACAGCCATGTCATGAAAAACGCAGCCATAAGGAGAATCATCCTCGTTTCCGAACGATACCACATAAGCAACTGCGTACAGTGTATAAGTTAGTCAAAGTGGATGCGTTATTACTTTATCTGAATGATCAGGTAATGATGGAACCATACAACGATCATTCCATACTTATACGGCTGCACCACCCAAGCATGCGATAAGGGCGGTAAAAAAATTCTTGGCGCAGAATGGGTATAGCCACTTGCCCACAAGGGCAACTTGAGCACGTTAAGCGCGACCTACATGATAAGCCAAGGAAACACGTGTTCATTGCCAATGGGCAGCATGCTTTATTTCATATGACCCAGTATGATACGAGTATTGCCGGAATTAGTGAAAACGAAAATTTATTTTACGAGCTTTTGTGTAAGACGTCACAAAAGCCAGTAGGAGTATAACGTTCAATCCGGAAAAGCAATTTTGCTTCCAAACACTAGCTCCTTCGGACAGGTATTGGGGCAAAAAAAACCAAAAAAATGAAAGAGATAAAGAGAGAGAGAGAGAACGACATGACACTGCAATACTGCACCGGAGTTTACCGAATATTTCAAACATGTATTACTGTCTCGTTGCTGGCATAAGCACAGTTAGGCTCAGTTAGGGACAACCGCTGTAGTATCTTTCGAACCGTCGTTAACAAGGTTGTGAGATGCACTCGGGAAACCCAGTCTGCCCTCACAAATACAGTAGACGAACGAGGCTCCCATGTCAGCGGACTTAACGACGCATGTTCGGATGCAGAATATTCCGAAAGGCAAGGTAGATGGCTAGATTTTGCACCAAAGGACTCTTAGTAACTGATAACCCAGTCTGCTGGAGTTGGGATAAAGCTCATATGTGTGCGTATTGTACAAAGTTAGTGAAAGTGCAAACACAGTTTCATAATTGAGTCAGCTAGGTTTACAAACAGCAACAGCAAAGTTCTACAATTACGACTGCAGTAAAACTAGCAAGTCAAAGCATGTGTTAACAGGGAAGCCCTTACGAAATCGCGCTGTATACTAAGTAGCAGTCGATCATGATGCTGAATATCAAAAGCGACCGGTGAGCGTCGTCAGAATCGTCGCAATTTTTCACTGGGTCCGTATTTACCGAAGGCTTTTACACTGGTATTCACTTCAAAAGGACACTGAAGTCGTTTAGTTCGAAATATTATTCTTCTGGAGTTATATCGCTGCCAATGCATCCATTTCCTGTTCAATATTGTTACTAGGATATAAAGAGAGAGAGAGAGAGGAGGGGGGGGTCAACTATATTAAAAGAGAATGAAAAGGTTACGTTTGCGCCTAAACATAAAGCACGGGGACGTCACACCCCAGTCGTAATCAGAATGGCACAATAGCATTTTCTGAAACCCGCTACGCTATAAGGGGCCCTATAGCACTTTTCGAACATCGTAACATTCTAAGAAAGCGGCACTGATCAATCGTGGCCTCGCCTGTGAACATGTGAGCTAAGTATTATTGCACTGCATGCTCCAGAGAATTCTCATTTTGGTTTCAAGCGCAGCAGCAAAGCGCGCGCTCTTCTTTCAACGAATGCCGTCATTGGGAGATCTGCAATATCGCTTGACTTCTTTCGTCGCTCATTAAGGGAGACCCACGTTTGCTTTATTTGTTGAATCCAATACGAAGAAATTAAGCAAGGCAGATGACCTTCCCGCGGTCACGAAATCGAACTACGCTATTTTTGCTTCAGGGGACTTAGTCGGTGTGTCCAGTGACGTCGTTTTGTTGAAAGAAGAGCGGGCGCTTTCCAGCTGTTTTGGAAACCAAATTGCCAGTTCAGTGGTACGTGCAGTGCAATAATATTTGGCGCACATGTTCACAATAGCCTCCACGACTGATTGGCACCGTTTCCCGACTTTATTAAAAAACCTTGTTGCAGGGCCCTTTGAAGTCTCCTGCTCCCTTAGAACGCGACCTACTATTATACGAGGGGTTACCCAAAAGTTACAGAAATAGCGCAGTGCTGCGCGAAGCCACCGTAGTACTAATTTCTCCGACCATCGAGCCGCTCATTTCCTATTAATTGCAGATGGTGGCTTCCTATACCTCGGTTTTCCCTTTGTACAGGAAGTTTTTTTTCGCGCAATCCGTGTTGCGCATTCCTCTCCTTTTTCTTCCTTTTTTTTTCTGTGATCGCCGATTTAAGTGCCCAAACAGTGTGCGGCGGCCGTACACTGCGCGTTGCTCGGGAAAGACGCCCTCCAAAACTTATTAGGTGTTAAACACTGCTAACAAGTGTATTGCCATGGAAAAAATTGTGTCTACGAGTGGTTTGCTTGGTTAAATAAGGGGAGGGAGTACTTTTATTATTGACAACCTCCGTTAAGGACGCCTGCCTATTTCACGAAGGGATGAAGATGTAGAAGAAGCTTGCACGCTTCTGTTTTAAGGCCGAGGAGGACCGATGAATAGTTTGAGATGTTATGTGGTATATGTTAGTGGTCAGTTCGTGAAATCGTAACGGGATATTTGGAATACAAAGGACCATCGCGAAATTTGGGCCTCGGGTGTCGAGAGCCGAGCAAGAAGACTGTCGAGTAGGAAATTCCGTGCTTTGAAAGAATAGCTTTGAAATAAAGGACTCTGTGCTTTAAAATGAAGGGACCCAGGTTTCCTAAGTTTGTTACTCGTGACGAAGCATGGTACGCTGGAGGAACGTTTTTCATCTTTTTTTTTCCTCGAAAGAAGTATAATGAAGCACTGCGACTTCACGACATACAGGAGAGGTCAAGTAAAAAAAAAACAGCTATCAGGCACCAAAGCTGAGGACTTAAAAAAAACTTACAAAAATGCATACACATATTGGACAATTTAAGGGTGATGGTGATTACGTTGAGTATGATAAAATTTAGTAGAGAAAAAAAATTACGTATCCTTAAAAAGGAATTCCGGTGAATTTTTTGTTTCACCCTACGGATTTCTGATAAAAAGTTACGTAGGCTTTAGCAGACGCCCCCAAAATCGAAGACGTCACGTGCATTTTAGATGTGGTGAAAATGACAGAAGCCCCTGTACTGCGCGTTTTAAATGCACGTTTAATAACACCAAGTGATCAAAATTCCCGAAGCCCTCCATTATGGCGTTCCGTATGATCATACCGTGGTTTTGGCAATGAAACCTAATCATTTATGAAATAATTCTCCAAAGCCGTCGGAAATCAAATCGTATCAAATAAGAATATGCTTTATTCAATGAATTCTAATACAAATACGAACAAAATACCTGGACCAATAGCTTACATGGCTAGCTGGTCCAACATAAATATTATATACAAACGTTAGCAACGGACATAACATGTTATGGAGTGAGAGTTTTATAAAAAGCGCTGATGAACGAAGCCTTTGGTGATTCCCAGTCTGCAAAGCAGTCGACGCACATTGCGTCTGTGAAGCAAATGTCGAAATATACGAGCACACTTCGCACTCTAGCAAATAGTTTCCATCTCCCAACGCCTCCTTCATAATTGCTGCACGTCTACACGTCGATTAGAGGCGATGTCGTTGAGCTGTCCGCCACATGAGAAGTTATATTGTCATATGTGCACGAGCACTGAACTGCTTTGCCTGGATGAAACGCATGGGGTCGTAACATTTCAGAGCAAAGTTTACTTCTCATTCAACACCGATTTGCTGTGCCAATGCGTACAAAGCTTTAACCTCATACAAAACGTTAAATGATACGTACTACATTTAGAAAAAAATTCAGTATGCTCTACAGCGAGCTTCCAAATTCTGATGTTGCTTTATGACCTCGCTCGTGTTTCGAAGTATGCCGGAAGTGGGTAAAGTATACAAACTGAAACACGAAACATCGAGATCCAAATATTCTGAAAGAGTTTCGTTCAGTTTTCTTTCGTTCTCGGCGGTAATATCTCCTGTGTCAGTATTAGATTGCCTTTCTTCCTACGAACGATCGCAGTGTAAGACCCTTACGCGAATACTTGACGTGATAATTTAATCAGTACATACTACGTGGAGTACAGTAAAGGTAGCATTGCCTTAAACGGATTGCAAATATCTGCGCAAATTGTCCACTGTGCGGCTGACAATGCACTAGCAGCTTTCTCGGTTTTCGGTTAGATGTACTAGCATGCTTGTACATTCAAATTTTGCGCACTTGAGACTCGTTGGGAAAGGCATGGTAAAAATGACGTGATATCCTCAGGGTCAAGCTTTTTTTCATTAGTGGAGCAAATGTTCGTTCAAATCATCCGGCACCGAGTTGACCAAGGTTTTGGTTCACAAGTTATCATTGCCCGGCCAGCTACGTCCTCTATAAGAACAAGTGCAACACCAGGGTCAACCGGCATTTTAATTGAAATTTCGGCTTGAACTATTTTTGTGAATGCGAGCCCGATATGCCCGACGATACTGTATGAAAATGCCCCGCCGAGTTGGAGTGAAGGAACGTGCCGGAAAATCGCACAAAAATGATTTACGCTGGAATTGTTCCTAAGAGAAATTTGCAGCCACTGTTCCGCTGGGCATATCAATGCAGAAGCCTGCTGTCCGGCGGGAGTGAACGGTTGAGAACAATACTTTGTGAACTTGGAACCTGATATAAATGTCGATGGCTGCCTTTCTGCATGAAATACGTAGACGCTCACGATGAATCGGACAGTTACACAAACGTGTTTCGCTCCTTTAAAGGGACCGACAACCAATTTTTATGGCAACTGCTTTCATTAGTGCAATTGAAAGCTTACCCGGTCAGAGTGCTTAATCGCCCAATGGTAATGCCGAAAACACCACGAAATACATAAAGTCCGATTTTTTTACCTGCCGCTACTATGCAGTCTTACAGGCAACACAGTTGCAAACAGTGGGAGGTGAGCGCGATAGCGATTATAAGCCGGCAATGGAGAAAAGGAAAGTAGTGAAACCCTAAGTAGGAAGAAAGAAATGTGTTTATCTGGCCTATATGTTGCCATGACTTGTGATCTCACTAGCGAATTCGCGCTGTACACTACGATACCGGCTTCGCAGACACGAGATAAAAACGGCGCGTACATCCGTCGCTGCCCGCAGCGACCGTTCCACGGTTACGCCGCTTCTCAGTGTCAACTTATTTTCGTCGTACCTCGTGGGCAGCACACAACAGAGCGGACATGCTTAATCATATGCGTACTCTAACTTCGAGCACTAGTTATGATGCGCATGAAAGCATCTGACTACGCACCCCAAACGAAGTCTCTACGGCTACGCTGCGCGACACACCCGTTTTCTGTGATTTTCAAACGCGATTTAAAAATACAAATTCTACTCAAGCCCCATTAAGTATGCTTGAATCTGTCACCATAATTCATGGTTCTTTTTTCATTTCCGTCAGAATATAATCGCAGGTTCTGGTCAGTTATCGGTCCCTTTAAGTCCGTACGCGGCGCCTGAAAAGGATTGTCCCAGGAATACAACGTTCCTGCAGCGATAACATTAATTCACAGTTTAAAATATAACTAAGGTTTCACTTTATGCGTTTTTCTTTTGTTTATTGACGGGAAAATATGAGGAGTGTTGATGCGCTGATTAAAAAAAAACACAACGCAGCGTTCAAAAGTGTTTTCTGCCAAATCTTTGTCTTAATTTATTTACAGTGCAGCTTTGCACATACCTCAGTTGGCTGGCATGTCAAGTGAACACAATGAGACTTACATGTTATCTGGGGTGGGCCTGAGAGCGACGCTCCTATCGGTTGCACTGTGCACCAAGGTCCAGGCGCCGAACAACAGCAGTGGAATGCATTCGGTACGTCTGAAACAAGAATGATATGGTGTTGTTCGTGCTGGTAAATACATGTACATCCGGTAAAAAGGGCACACTCGCTGTACGGTACAGAAAAAAATGGCAGATCCCACGTGCAGTGGGAATCAAGGAAATGCGTAGAGCGCATCAGGAACTTAAAATGGATCGGCATTGTTGTCTCGCTATACCGATTTTGGTACATATGAAGTTAACGAAACGGCCGCAAGAGCGCCAAAATCGTGGCATCTGAACCATGCCGCTCATAACACGCATGTCAGGATTCTATCATGACCTGTCATTTACGTTCGTCATGCAGTCGTGTTGTGCCATAGCAATTTTGGCATACATATCATTACCAAAACGAGTGGCATGTAAATCATGCTGCTCATAACATGCATGTCACAATTTTAGTGTTCTTAGAACCTGTCGCCCATGGTCTTCATACATTGTTGTCTCGCCATACCAATTTTGGTATATATCAAGTTAACGAAACGGCCGCAAGAGTACCAACACCGTGGCACGTAAATCATGCCGCTGATGACACGCATGTCATGATTTTTTTGTTATGACGTGTCATTTATGTTCGTCATGCAGTCATGTTGTGCCATGCCAATTTTAGCATACATCCCATTAACGAAAAGGTCTGATCACCAAGGCCGTGGCACGTAAATCATGCTGCTCATGACATGCATATCATGATTTTCATGTTATGGGCTGTCATTTATGTTGGTCATGCAGTCATGTTGTGGCATACCAGTTTTCGTATACATCCCATAAACGAAACCGTCAGGAGAGCACAAAGTCGTAGGCGGCTAGAGAGATAGATGGATACGCTCAAAATAGCCGAAGTTCTCCAAGAAATGCTTCGCGTTTAAAGACTACTACGATAAGTGAACAACAGGTATACTCACCGCACAGACAAGAAAAGTAGTCGAAATAAGGTATACCTAAAATATATAACTTATTATTCTGGTAACCATGAAAGCTTTGCAGCGTTTACATTGAAAGCGAAACGATCGGCGACCGTCGAATTGAGTCCCTCACCTTGAGTTACTCGTCTATTTAAGCACAGGACATCTTACGCAGCCGGAAGGGGGCGTCGCTTCAATTCAAAAATGTACCACTACATGTGGCGGAATATGTACAAAGCGTTGGGCCTATCTCATTCTTTAAAGGATGACGATGACCACGCCACTGCTCTGGTACATTGGGTAGGTGCATATGCTCCCATCGCACGAGGGTGATAACAGAGGCACATTGGTACAATTGATATCCTGAGAGGAGCAGGAAAAGAAAAGATGCATTCAAATGTAAAAAGGCACACAGTGCAATCATTGTAAAGGGTGGACACGCACGTTAGGTGATTTTCATTATTGGCGCTTAGATCGGAATTGAATCTCGTGATTGTCACCGCTGCGCCGCTCCAACTTCAAATGACTACCTTGAAAATGCTGGAACGGGTGCAGACCCTAAAACATACATCCTGAAACTTCGGTCCCGTAACTTGTCACCTACCATGGTTGAGGATGTCTCCGAGCAAACACCCATCCTACACCGAACACGTGTTCTGGCGTGCATCGTCACCGCAACCCTGCCATCTCCACTGGCGCGGACGACATCGACGTCGAAGCTATCTTCACGACGAACAAGAAGGTGAACGGTGATAACAAGCGGAACGAGACACATAAATGGTGCGGCCTGCCTCATATAAGCAACCATGAAGCGTGCTGCGAGATTGTCCGCCTTGAAGGCCTCCCCTGCAGACGCAATTTGCCGCCCCGCTGGTGCTCGGCATGCAGTAAGTTACATGCCGAGCACTTACATGTGAATCGCCAGTTACAGCGATTGCATTCTTGAGCTTATCGAGAAAGTCAACTCGATCATGGTGGGCCCGATTAGATCAAATATCTCCACTAACGTGAAACCTGCGAAGGTGCTCCGGTGTTTCTCGCAGGAAACGTCAGTTGCTACTAATGTGCATGCTTTACCATGGCCACGACGACGACAGCCCGGGAGCATTAGCACAAACTCGTTCTATAGAATTGCTTCTGACACGACAACACATACACTGTATGACTGCACTGCCTCCAGGATGGGCCCACCGCGACGACAGCAGCAGGACACGCCGACAAGCCCAGCCCCTAAGGTACTCTGCGCCTAAAATGCTCTGCAGGAAATAGACGACGACGCTCTCAGCGTATTGCTTCCAAACATCCTCGGTTTGTGGCCTTCATCCCACTGTACCACAGCTACCAGAAGAGGCAGTGGTCGTTGACCCGTCACTCTTCATCGCGCGAAGAACCGCTCGTTGGTAAGGCTGCAAATTCTGATCAGTCAGCGTTGCTTGCTGAAATGCAGAATGTTCGTCTGAACGAACGCTCCCGTCAATATCACTGATGGCATTTGCTCAGCCGCGCAATATGCCAGAGCCCTACTCAATATCTGCACCTCCGCTCCACCGTGCCATTGAATAAGAGATCAACGTGGTTTTTCCTGGGCACTGCCTAAATGTTCCTTAGAGCTTCTTAGCTACGCCGACGTGTGTCTACCCCCAGAGAGCAGAACCGATCGGAAAATCGATCACCATGCTTTGTTTGGTGGCTACGCTGGCCACCCCACGCACTATTGCAATCGCTTGCAGCCCTCTAGCGTCCGTCGTACTCGACGAGTCGTGTGGTCGGTCCTCCCCGCCATATTACGACACGCCTTCTGCCCACCTTCTGACCCGTCACCGTCAGCAGACTACCCCCCGAGACATCACTCGCCATTCGCTTCATGGACTTCAGCCATTCGTTTTCCTTTCCTGAAACGTCACAAATTACGTCACAGGGAACACCTATTACGTCGCTTGAGTCAACATTAGCATCGGTGGATTTCGAGGTCGCGGAACGCCCCTTTGTAAAGCTTTATTTATTCGTTTCGAGTTCGACAAGTAAAAACATGGATGCATCTACCTCTAAGAGCACCGAAAAGGGCCAAGTGATTGGAGTCGGTGCTCCTAGTGATGTAACTGGTTCAAAGAAAAAAGAGGCGATTTGCAGCGGCATTTGAAACCAAATTGCAAACTGCCTAGAGACACTGCCTAGAGACGTGCAGTGCAAGAATATTGGATCACATTTCACAGGAGCTTCCACGACGGACCGGCATCTGTACCTCACTAAGTTCGAAGGGTGCCGCAGGGCCCCTTTGCAGGTGCATGACAGGCAGATAACCATCAGTAACACTTTTGCAAAGTACGCACCCCATCTTTCCCAAGTTCTGACGCTTCTTCTGTAGGAAGAGGTGGACGTTAAGCTGCGTATTCTCAGTCAACGCCAGGTCGCTGCAAAGATGAAAGGAGGATACATCTCGGGCAACGAACGCTACGGCATCATGTGACCAGAAACAAAAATTTCAATGGTAATTAACAAAATTAGAATAAATCAAATTTTAATCGTCAAACCTAATTGAAGAATGGAATCTATTTTACAGGGAATCCATATCATTTTTAATATTTACGAAGCTGCAACGCTGTTAATTTCTGCCTATCAACGAAATCCGGCTGAGTGCACTCGGGACAGCGAAAGTGAATAGCCGAAGAGCGCAGCTCGCACAACCTTCTCTAGCGCTTTTTGTGACATCGTTGATCCGCTTAGATTGTTGTGTGGCTACGAGCATGCGTCGCTGTTGAGTGCCTATTCCGGCAAGCGTGGTCAGGCGCAACACGAAGCGGTAAAAACCACCGCTTCATAGTCACATGCTCAGCGTCACTCGGCAATGCGAGCGGAACAACTGTGTCACACAAGCCACTACTGAAGGTAGCGGCACTTGTGCTCTCTGACCACTCAGTTTCGGTTTCCTCGGGGAAGTTAGCAGGATTTCATCGGTCTGTAGAAATTAGCAGTGTCTCCCTGTTGCAAACACTGCAAAATATATGATGTCCTTGTAGAAATCCCCTGTATAAGTAACTTTCCATCTTCAGTTAGCGTAACTTTGGTAAGCACTGTTTAAAAAATGACATTTATCCATTAGACAATGAATGGTGCAGTCAGCAAAGGGATTCCGCGAAAAAGGGGTCAAATATCTGCTTTTCCGCATCAACTTTTTTTCCTGAAGAGCCCTTGTACACACACACACACGCCTATATATATATATATATATATATATATATATATACCGTCGTTCTCTAAGAGGCGCATCGTCAATTCTGTTGTAAACTAGCGGCAACCCAAGCTATTCTTGCATATATATATATATATATATATATATATATATATATATATATATATATATATATATGCGTGTGTGCGTGTACAAGGGCTCTTCAGCAAAAGAAAAATTGATGCGGAAAAGCAGATATTTTACCCCTTTTTCGCGGAATCCCCTTGCTGACGATATATATATATATATATATATATATATATATATATATATATATATATATATATATTCTTAAGTGGCCTTTCCCATGTCATTTGCGCAGTGTGTACATTGACAATGAATGGTGCAGTCAGCAAAGGGATTCCGCGAAAAAGGGGTCAAATATCTGCTTGTCCGCATCAACTTTTTTTCCTGAAGAGTCCTTGTATACACACACACACACACACACACACACGCATATATATATATATATATATATATATATATATATATATATATATATATATATATATATATATATATATATGCGTGTGTGTGTACAAGGGCTCTTCAGCAAAAAAAGTTGATGCGGAAAAGCAGATATTTGACCCCTTTTTCGCGGAATCCCTTTGCTGACGATATATATATATATATATTCTTAAGTGGCCTTTCCCATGTCATTTGCGCAGTGTGTACATTATCGCCCAGGTTTTGGATTGAGAAAATTGTCAAACTTGTCTCTGGCATAAATTACCACGTGCTCGTTAAGTGAACTGGAGACAGAACTAAGGGGGAAAAAGTTAAGAAATGGAAAGGCAGGAAAGCAGCCAAGAGAAATAAAGGTAATAAAGAAGACAGAAAGAAAAAAATAAAAGGACGATAGGGTGGGACACGCAGGAAGGCAGACAGAGCGGAAGGGTGATAGTGGCCATTTGGATAACATACACGAATGGAATGATATCTGCGTCGTTGAAAAGTTGTCCATTCTCAAGTCTGAAGCTCAACCGTAAAGCACGGAAGAGAAAGAACCGTCGTGGTATTCTTCCTCATGAAGAATACGTTGAACAAGTGCAGGCCATGATTTAGAGAAAAAAAATTAAAGCCAGAATGACACACGGAAATGAAGCGGCAGTGTACAGAACGACGCGCTAAAATCTATAGTGATGTCGCACTCACAATTCCCGCAGGATGAAGAGTCGAACATGCAGCCACGCCACCATCAGTGCGACGCATTGCATCGGCAAGAGCAGAGACGTCCAAACCAAGTGACTTGTGACCTCCACGCTGAACCTGCTGCGAGTTCGCAAAAAAAAAACATGCAATAAGCTTTGTGAACATTCAAGCACTACTTGTAACCTAATGGAACTTGTTGCTGGGCCAGTCGGTTCATGTTCTAACGATGCGGATAAAACTTACATTTGCTTGGCGCAATAAACATGAAGGAGGGAAGTCGTCAGGAGGCGTTCCTCTTGTGGTCTTCCCTCCATTCTTATTGCCCTTAGCGCTCATAAGTTGTATGGTCAACATTAGAACCACTGTAACATATTAGGAAGCTTCTGTACATCCCACACATTGTGGGAATCCCTGTCATGCGAAGCAGACAGCGAGGAAATTGCCTATGACGAATCGTTTGGCATTCAGCTAAGTGTAACGGACAGGATCAAGGTCTTCGTGCAAAGCGCATAAGTACCGACTCCTCTGTATGTTTGGCTGACCAGGAAAAGCCGACAGCGCCGTGCCGACTGAACAGCAGCTCATGGTACGAGTCACATTGACACTCATGCTAATCCAAAGCACACACGTCTGTTTTACCGAAGTGCACTATGCGGTGTGTTGATGTGCGGTGTGTTGAAGTATTCGTAGGTATCGAGCAAAGTTGCCCAAAATAATACCGAAGGGTAGCTGAACATACGTGTTGCTATTATAGTGCTTACACTAGAGGCAAAGTTCACGTTACACAATCACTGTCATTACAACTGCTGGTGCAATAGGTTAATTTAATCTATATATACCGTGTGGGAGCAGCCGCTGTAGCCTAGTGGTAGCGTGCTTGCTTTGAACCTCGAGGGCCCGAGTACTCTTCTGATTCTTCTAATTCTCTTCTAATTAAAACAGGAGCTCCTTAATCTGGCCCCTCGGTGGCAACCGCGAAGAGAAAAATGTGGGCCGATCCCGGAGGATGTGCACCGTGTGAGGTGCAGAAAGCTTCAGACGCCACTCGAAGGTGCGGGTTCGATCCCCGCGTATGTAAATATAGTTGGTCCCATGACTGACATAATCTCTATAAAGTTCCAAGCACCTGTGGCGCATACGCGCATCCGTTTGGCCGAAAAGTACGAGTATGAGCTACACGTCATTGCAGTGTCGTTAATCGTGAAGCACATGAGCATATCATGTTAGTGATGTAAATGTCAGTCCTTCATGTTCGTCATACATTTATAGCCTACCTCCCAAATATTAGGGTATACCAGGTGAACGAAACGAAACGGGAACGCCGAGACGTAGGCGACTGGCTATAGATAGATAGATAGATAGATTATCTATCTATCTATCTATCTATCTATCTATCTATCTATCTATCTATCTATCTATCTATCTATCTATCTATAGCCAGTCGCCTACGTCTCGGCGTTCCCGTTTCGTTTCGTTCACCTGGTATACCCTAATATTTGGGAGGTAGGCTATAAATGTATGACGAACATGAAGGACTGACATTTACATCACTAACATGATATGCTCATGTGCTTCACGATTAACGACACTGCAATGACGTGTAGCTCATACTCGTACGATAGATAGATAGATAGATAGATAGATAGATAGATAGATAGATAGATAGATAGATAGATAGATAGATAGATAGATAGATAGATAGGGATCGAATCCCGGTCGCGGCGGCTGCATTTCGATGGAGGCGAAATGTTGAGGCCCGTATACTGTGCGATGTCAGTGCACGTTAAAGAACCCCAGGTGGTCGAAATTTCTGGAGACCTCCACTACGGCGTCTGTCATAATCATAGCTGGTTTTGGGACGTAAAACCCCACAATTCAATCAAATCAATCAATCAATCAATCAATCAATCAATTAGATAGATAGATAGATAGATAGATAGATAGATAGATAGATAGATAGATAGATAGATAGATAGATAGATAGATAGATAGATAGATAGATAGATAGATACGCTCAAAGTAAATGTAAGTGGGGCAAGGAACGCTGCGCATTTAAAAAAATGAGGAACCAAAGGTCAATGCGAAGCGAAGCTTTGCTAATAATAGGTGGAGAACATGGTATTATAAAACGCGTTCTGAAGAATAGCTATTGCGTCTCTTCACTGCGAATCAGGGGGCCTACAGCGTTCCACACAATACGGAGTACTGTTCCGCGGTGGTCCTTCTTGATTGGCCAATCCTGAACCCCTGGCTGGTCAGTCCTGCCTTGATAGCCACAAGTGACCAACCAGTGAGGACCAACACAGAATAGTATTCCCTCATCCTTGCTGAGGTATCCCCAGAGTGACGCGAAAAAGCCTCTGCACGCAACCCGCACTACATAGTGAACATGTTTCTCTGTTCTGATCTAGGTATACTGTATAAATGTTCATGCAACAGTGAATTCTTCAGAGTTAAAGGTACTTGATTATTGCATTATTGATGTAATAATTAAATTCTTTAAATGTTAATTTTATGTTAGTGATGTATAAACTCGTTCGTATGTATTTTACAAGCAACTTGTGTTCTGCAGTGTGCTTCAAAGGTTGTTTTGTATGTGGTTATGAAATGTCTGCTTTAAAAACTGCTTTTGTAACTTGCAAATTCCGCTATCTCTGCTGCCCCAGCGAGGTAAGGCCTAGTCAGGAGGTTTAAGGCCTCCTTTTGCCTTACCTCGTGGGCAGCAAACCTTTTACCTGTTTTGCCCGAATAAACACTTCCTCATACTTCCTCATACCATGCTATCTCCCGGATCAGCCTGTTAACAGCCTCTGTGACCAGCCCACCTTACAGAACAACACAGCCCGAGAAGCGCTAAGCTGCGAGAGAAGACCTAGAATATTTCTAGGTCGAGCAGAAGATAAAAGCGATTTTAAAATCTGATTAGATAAAAAATAATCTGAAAATGCCCTAATACGAAGGGTCGTAAAAGGAGCGCAAGTCGTTAGCTGCGCTGGGCAATCCACGCCGCGTTCCAAGCAACCTCGGCAAGAAGAGGCAATTGATTGATTTCTGTGGTTTAACGTCCGAAAACCACGATATGATTATGAGAGACGCCGTTGTGGAGGTCTCCGGGAATAGTGGAGGGTTCCGGGCTCAGACCACCTCGGGCCGTGCACTGACATCGCACGGCCCACGGGCCTCAACATTTCGCCTGCATCCAAAAGCAGCAGTAGCGGCCGAGATTTGATCCCGCGACCCTCGTATCAGCAGCCGAGCGTGATAACCGCTAGACCACCACGTGGGGGCGGCAAGAAAAGGCAGTCAGCGAGTATACTTACTCGCGGAAATACTCCATGAAGTAAAGGTTGGCACGGTTTCGGCTCAGGCTCAAAGCCGAGCTGAGCGCGCAGGTTAGTACCGTTGCCACAGCTAGTTGTCGATGGATCGTTTGTTGTTTCCTGCGCACGAAAGTGAAACGCGCGCAAAAAGGAAGAAAATGTTGCAGGCCACTCCAAAGAAAGCTGCTGTCTAAAGCAGCAGATGATTACATATTGTATGGTATTCAACTGCGGCATCAACCCGCGACCTGGGGCACAACAGAGCAACGCCACAACCACTGGGCTATACCGGGGTTGGTGAACGTTGAAGACACGGGATATCAATTATTGAAGTGTATTGAATGGTATGGAGTATTGAATTATTCTTGCATCCCTGTTTTTCCTGCTTTATAAGCGTGCATATTACCTAATGCGTTACCGCATTGTTGACTTTTTCTTATGTTACTTCCTGAAAGTGTTATTTTCTTCTAGGTTTCCACATTTAAGTTACAGGAAGACTACTGGCTATTCGAATTAGTCATTGAGCTGTTGATTAATTGGGTTTAACGCGTCACAATGAAACACATGCTATACTCGGAAATTTATTTATTTATTTATTTATTTATTTATTTATTTATTTATTTATTTATTTATTTATTTATTTAGCAATACTGCCGATCTCATTCGAGATCATAGCAGGAGGAACACAAAATACTTCCTGCAGGAATTTATAAGAAGGAACAAAAGAGCATTGATGAGTGAAATTCGATTCATACAGCTCAAGCCTAAACACTGCCCTAATGCATTACACAGTACTACCTGAAAAAATAAATTTGGATACGTAAGAATGGCAAGAAACATTTAAAAGGCATAGCAAAAAGAATATCGCATCGATACCGCACAAAGCCGCAACAGACATATTTGAACACAATAAATTATTTATGTATATAGACTGTCACGCGTCTAAAATATATTATGGACGGCAATACGGACCCATCTATAGCCACAGGAGAGACTACGAATGTTATGCATGACGCCTTTATAACTTAATATTGTCGCTGCGGTAGGGATTGGAAACCATTCAGCAGCGTCATCATTATATAGGTTAAAGGTAGCGTGCCGCGATATTGTATAGCAATAATCGACGTTTTGTTGGCGAACGGTTCGCTAACACCTAAACTGTGACCTTCAGCGAAGCACTAAACAAATAAAGGAGCGTCACGGCGGAATTCATTCAGCACACATATTGTGTTTAAGGAGCGACTATTCAGCAGGGGCGTACGGTACGCAATTTTATCTGCAAATACAGACGCGAATCGTCACGAACGTCTTGCCGGAGATACCGTAGAAGGCAAAAGGATATGTTGCATCGCTTTACTTTTGATAGAATGAGAATAAGGGTGCAGAAAACATGCTGCTGTTCTTTAGCTTTCGGTTTTTATTACGCTCGGTATTGCAACTTAAACCATGCGTACCAATAATCTCAATTGCGCACCCTTCTGCATTTGTTATCTTTGTCCCCATTATAGCAGCAGATCACCAAATCAAGAGAAATAGAGGTCGAAAACCAATTTTATTAATGTAAATATACGAACTGAAGAATTCAGATGAATCGCGTGTGCCACGTGTACGTCTATGAAACAATTGGACAGGTGAAAGTAAATAAAAATTAGTTATGCGTTTCTTCTCATCACGTCATGGTCTATAAGTAGTACAATCTGTCTTTCGCAGCAAAGCTCGCATCTTATACTGTCTTAGGATTCTTTGTGCAAAAGAGGGAAATTATACACAGCTCGCTTATTCATTCCGCAACTGCAAGTGGTGAGCATAGAAGGCGCCAACACGCTCGCGAGAACCAGCACACGCACGCATGCTTGCGGCTGCACACGTACTCTCCCAGACGTGCGTTAATGTGACACGTACTTGCCTGTACGGATGAAATGTTACATAATTGCAAGTATGTGCTGACTCCTCTTAAAATACATGGTGATCTTCACGCACAAATCAGATCTCTGTTCACTAACGTCCATTATTATGTAATCGTTAATCGCTGTCCAAACACAACGCCCCACGAAAGAAAGATACATGACATACACAGAGAAACCGCTTAGCGATTATGCAGTTTCATATATGTACGGTTAGCAATTTCCTCTCCTGAGCAAGAAAAAGGTGCACGGCGTTTATTTACAATCTAACACCTCCGTGCTGCACCATGCTGCGCGCGCTTCATGCCTAGTTGTGTTTTTTTTTACTGCTATTGAAACTGCAAGAGAAAAACAAAAAAAAAAAGTTGGGGGGGGGGGGGGGGAGGGGGGACACAGCAAGAAGCTGCGCTGCTTGAAGGTGGCCTTCGGAGTGTACTGGAAGGATTGACAGGAGATGAACGAAAATATTTCGATATCTTCTGGGTTACAAGTTCAGTTCAGTGACTGCGGCACCACTAAGTTTCTCGAGGCTCGATGCTTACCCATTGAGTGCACATGGTTAGGTATAAGGGGAAATCTCCCGGCACGGACATGATGCCTGTCTATTTTAAGCCAGAGATCCTCCCTAGGGAATATCCTTCAGCTCACGCCTTTCTTAAGGGCACATACTGCCCCTGCACATTGCAACGCTGTTGTGGCAGTCATCTCCATGGATATCTCGCGATATAGCAGAATAGTACTGCAGCTCACATATGTATTATTACAACGTGGGCACACGTGGAACCAGGCAGTGCGTGCCCATCTCGCGCCACACGGCAAAGAGAAGTCAGGATAGAAGCATGTCGCCAAAGTATTTGTGTATAGTGATTTTATGTGTAACGAGACTACGAGCAGGCCTTTACTTTCAGTGGATGGCCGAAACTTTCGCGGGCGTCCCCCGTTTCGGAGATCTACCATCGCTCTTGCGTACTTGACAAGGTGTAAATACAGATTTATTATGTTAAGTTTACTGCTGCAGTCATGAAACAAAATTTAAATATAGATTAATGGCGTACTGAAATACAACCGACGAAAAAATAATGAGACGTTGATTACATTTACTTGTGCCTCTATCGTTGTAAAGATATATAGTTCAAACGGCTGCAAAATACGATGATATTTCTTGTTTTCCAAATAGCGCTTTTCCAAAGAGCTTGTCCTCAGTAGAAGCAGTGCTTTCCGGACACAAATTATGACGCAGGTATACTGTATATGCGTGCAATGCACTTAGGACAATCTTTAGAATAAACCAAAGGACTAGCCCGGCCCGACCCGAAGCCCGGAACTCCAGGCCCGGGCTCGCCTTCAATCTTACTTTAACTGGAGCAGCCGGTTTTCTGCGTAAGCTCGAGACCATTCAGTGCTCTAGTGGTCACTCACGTAGCTATCATTTCTTTGTGCAGCATATTGTTCATCGATTAGCTTAATTCTTCATGAGACGTTCTCATCACCACTACAGACGCCAGCAAAGTGTACGCACCATTCAAACGTACCTTTTCACCGTCTTCTTTACAAACGAAATTCGGAAATATGCGAAACACTGTACAGGTGAAGGCTGAGAAAAGCTCTACGTCTAGAGCATGCACCAATCGAGCACCGATGTTCTCTTCTAATGGTGAAAGAAGAAATATTTACGCGTACAATTATATAAAGCGACGCTGTTTATTTACTTACTGGTATTTAACGCCAACGTATTCTCGTCCAGGACGCCTTGTTCCATACAGAAAGCCTGCATAGAATAAGTAACATTGCCGGTCGCACAAGACGTGCACAGCCAGAAGGAACAAATGAAAACAGCGTTGTTCCTCATATACCGCTGCTATGACTGCTATGACTGCTTGGTGACGCTTACAACAAACGTTTTTGTATGCTGCTTCCGAAGCCATTTGAGAAACTTCAGGTTCTCACTGAGAACTTGAAGCTTCGCAATATTCATCGTATGGCGTACCCTTTTCGACTACCCAGTTAGCACTGTATGCCAGCTAATTATCAGAATAATTATGGAAGGAACGCCTTATATTAATATCTGACATAATGGATGCGGTGGCCACGGCTCAGCCGTTCTTTTTTTCCACGTATTCCGTGCGTCTGATGCCAAGCCTAATGGGCCTGCCTCGCAAAGATGAAGGCTCTAAAAGCAGGCCTTGTTTTATTTTTATGTGCTAAATATGTCTTGCAGGCTACCATGATAGGAACGGGTGGATCATACATAGATAAACAATGTTTTAATGCTTCAGTAGCAATAAATACTATACCTCTTATAGCATCAACTATTGATGCAGAAATTTTAAAAATAAAGAAACTCGAAATGTTACAGCCTGCCACAGAACAGAAAATCAACCCATGATGATGACAGTGATGATGAGTCGGGGTTGATTACTAGCACGTCTGGTTAAGTTAGAGTTTTGTGACCAGCCTTCTTGGTCCAACACTGCACACCGCTTCGCCGAGCGGCAGCGGAATCACGGTACTGAGACGCACAAACACTGAATGTCGAGTTAACGCGTACAGGCTCCCCTAGCATATTCACCTCCATGGAAATGTGACCGCCGCTGGCGGGATCGACTGCCGAAATCGAACCTCCGCATGTCAGGTCAGCAGTCAAACACCATAACCACTATACCACCGCGGTGAACAACGGGGAGAATGGTTCAATCGCATACCAACACTCAAAAAAGTTTTAACGTCTCTACGCCTATGCATCTATGATATAGACGTAGAGACGTTAAGACTCACGTTATGCGGCACGGCACTTACTGCTCAAGTCGTCCGACTGGCTCACGACGGTCTTGGGCGGGGGTGACGACGCTCCGGGCAGCACGATCTTGCCACCTTCCATAATGGATGTCCTCTTCCTGGTCTGCAAAAGGCACCCATCCGGCACACCGTGTCTGACACGTATTCTCAGATTTCAGTAACGCCCTAGTGTGTGAATGGCGCGAAGTTAACAACGGTAAAGTTTGCAGCGCTCTGTACACCGCGCGTGCTAGCACAGTTCATCTGCAAATGTATGCACGCATCTCGGTACTTTAAATTTTTGGGAAAATACGTTTCGGTAAAAATTTCCCCAACAGCATTCTCGTTAGGTATCTCATATCCTATACTCCACCACCCTATGTCATGAAAATGAGTTTGTACTGTCGTCAGACCTTTAGTTTCGCGTGGTATAGCACCCGCCATCGTGCCTATACCTGAGTTGCCGCTGCGCTTTTGCTAGTGCCTGCGCTGCGCACCATCGTGTAATGAAAGAAAAATGGTACACCGACTGGCTACGCCACGGTCGGTTGTGAAGAAGGGCAGAAAAGAAAGTGAAGTCGGTTTTAATCAGTTATCTATTGAAGATTTTCTCAAGTTAATAAGTGGGCGACCGCTGTAACGTCATCTAATCGGTCATTTTCCAAACACTTCGTCCCAGCAAAGCCTATGTTCAGTAGCAAAGTGATGAGAATTCAACATACGGAAAGAAATGATAAGTTTTGTAGCGACATACACAATGCCTGCATTGCCGCAGTGGCGTCTGTCAGACATGGAGGGAAAAGGCAATCATATCAAAGGTAATCAACTCACTATATTATTAGTAGCAGGAAACGTAGAGGACCTAAAAAATCTTCATTCTGGCGACAAAAGAGGAAAGTAAGGAAGCTGGCCTTCTCCTAAACAATACGAATGCTAAGTTAGGACAGAAGGTGAAGAACAAATGATTCAGGTAAAAAAAAAACAGCATGACAGTTGTTGTACAGCTTTACGTTTCTCTAGGATCCAGAGAAAGGAGGGATGGCAGCTCTACAAAAAGATATTCGGCGAGAAAGAATACAAGGAAATATAGCAATTGGCGGCCTCTCAGTGATTATTAAGCACAAAGACACTAGCTTGAAAAATTGAATTCGCCGGGCTAGTGCCCTGACAATTTTCCACGATGACCAAGAAGAAGAGCTACATTGTTTCAAGCCACGGTTCTGTCGTAGAGAACAGAGAATACCCTGCAGTGAAAAAAATCGACGGAGTCGTGAGATTAAGACGTTCTTATTTGGTTATGTTATGAGGACTTCCGGTTCAATCAAGCGAAAATTAATGCTCGCCAATGTTGAAAATTAATGAAAATGAGGTTGCCTGTGCACGGGGTGACTACAGGCATGGTTTTATTCAGGTCAAAGGGAAATGTCGAGGTATTAGAGAGCATGTAGTAAGTGGATGGATATGGCGGGCTTTCATACACTTGTACCATCAGTAGTCGTCCGCAAGTGTATGACATTTAACAACACAAACAACAACAAGAGTAGTCGAAAATAAAAGGACGATAACACGGCTGTGTAGCTGGAGAAAGTTGTTCTAAAAAAACAAGTGTGACTTAAAGAGAACGTTAAATCGCATGCGGCAAAATGCCAACCCAGAGACGTGTGGCGTGGTCCTAAGCCCGGATTCACAAACGCACCTTATCCTTATCGCCCCGGTGCTGTGAAGGCGCGTGAAGGGCACTAAAATAGTTATCATCGCGAAAGACTATTATAAGGATTGTTTGTAGATACTGGACTAACTTGTTCATGAAGCATGACAAATGTACAAGAAGATAAGGACAACCAGCGATAAGGATAAGGTAGGTTTGTGAATACGGGCCCTAGTGTACGTTTGCTCTTTAGATGGATATGTTGCGCTATATACAGTAAATCAAGCCCATTCAGATTCTGCTATTCCGGCTGTACTGTACGACAGCTGCCCGTCATTTTTGCAGCACCTATTGGTCGAATGGAAAAAGGTGCTCAGAATTTCAAGCAACTAAAAAAGTGCCTATAAAAACTCATCCATAAAGCACATATTCGCCAGAGCACAATTACTGGCATCTTGGATCTCCATTTTACATTCAGTGTCCGTATCTCAATAAGCACGAATATACTGACACCTCGACTATGAGCTGCATCAAGTAGAGGTTAAGCTGCGGCAGGTCGCTTATTCGGAAGGGATACTGGCTTGGCTCCTTTGCAATAAATTCCTTGCTCGGGGTTTCCGCTGCGCTGAAACCGCGGCACCAAATAACCAACTTATAACGATGGATTCCTTAGATCCCATCTATATTGCGAGCCTTATGATGAGCTACCATTACAAAGATGTCACCTGTACAACGAAGTATTTAGAGTGTCATAAATGGTTAACAAATGAGTTCGAAAGAACTAGCGGCGGCAGACCTTCATTGTGAAAAAATTAGGGAGTTAAGGTTGGCATTCAATGACAAATAGAACTTGAAATCGATAAGTGTGTGTTTCTTAGTGGTTGTCCGCGGCTCAACTCAAAGTTGCCAATCTGGAACACACATTTTTTTGCTTTCAGTACCTCCCTGTGCTAGACAACTGCTATTGTGAAAAGCACAAATGAGATTTGCATGGCTGGATAGCTCCGAAATTCACTCAGTCGAGCCCACTATAAAGATGGTGGCTAAGAGGCATCTGTAGGTAGAAAGGCAAGCAATCCTTGTTTTATACTGCTAGACACCCGATTTCCCGAGCATTTCTCTAGCACAGTTTTCAAAACGTCCCACAAGTAGACCTATTACTAATAGGGAAAAGGCTGATGGGGAGGGGGGTTGGAGACGTTTGCCATGCCACCACTGCTCAAATGATATTCCATAAATACTGCAATTGCTTCTATCAGGACATGAATCCCTTTGAAAGAGCGAGCAGTTCTTTTCTGCTTTTCTCATTGTATTTCTTTTTTTCCCTGTCTGCCCTAAATACCTTTCGCAGGTACGATTTACTGCGGCTTGTTTTCATACACCACTGCAGCAAAGAAACTTCCTGGTGAAAACGAACTGAGGGCAATACTTAGTCAATCTCTTTTGACGGTCTCAAGGAGTTGAACCTCCCTGTGTAAAGGACAACACGGAGTGGCAGGCACGATTTGCGTAATGGAATAGAATGGTGCATTATTGACTCATCCGAAATCACCAATACATTTGCTTAATCAGTTGAACACACGCTCACCTTGGCAATTGCCAAATACTCATACAGAGCTACCGAGTCTATATTTAATTCTAACAGCATTGGCCATCAAGCCAACTGTTGCAGAAATCGAAGTTGAACTTAGCAGAACTTGCTGCTGCGCTAGTTGCACATTACGGTGACTTTACTAGACATCAAACCATACCAGAACAGGGACCGTAGAAAAGAACGGGTGTCACTCGTAACTATTTTTATTCACGGCAAGCCAGCACAACCAGTGCGATGCCACATCACAGATGCGCAAGAAACGATTATATCAGCAATCAAATAACACTAGACACGAGGGCACCGCGAAACCATTGATAATTATAATACAGAATGATAAATTTAATTCTTAGTTCTGCGAGGAACCAGAGTCATCTCACCGATATGCATGTGTGTTTTCATTTTTTAATACGCAGTAGGCTTCCATAATCTCACACATCAGAGCGTCTGTACGTTTTCCGATAATGAAAACACTGCTAAACCTTGGCTCACACTAGCAGTGAGGACAATCCATAGGCAAATGTGCTAGGGGATTATTATTTTTTTACAAAAGGTTCGTTCTCCTGAACTTTATCCGTCCAAGCCGGCCTGTACCTAAACGACACATATGTCGACGACTAACAAACAAAGCGTCATTTGCCTACTAAAACTGCTCCCTGGGGTTCTTCATCACGCTCTCATGATGGCCGGTCCAGAGGCCGTCGATTTAAATGTCGTTGACAAAAACTCAATGTTCGCTGACAGCGTACCCACTACGCTTTCCGTGCAAACTGCAGCCACGCAAGGAACAATCGGTGGTGCACAGTGCATGAAGACATTCTACAGGTTCTACTACCGTTCGATGCGATCGAGAGGTTTGATTTTGCTGTTATTATTTGGCGAATTCATCACGTAGACTGTTTTCCTCCCTTCAAGTAGAGGTGTGCAATTAAGGAACGTGCACATCTGATAGACACTACAGCCATCGGAAAGCTACAACATAGAATACATCACGTGTTGCAACCTCCCCGGTGTCTGCTATATAGCGCTGAGCGCCGTCAGCAATCCCCTGAAATGATGACATAAGAAAGACAGCTGGGGCGGTGAGAACACTAAACAACGGTGAGACCTACGATTCTAATGACTAGCTTGGAGCATTCGCTGACTTCATGTATTCGACATCGCGGGTGACACTCGCACAGAGTTTATCCAAATTGTGTTCCGACTGTTTGTTGAGAAACTACATTGATCCTCCAATAGGTCTTGACAAGCGTCAAGGTAACAAGTCGCATTAGTCACCGCTAATCTTTTCGAGGGGAAATACATTTCTTTGAGTGTATAGCACACAGACATGGCGGGCACTAGAAGGTGATCGCCCCGCATGACATTCGAGCGAAGCAAGAATAACTTTATATCTATTGCTTTCAGCAGCTGTGCGCACCTTCTTTGCACCGATTTTGTGGCCGCCCATGGCTAGCGATGGCCTGTGCGGTCGAGGCCGGCTGCGCAGCAGACCCTGTTCGTCGGAGAGCGGCTCGGACTCGAGTGATGACTTGAGCTTCGGGCAGCGCAGCGGTTGCGCGGAGCTGGTGCTCGCGCCCTGATCATACCTTTCCGAGGCTATCAGTGGACCGGTTGCCGGCTGGCTGTTCCCCGGTGGATTGTCGTGAAACGACGCTGACGATGGCAGAGGAGTTGAGAGCACATGCGACATCGCCGAAGTCGGTGCTCTGGAGATGGCAGGCAAAATCAGGTCTGGTGGCATCTGAAAAGTCGTCCAGTTCGTGTACGCCCAGGATGGGAAATGGATGAAGTTTTAGATCAAGAGTGTGTACTCATTACTCCGATCTAGAGGCTGAGCGGGGCATCCGTGATGCGCCAGTATGTTCCCCGAACGGAGCTGGCTGACATGCGCAGTACTTTACCCCCTTGAGGCGCAGTGTTTGCGTGCGCAGCTTGTTTAAGGCAGTTAGGTAACAATAACTTCTTGGATCTGATGTCCTGAAAGCACGATATGATCATGAGAGACGCCGACGTGGAGGGATCCAGAAATTTATACCACGGTTTTTTAACGCGCGCTGACATCGTACAGTATACAAGGGCCTCTGGCGTTTCGCCAACAACAAAATGCAGCCGCTGCGGCAGGGATTCGATCCTGCTACCTTCGGGTCAGCAGCCGAGTCCTACAGCTATTAGACCACCGTGGCGGGGAGGAGGATATGTCGACTAGAAAACAAGAAAGAGCAAAATGCATCGAGTTTCGGATGAAGTGCACCTCCTGCGCATTCAGCGTGTCCCTATTTCATTCAACGTCTGGTAATCCTGTAGAAAATGGCTTTGCTCGTTGCACTACCATGTTCTACGAATCGTTCCAGGAGAAATGTCAACAAAATCTCCCTTGGCTCACAATGAATACAACCAATAACAAACTGCGCAGGTATAGGAAAGTTTACAATGGATTATTTTCAAGGAAAAAAAATAGAAGATGACCAATTTACTTTATATAGAGCTTTAATTGCACTAACTGCTATTATGTACCGAAAAATGCGCAAATCAACATGTTGTCGCAGTCTCATTCATAAGATGCGATATCCAATGCCTAATAAGGAAGTTAACTAAATTTGAAACACTTGTAGAAAGCCCATCATAACTCGCTCCTCAACGTGATATACACTCTTGAACATATATACGCACACCAATCACCACCACTCCTCTCCCCACCCCTCTTTTTGTAACTGAAACACAGAATATGAACCGTAAGGTGTCCTCTGCTGTACTTTGGTAAAGCGCCGTACGCCTAATGCGAAAGGTGTGGGTTTGCGTCCCACTTAATATCCAACTTTAATGCTAGCGGGACTGTCGGTGCTACTAAGAGTAATACCGAGCTCTGGCCCAGCGTTGCGTTTCGAGCTGTTTCTTTTAAATATCTCACTGCACTTTAAATCTTTAAATACACTCCACTTTAAATATCTCACAGCCGTTAGACAACTTCTTCCTTGACAAACGCTGCACGCGGAGCGAGTTGTGGCCTGCGTCCCGCGCTCTAAGCTAGGGGCGCTACAGATCGCCCGCATACGGAACAACAGCATATCATACGGACGGCCAGATGACAAGCTCAAGCACTGAACGTGGCACCATCGTATGGTCAACAATACCAAGTTTTGACGGCAATCTGAACGATAGGGATGCCGTACATATACCTCAAGAATTTCACGAATAACGCATACTCTTCCTGATCATTCAAAGCAAAATTATTTTCCTTGTGCTTTCTTTAATTGCCTTTCTATGTGTGTCTTTGGACCAGCACGGCTTCTCTGTGGTGGAATATCATAATCTCTTTGTCGTCATCCTACTAGAAAATATTCACGATTATATACCGCCAGTATGTCGTCCCAAGCGATAAAATTACGCTCCCAGAATTTTTTATGACGATGCCACATTGTCAGAAACGAACTGCGCGAAATAAACAGGGCACAAGGAAGACACAAGCACAAGCGCAGATGAGGGAAGGTTAAAAGAAGGAAAAGAGCCCAAACAACTAGTAATATAATTTAAAAGGATTGAACGCTGGGCGAGTTGGTAATCCATGACAGAAACGAACTGCGCGAAATAAACAGGGACAAGGAAGACATTGAAGGAAGATCTGCGCTTGTGCGTGTGTCTTCCTTGTCCCTTTTTAATTCGCGCAGTTCGTTTCTGTCATGGATTACCAACTCGCCCAGCGTTCAATCCTTTTAAATTATGCCACATTGTGTTCGCTATCCGCAGTCACCTTTGCATACGGATCATTTGTTGTATAATTTTTTTTCCCTCTTTCTTAACCACATCGTTACAAGCTGTCGCTTTACCGTCGTCATGCAGCGCCACGCCGGCGACATAAAATTGACAGCAAGGATTGGTGGTTCAATGCATAAGCGCATACAATGAGGGCATAAAGGTCTCGAATTGAAAACCAAAGCAAGATTACAGAAATTACGAGATACAAAGGCACAAAAGTCTAACATTTTTCTGCGGTTTTACTACTCAGCTACGCGAGGAATTCGCGAGGACCCGACGACTCTCTCCGCTATGCCTTTCAAATGTGGAGCATTTCTTGGCGAACTTGAGCAACTTTGACCGTATCTATCTATCTATCTATCTATCTATCTATCTATCTATCTATCTATCTATCTATCTATCTATCTATCTATCTATCTATCTGTCACTAAAATGGTATATACTTGTCATGGAAATCGTGATTAACGACGGCATGATCATATGTGGCTGATACCCGCAGTACTCGGCGCGGGATATTCACGTGCGCGCCCTAGATGACCGAACGCTAACATTGCAGCTGACGTTAATCAAGGACAAACCAAAACAGGCATTGAAAATTTCGTGATAACACGCTTTTCGTGGGTTAAACAAGAGGGAGACACACCGTTTGTTGTAGCTTGCGATTGAAATGTCGACATAACAAGCGCGCAGACAGAATAGCGCAAACCTACCCCGCGTTATGGTGGTAAGAATCGAGCCCCGAAGCACCGAGGCACCAAGCAGGCACTCTACTACACGTCCACAGCGACTATTTCCACGCAGTATATATATCGTAAATAACCTTATCCCATCAGCAGTTGTGGTGCATGGATGCTTGTGCTCAGTTAGCACACAGACGTTTATCTTAGTCAACACTTGGCTGAATTCCAAACAGCTCGGTAGAGGCAAATGCCTCGCTAACTGCTTCACATAACATCGATTCCTACAATGCGTGAGATCCGCCGCACACTGGCATCGTGGCTTAGGCCCGACTGCAGCCCGTCATGCTCTCATACGAAACGCCGGCCCAGACGGCATAACCTAGGTCTTCGATGGCATACATCGGGCAACACACCAATATGCTTTGCGTGCGACTACGCTGGTCACGTCGCAGGCTATTCTAAGCGCCACCCACCTCCTTTCTTTTCTTTTAAAATAAAGCATCTTCGACAGACATCTCTCTAGGTATATACCCGCCGTTCACCGTCCTCTCGTCGTCCTTCATTGTCGCTTATGAGACCCCGTACCGTAACACGGGGCGAGGAAACTAATGCCACTGCCCAAGAGGCAAGGGTTGCGACACCGTCGAAACGCGAAAGTCACCAAGGCAGACCATCACGCGCAATGGGAGTGTTTGTTGGCGGTGTTCGAACATCTGCTCTTCTAGACCCAGGAGGCGAGGTATGTGTTGTGGATGCTGGTATGAATTGCAGCTGGCACCAGGTAGTTTGCTCTTTTCAAGAGAGAATTGCGCTGGGATGCGCTGAGAAAGTCGGCGGCGGTCTCCCGCGCTTGCCGAAAGGATTCCCCTTTCTTACGGACGGCCCTCCGACGACTTGGGCGAATGTTCAAAAAGGGAAGGAGGCGGTTCGGTAAGGAGTGCGACATCAACAGCAAGCCGCCTGCTTCCTTGTTTGTACGCTGCCGAAGGCAGCGAGGTTGCGTGCCTCCTCTCTGTTCCCACAGCATGACCCATGTACGAATGTTTCGCCGCTTGGAACATAATATTGAAGTCCGCCAGTCTAACCACCACTCAACTATGATATGCTCTTTTGACCGGCTGTCTTACAGGTGGTATGAGGCCTGTGCTTAAATGGTCATCGCTGAGAAGGAGGGTTGAAGTTGCTCTGTGTTAAAGATCCTGGAGACCGAAAGGAAACTCACCAGGCCCTGGAAAGAAGGCTCATCCAGTTCGCTCGTCGCCGAACTCTTGCTCCCTTTTTTTGTAATTTGTAAACGAGTTTCTTTAACCGTGCCATGAAAACTTTTTTCATAGTATACCCACGTTCCAGACTTTAGTTTTTGTAAACCCGAAGACTCAGACGCGCTACCAAACGGGTTCCTTGTTCTGTGCACGTTGTGTCGAAACAACGCTGTATAAGATTTGTCACCCACTTCGGAAAGTTACGATCCCCATTTCTTGGCTGTCCCCACGAACAGTAATTGCTCGGGGCATTCACCCCTAAGTGGCTTGCACTGCTCATCCTGTCCGACGACGTTCCATACGCCATACAATTCGTCGTCTTCTCGTCGCGCCCTCATAAGGCTATGCTGGGATTTTCTCTTGCGCCACAATGCCGTTATCCAACGCTCAATGTCCAAAGCAGAACACTCGCGGCTGATAGATTAGCTGCTCAGCAACAATTCTTTGCTTTCGAGAAAACTTCTTCAAGCCAAGACCCACGCTCCTCCTAAAAGGGTCAGCGGTCAGCGGTCGTGCCCATGTACGGTAGCGGCCTCTGAAACGCTGCTGCGCTTTTGTCTCCACACGAGCGATTTCTCACACGCAAAGGTCTGCTGACGTCAAAGAGGATTCCAGTCCCATTTCGATTAGCAACTCGTTCCCATACCATGTGACCCTGCTCCGAGGGGAATTCTTGGCAATACGGAAGCGAACAAAAAAGTGCGAGTTATGGATGTGCCCGATCGCAATTACTGTGCTAGCTCCAGTGCACTCCTTGCTGTTTCTACGCGCGCCTTATCGCCCAGTGATTTGTTCTGTTGTTCTATTGCGGATGACTTTGGATCGGTCCAGCAGACAGAACTCTTGTCCGCCTTGGAAGAATTTCGTTCTCCTTTCGGTGTAGCAAATCTTCCTTGGCGTGAACGTCAGCTGCTACACAGCAAATCGACACTGGCTCGCAACAGCCCTTGCGGCAACCTCCGTTTCGCGTGTGTCCTCCAGAGCGCTTGTAATTAAACGAACAACACTAACATGTTTTTCTCCGAGAGGTGATACGACGTTCCTGCAGTTCATCATCATCCCCTGTCGTCCATTGTGCGGTGACACTGTAAATATTGCGAGTTGTCAGGCGTGTCATGTGCTGTGCTTCTAGCCCACTGGAGAATTATAGTTTTACCCAGAATTTCATCTGAATACCGTACGAAACTCCAATACACCTCCCGATAAGCGACGACCGTTGCAGCATGACGTCACATGGAACCGTGCTGGGGACTGAAGAGGCGACTCTCTAAGCTGTCAGCTTTGCTTGGCCCTGCTTTTGCACGCGCAGTTTGCCCGTTGGTTTTGACTGCTCGCTTCCATGCATCATTATTTCAACAAATCTGAATACAAGCAGCCTGCTTTGCAACAGCTGCAGACTGCGCGTATTGCTTCGAAGACGTTTATTGCATTCGGAGATCCGCGCGTTTCGCATCCGGTGCAGCGTTTTGAGAGCGGCTATTTTCCGCTGCGTGCGTATTGCGTTTCATGATTATTTTTCCTCACCGCGTGTTGTTTTTCACCTTCAGGGCCACGTGTATCGATGAAACGGGGAGCTGTGATTCGCTGGCGCTGTCAAGTAGCGACAGCACTGTTCCTGATAGTTAAAAGCGCGAGTCTCACCTCGTGTGCAATCCACCAGCAAGCCTGCCGGACAAACCAAGTTGCAAAAGCGGGGAGCGCCACTGTTTCAAGAAGCAAATGCGTGCTAATGCCCGCGACGCGGTTGTTTCAAACGATCATGTTCTGGAAATCCTCGCTACGTGGGAAATCGGCGTGCCACTGCCGGGGAATCCACTCTAAGGTTTTTACATTTGCTTTGCCAAGATGATAACACACTTGAGGTCACAGACATCAGCCGCACCTAAATAAAACACCTTTGAGAACGCGTACCGAATCAGTTGGTGCTACCGTGGAGAAATTCCCGCAAGTTTACAAGCGCATAAGTCATCGAGGGGCTCCGACAGCGGACCGTTGAACACCTGCCGACGAATTATATAGCGTGGGACTATTTCCTTTTTTTATGGCGTATGAGTAATACGATTTAATTGTATGTTCAATTTGTACAGGATCCCCACATTCATGCGATGGCAAAATGGCATTTATGTGTAGGGAATAAATAAATAAACAAAAATGCGTCACATGCATAATTTCATCGGACGGCAACCAAAACATGACGTCTACAACGAAAAATGGCGTATCTCACACGGGAAAGCTTCCCACCACCACAACAGCACAGCCCAAGTAGCAAAAACGTACACGCGTGCTACTGATCGTGGGTCTAATTCTTATGAGATCAAGAGACGGCAAAAATGTCTAACGTGAACTACAATCTAACAAATGCACGCTTAGAATAAAAAACTCTCTTTGCGTTATGCTAACAAGAAAGAACAACAAATAAACCTTACTTGCACTTTCTTCTTCATTGCAACATAATATAAATGCCACAGGAGGCAAGATGATGTTCCACGATTTTCGAACGCCAAGTGAAAGATGTCTACATTGTGTCCATCCTTCAGAACTACCTGTGCTTGCTGTTCAGACTGGTTCGGACAGAGCGAAAGACTGTTGTCCCTCTCCACGTCGTCGGGCTCACCCCACACGCTTCCCTGCGCCCCTGCGGGCGCTTGCTAGTCTAACTAGCATCCTTAGTGCAACACCTGCCACTGCTCGCTTGCTTTGCCGAGCGGCCTCCCGGGTACGAATTGCCAGTGACGCCCAGGCCCACACATGTCAGTCGTAACCGCATTCTCAGAACCAATGCGCTGAGCGGTAATAGCAAACCACGCGTTGACAGTGTCTCAGTTCGAAGGCAGCCGTAGCAGCGGGATCTGAAGGGACGAAACTCGGTTCGCGGCGATTCGGCCTGCGTTGCCATACAAGGCTGGCTGAGAGCACGAAATCTTTTTCTCCAGCCACAGGGAGCGGCTACATTGACTGCATTGGCGAAAGGGAAGCTTCGCCCTCGTCGAAGCCTCGAAGAGAGAGAGAGCAAAGGAATGGTCTTTTGCGTGTGGCTTTCTTTTGAGTGAGCGGGACTGCTAACAGGAAAGAGGGGACTCGAGGCTTGGCCTCGGCGGTAAAAGCCAGGCGTATCCGCCCTGCATGTGGAACGCTTGTGGAACGTTTACAGAAGGAACATCGTTCCCTTGGCCGTTACTCATAAATGTAACGCCTTACCGTTACAGTTCCACCAACCCTGCAAGGAACGATGGCATTCCTTCGTTCCTCCAAAAAGTAACTAGTTCCAAGAAGGCCGTTCCTTGGAACGGCGTTCCGTACAACACTGGTATTTTGTAATACGGAGCTACAAATACTGTTGTTTCTGGCAATAAACAATCAGTTTAAAGTTAGTGCTCGTCCCGTTTTGTCTTTCTCGTCTTTGTCTGCTCGCGCTTTGACACCTTTTGTATCAGGACGCGCCCTGATTGGTCCCGGCAGGGGACCCTCTCCACGTGAGTTTTCTCCCAGTTCGCGCTCTTGTGCCGAACAAGACGCCCATCCAGTGGTGCCCGAGGACAAGGGTCCACCGAGCGCATAAACGAGAAGTCACGTGCCATGGGCTTCGCGGACCACCTCGCCACGGGTCCGGTGAGGATGATGATGATGCTCGTAAAATTAGCGTTCTTCCTTAACTAAACCACAATCACCACGGTACCCGCGGCGAGGTGGTCCCGCGAAGCACATAGCACGTGGCGTCTCGTTTATGGGCTCGGTGGAACCTTGGTCCTGGGGCACCACTGGATATCTAATAGCGCAGCCGGAACGCGTGCTCGATTGGCCGTGCAGTGAGGCCACCTTTTGTCCACGAAACGATTACTTTTTCTCTGTGCTGCGCCAAAATGGGTGCTTTATCTGCGCCGTGCTGGCGTGGCGACGAACCCGGCAGAGGGGCGTTACGTCTGCGACCGCGCCCGCAGGTTGGGCCTTGCGCAAACCTATGCCCACGCACCCCCACACATATACACACAATGAAGCATGCTTTCAATTATTGAGGAAAGAAGCCAGCTGTTGCAAGTCGCCCTGAGGCACGGGGGAAATGCCCGCTGACAAGCAACCGGGAAATGCCGACTCACTGCTGCCCTCTACCCACTACCCACATTCTTGGCCTCAGCCCACTGCTACAGTGCAGTGGTTATGCAAAGGGTAATATAGAAAGAAAGGAAAGAAAGCGTCGTCGTCCGTCTGTTCTACCATGTCACAAGGAAGGGAGAAGCGGACCTGCTCTTGTCCTCGACCCATTATCCACATGCGGGCTTCGAGCCCCTGCTACGTGTTAGTTACACCCCAGCTAGTTGCGTAAGAATTAACGACAAAAGCACAGCTTCACTGTTCCCATGATTTTGACAGCGTGAAATAGGCTTGAATTTAATTGTTTACTACGACTCGGAAAGCTCAAAGCTATTTTTCTTGGATACTTCGTTCTCATGGTCCGATTATTGGTCGTGCTGTGCTCGGACCAAAAGCAACTTTTCCTATTGTCCCTGCTGCCACAGGTTCTTTAACAATAAACCTTACCGGCGGTCTCACGATCTGGATGCGCCGTTTTCCACTTGTCATCGTAGTCAGCCGCTCGCGCTAGACTGGACATTTCCTCTCTTCCATGACTGTATGTATATGCCTTCAATTAGGAAAACGGTTACTACTACCAAGGTTTAATCAGCGCTTTGGCGATTAAAAATATATCTGTCCATGAGACTCACCATGTATTAACCATGTATTAACCACAGGACGGCAACGTTGATTTGTGCTCTATACGCGATTTCACGAATAATGACCATATTTCGACCAGGACTCACCGAGAACGATGTTTACACATACCGTTCGTGTCCTGCAAAGAAAGGCCGCGTTCAGTGATGCTTTGTTGAGCAGCCGTGACGCCTCGTTCTTCTTTGCCGCCCATTCCCAACCGGCGAAGCGGAACCACCGGGGCCGCCTGAGCGCGAGGTTCAGGTAGTGCAGGGGGGGACATTGCTGGTGTCGGTGAATCCGTGTCGGCCATTTCGCTAAATGTGATAGCGCCTGAAGTACTGGGGAGCCCACTCCTCGATTGGGACGAGGGTAGGAGGCGCCTGCGTTGGTGTTCACGCTCCTGATGCGCCATGCAGGACTGCGCACAAAACAACTGGTGATTATACGACGGTATAGAGACAACATATAGAGGGATGAAGTTGCCGTAACGCACGCTCCTTGAAAATAATCAGCTTCGTAGCTACCGCGAGTAGTGGCCTCGTACATTCGCGCTCGTAAGTGCTATGCTATCAACTACGTCTTATTACAGATTACAGTATAAAACTTTTAATAATCGCACAGCATATGCAGGGTACCAACGACTCATTCACAGACGCGTATAAATGTCAAATGAAAGCACATAAAATAAAACCCTTGATTTTCACGCAACTGATATACATAGCATTAGTGGTGTTGTGCGTTGAACCACTGACCGTGACGACCCATCATAATGTCGCTGCAGAACATTGTGCAAACTACAAAATTTTTAGCCAGGCGAACGGATATCGCGACAGTTGCACGCTACCCAAAAAGAAAACGCAGTTGCAACTTGACGGACTGCCCGGAGAGCCACGTTGTGCTTGTCAAAGCACGCAGAAGTGACACTAAAGGTTTCACATAGTGCTTTGCTAGGTGCTAGCATAAATGTACCAGCTACAGCAAAAGCCCCACTAAAGGCATTCGTTTCTATTTAAGACATTCAAGGAGTGCGTCCAGAGCGGTAAAGCAATATGCAACGGCCAGTTATATTCTGTGCGCATTCCTTGTGTTCCGCGTGTGATGATTTGACCATTTTATTTACTTATTCTGCTTTATCTTCCTGAGCATCGTATCAACCACTACATAGTCAGGGATCCAGAAAGAATAATAAGCGCACGCACAATGTACTACACTATGTAAGAACATGTACCATGAAGCAAAGAAACAATTTTATGAAAACTAATACTACCTTAACGTTTCGGTGAGACTGGGAGTTACCTTTTTCTCAAACGTATCGATCGAGATTTCATCACGTCAGAACTTTTACGTTACCAGTAGGAATTTGTCGTTCAATGATTTCAATCAGAGAAGCTGTTCTAGCTGGGGGTAAAAAGTCTGCCGGCGCAGAAAACCTCGCCTCAGGTCGCCTAGCAAGCAGCCACGCCGCAGCTGGCGCGCCGCATGACATAAACCCGACATAACCGCGCATGCGCAGTAGTAACAGCAGCAAGTACTGGGAGAGGAAAGTGAGGGTGGGGAGGAGGCAGATGGTCGAGCACAACACAGTCTAGTACAGTATAGTGTAGCAAGGAGCGGGAAAGGGATGTGAGTGCGAGGAGGAAGGGAGAAGGTAGAGCATAGCAAAGTCTTGCGTAATATAGTGTAGCAATGACTGGGAAATGAAAGTGAGGGTGAATAGGACGGAAAGGAGGAGGCTACAAGAAATGGAGGTAAGGGTGAGGCAGGATGGTGTGGGAGTGAGGAAGCGGGAAAGAAGGAGCGGAGAGGGTAGATCATAGCATAGTCTCGTACAGTGTAGTGTGCCAAGGATTGGGAAAGGAAGTGGGGGTAGGGATGAGGGAAAGTAGAAAGCAACGCCAGCAGCTACGCTGTAACCTCAGTCTTCGTACCGCTATGCGTAGCGGCCCGGATTTTTTTTATTTAACGCAACCTCTTGTGCATACTAAACTTCGACTAAACTTCCATTTTCTAAAGGAGTACAGCGCGACATGCACACACACAGAGAAAGAAGGACATACGGACGGGCACTACTGGCAACTGTTTAATTGTCCTATACCCACCGACATTTTATAACAAGTTTCAAATGTTGCGCATGCACAACGTCATATAACAAAAACATAGAAACAAGAACAGCTACAAGCCGCAACAAGGATCGGAGCGTGTCACAAGGCATGAAGCAGGAAGTCACATTCCGAAAAGAACAAGGTCGTTAGCTCATGAGAGACAACCTCGCTCGTTCTCGAACGAGGTTGCTTCTCATTTTGAATATTTGTTAAGTTAATCCAGACTAGATGTAAACAGGCCTCCAAAATACACGCTATCACTTTCAACGTGTGTTCCATATTCATTAAATTTTGCTATTCTAAATATTTTCTAATATTGGTGCGTGCGGGCCGACGTGGAGGAACATCTTAGCTTTTTTTGTTGTTGTTGTTTTTCCTTCTGTTAAACACATCCGTCCTCTGCTAGGAGACGCCGCAGCCACAATTTGGGCACACCCGGCTAAGATAAAAGTTGCTTTCCCCAATGAGCCATTGTGGTACGGTGAAGCTATTCCGTTAATCCCCGTCGTCACACTGAGGCTAAGCTGAAGCTAATATCCATACTGCACGCAGTCAACGTGAGAGATGTTTCTCATGGCCTCCCGACGAACTCGAGTAGCACAATAAATTAGTATGTCCCAGAAATAGATATCAACCAGACATGTTTCTAAATCTTACACGTACAATCAGCGTATGCAAGGATGGAGTTGCGCACACACAATACGTAAGCCCCTATATGCACGCACAAGCGCGCGCGCGCGTGTGTGTAAGGAGACTGCAAAGAATTTTCGTTCTTCATGACGTAAATATGCCAAGGAGCCAACTTCTAAGTGCGAAATTATCGGAAATACTCGGCCGGCGTTCAGCCCAAGTAGCCATCTCCAAGTGGACAGCTGCAGGTTTTGCGCTACACGAAACAGGAAAAGTGTGGGATGGAGCGCGTCTTGGCATGCGTTTTCGTAGTACCACCTGGACTACACAATGTGCCTGTCTCACCGTTCACGTCTCAAACAAGCCCCGCCACGGTGGTCTAGTGGCTAAGGTACTCGGCTGCTGATCCGAGGGTCGCGGGATCGAATCCCGGCCGCGGCGGCTGCATTTCGATGGAGGCGAAATGTTGAGGCCCGTTTGCTGTGCGATGTCAGTGCACGTTAAAGAACCCCAGGTGGTCGAAATTTCCGGAGACCTCCACTACGGCGTCTCTCATAATCAGAGCTGGTTTTGGGACGTTAAACCCCACAAAACGAAACAACAACACGTCCCAAACAGCCGCGATGGCGCGTCCGTGCTCACCTGAATGCCGTCGGCCGTGTAGTCCGTGACGATTCGCCTGACGAGCGAAAGCACTAGCAGCGCAGCGACCGAGTCCTGCAGAAGGAGCGGAGCCAGCCAAGCGATCGCCATGCAAACCAGCGCCACGTCACGCATTCGGGCGCCGAACGCATCCAGTATCAACAGCGACGCTCGTTGATAGACGCTCGTCAAGCACAGTACGAACGCCATCATCACGTCAGCAAGGACCATCAGAAAGGTTCCCTGCGCAGTCCAGGCGAATGCAGCGGTGACGTGTTCCATTGTGGGTGCATTGGTTTAACGCGCCGTAGTTGGCTTGCCTAGCTATTTCTTAGTGTATGGTTGGCTCTTGCAACCGCGGTAAGTGCAACTGTAGTAAGGTAGATAGGTGGGCATGCTGGAATTGATGCACACACCCGTCTCTCTACTTTATTATGCAAAAACAACGGAAACACAAAGGATTCATGTGTTCAGCGTATTTGTGTTTCCGTTGTTTTCGCTCTGATGTTAAAGTATATCCAACTGTAAGTGATTCCAGATGCATTTATCCTTACGCAACGTACGTTCTCATTTACTGAGAACAAATGAATGTCATCACGCTCCACAAGACTCTGAGGCATCGAGCTATGCTGTTTGTAACTGCATTAATCGTATGTAGATCTTGTTTTACTGATGTCTTAAAGCAGCTGTATGGCATTGTTACCTGTTATCGCACCTGCACAGCGCCTAACTAAAGTTCTTTGTGGAGCCTCCGTTGTCTTGAACAACAAAAGAATGACCAGTTTTACTCTAACGGATTCATATAACCTAAGTTAGGCGTGGGCGCACGAATACAAGAAAGGAGAACCACGCAGCACGAATGCTACGGTTTCTGTTGTCCTATTTGTAGTCCTCCATAGTAGTATATTGGTTATGGTTCTCGGCTGCTACCCCCCTCCCGCCCCCCCCCGCCCAAAAAAAAAGAAAAAAACGCGTGTTCGATCCCGGCCGCGGCGGCCGTATTTTTGATGGAGGCGAAAATGCCAGAGGCCCGTGTACTGCGCCTTGTCAGTGCACGTTAAAGAACCCCGGGTGGTCAGACCTTCCGGTAGCCCCCCCTACGGCGTTCCTCTTCTTTCTATCTCTTTCAGTCCCTTTCCCCTATCCTTACGGACGCTGAGCCGTGCTTCCGACATGGGCTGCAGAAAATAGCGCCCTTTCCTCAACCGAACAACGATCATAATCTTAGATGTATACGTGCTATCCGCGTTTGCACACCGTACCTCCTTTTCTGTTTCCATTTGCGCGTATGTGTTGTACAATCTTCAGGATTACCCCACATTTGCTCTTGGGTTACAGCCGGAGCACGCACAATTTTTGCCCAAGGCGTAGCCCTAGAATGTTTACGCTCTACGTACCGACAACGATGACATGGATTGGGCTGCATCCTCCGCAAGTCCCAGGTCGGTGTAAAGAAACAATGGCAGCAGTGCGGCGATGGGCGCCGGGAGGGTTTCCGTAAGCAAAAGGATTGACACGGTTGAAATGCAGAATCCACTGCGCGATGCCTGCGTGCGCAACGAATATTTGAATAGGTGTGATTGAGATTAACATATGTTCGCGTTTCATGTGTCGTAATCATGAGTTGGTTATGAGGCATGCCGTATATGTAGCTCTACAAGATTACTTTTCACCACCACAACAAACCCCATCCGTTCCGAATTGTGTGTCACTGCGGCCAGTCTCGAACGCATGACATAGTAGTAAGCGGAGTCTCATAGATACTGAGTTATTGATGGTGTTTGTAGTTAGGAACGGTTTATTCTTTCACTTACCAAGCTACTCAACAATTGATTCACGCTGCCTACTTCTCTATATACCAAAGAAGGGAATTGCTCAATGCCCCCAATGGGGCCTGTAAGGTACTTTGAAATAAATAAATAAAATATACTCGGAGCGATTGCGAACATCCGTTCCGACTCCAGGTCTTACTGCAATATCTCTCGTGCGCTCGCAAAAATATAATAACAACAAGAAGAAGACAGAAGAAAAGAAAAGTCAGAAGCTCACTGCACATTTTGTACGCATACCAGAGGCGCCTTTGATACTATACCAACTTCGACAAAGAGCCATTTGCTGTCGAAGTTATCACTGGTCCGGTCATGATGGCACGATTCCGCATTCTCTAGTGCATGTTTATATCACTATGCTGCAAAAACCAATGCGGCGAGACCCATGTTCATTTCTGAAATTTTAGATTTTTTCGTTTTACGTCATGTCCTCAATGTACGTCGTCACGCTTTAGCTAGGCATTCGAATACGCGACTTCATGGCCCGCTCAGCTCGCTAACGGCGACCGGCACTGGCGTAGTTGCGGTGATCTTGACTCTGGCACATACCCACCTGGCAGATTAGCAAGATGCGAAAAGTATGAAGAGTTACCTCAGAAGTACTGTGAAATGCAATCATAGTAAAATAATTACGATGAATTTAGTAGCAAAGATTGCGAATTTATGAATAAGACCTGTCCTGAATTAATCATAATTTTTGCGACACTAGGGCATATATCCCTGTGACAACGTCCAAATGATGAGGCTTTTCAAAGGCAGATCATTGGAGACGAGAAGTCCAACTGAATCCTATGAAAAGAATCTAGCAAAGTGTGTTTTCTTAATGTGGATAAACGACTACATCTTAGGAAATAATAACCTATAGATTCGTTTTCACCAGAATATTACTAGATTCTTGCGTAACTTGCTCTTCTTTTCTTCTTCAGCAGTAGCCTTTATAATCCCCGCAAATTTCTTGATCTCATCTGCCCACCTAACTTCTACTACCCCTTGCAACGCTTGCGTTCTCTAGGGATCCACTCTGTTGCCCTTAATGACCAACGGTTGTCTTGCCTTCGCGTTACATGCCATGTCCTCGCCTATTTCTTAATTTCTACTAAGATGTCCTTAAAGGCCAACTCCGGGGATTTTTAGAGCATGGTAGATGTCGATAAATTCGCCAGGTACATGTCTTGGAGCACTTACGTCATCTGTGCAAGATTACGGGCTCGGGACATGCACAGATCGCTTGAAATTCAATTTTACTGTTAACCTCACATCGCCCATCTGTTTTTCTGCAATTATTGGCCACACTGTGTGTTTACGTAGTCATCGGCAAAGCGACAGAAAAGCACCGGTACCATCCCATGGCCTTCGATATGTGCGCGTGCCGCCGACCTTTCGCGATTATACCACCAGGGGAGAGGCGCATCCGCTGTCGAATCATGCAAAAGGCGGGTTGACTGATTTGACATCACTGCTTGGTTAGATTTATGTTTCTGCGCTTTTTTGTTCATTAAAAATTATTTTCGAATTTTGCTGAGCATTTCTACTATCAGGAGTGTTACAGGTGCGCTTCGGGAACATAAAATCGCGATTACCTTGACTTGCTCAAAAAATCGCCTGAGTTGGCTTTAACAAGCGTTTGTTCCTAAACCCACTCCGCTCTTTTCCTGTCCCTTACGTTACGCCTATTATTTTCTGTTCCACTGCTCGCTGCGTCCTCTTGAAGACCTTGTAGGGACCCTCCAAGTTTCTGCCCCTTAAGTGTGTACGGGCAAGATGCACCAGTTATACGCTTGCCTTTTGAGGGACAGTGGTAAGCTGTCAATCATCATCTGAGAATGCCTTCTGAATGCACTCTACCCTATTCTTATCCAATTATCTCAGCCTCATCGTTTGTATCACGGGTCACTGCCTAGCCTAAGCATAATATATTCGCTTTACACTTACAGTGCCTCGCCACCTATTTCAAATCGCTGTGCATGCTGGACCTAGGTTATTGTACGTTACTTCATTTTTGCGCATATCAATTTTCAGACGCACCATACCACTTTGCCTGTTGAGTTCGATAAGCATGCTTTGCATTTTATCAACGTCATCAGGAAATCTGACGTTACTGAGGTACAGTTCAATAGCCCTTACACCCATCTGTTCCCATTCGAATGTTCTAAATACCTCTTGTAAACATGCTGTTATAATATTGGAGAGATTGTGCCTCTGTGTCTTACGCCCTTCTTAATAGGTATTTTACTGCTCTCCTTAAGGAGGGCTATGGTGGATGTGGAGCCATTGTATATATTTTCTGGTATTCTTACGTAATACTCGTCTACTTCCCGATGCCGCAATGCCTGCATGACCGCCCAGGTTTAGACCGAGTCAAATGCTTTCTCATAAGCTATGAAGGCTATAATACGGGTTGGCTATACTCCGTGCATTTCTCTATCACTTGGTTAGTCGTGTGAATATGGTATATTGTTGAATAGTCTTTACGAAACCCTGTTTGTCCGTTACGTTGACTGAAATCTATGGTGCAACAAATTGTGTTAGCGATTACCTTGGTAGATACCTTGTAAACAACTGACAGTGAGCTAACTAGCTTGTAATTTTTCAAGTACTTCGTGTCACTTTTCTTGTGGATAAGGATGAGCGCATTCCTCCAAGATTCCGTGCACTCCCGGTCATTAGGCATTGGGTATAAAGGTTTGCAAGTTTTTCTGGTATAATCTGCCCACCTTCCTTCAAGAGATCTGCCCCCTATCCTTTAAAGGGACCCTGAAGCGGTTTTGACGATTTTGTGCAAACATGGTGATCCGGTAGAGTGAGTGATTAAAATCATTAGAGGACAGATTTCAGCGCTCTGCGTAAAGTATAATCTGCCCACCTTCCTTCAAGAGATCTGCCCCCTATCCTTTAAAGGGACCCTGAAGCGGTTTTGACGATTTTGTGCAAACATGGTGATCCGGTAGAGTGAGTGATTAAAATCATTAGAGGACAGATTTCGGCGCTCTGCGTAAAGTGTGTAATTTACAATCACTCGCATCGCAAAAGATCGCAGCGGCTCGCCAAAATACGTTTTCAAACGCCCCCGCCTATCGAATGATGGATGGGAAGCCGCTGATTGGCCCCTAACTAGTGACGTGCACGTAATTTTCCCAACCTAAGTGCGAACAACGTGTTCCTGCAATGTGCACCTTCGTTTCAGCCAACGGTATCGTCGCGGCATCTGGCGGCGTACACACCAGTCGTCGGCGCTCTATTACAGAGGCTAGCACTGCCGAGGCGGGCGACATCAGTAACGATATCGGGGCGCTGTGTCGCTGCGGAGAGCTCGGCAGGGCGGCTGACGCGGGAGGCGCAGTCGTCGCTAGCGCGCATTCCGATGCTGATCGAGTTGAGGAGGAACAGCAGTGGTAAGGAGGAAGGCGACAGAAATAAGTCCATAGCTGCCTTAGCGCATGGTGTTTCGCTTTATTTATGGTGTGAATGATTTCACGATTGTGTTATCTAATCAGTGACGCAATGTCAAAAGAACGTTTCAGGGACCCTTTAATTGCCCTTGATGGCAGAAGTCGCTCCACTATGAGAAAGGTTCACCTTTCTCGTACCAGGCACGAGCATCAACCTCCAATTTGATATACACATTCCTCAGCTTATTATCGTTAGTCTGTTCATTGAAATCAGCGACTCTCTGAACTGAGCGAGCCAGTCCTCCTCGTCTTCGAAGATGGAACCATGAAGAACTTTTGGCACTAATGGGTTCTGCAGCGTATATTGGGGAGCTGTAGTGCCTTCCACACAGTCTTGAGGTATCGCCGATGTCATTTCAATAATACCTCCGTACTCAGGGGGCAATCTGTGGATTCTTCGGCTAGTCGGTGCGCAGGCGTTGTCACAGCACGTGCTACATGGCTACCAGGAGGGGTATGGAACATGGATTACTGCGCACCTTCACCACTTTGTCACGTGCCACAGAGGGTACAGAGGCAACCAAGCACCGCACCGTCAGAGGAACGAGCACTATAGATTTGCAAGATGCCCCAACAAGCGTGCCCTGCACCAAAAAAGGGACGCCCGCATCTTCCCACTGGGGGAACTCGAGTAAATGCGTCGCAGAGTGGTGGGGGTATCGCGTGAATGTTGCGTAATTGGGTACGGCTTCAGAATGCTTAATTGTTATTTCGAACGCGCGCTCCGCCGCTTATACACACACCGCCCGCGTACGAGGGAGAGAAGTACGGGGGAGAGGTCCGCACCCCCACTGCGCATGCTCGGCTTGCTGAACGCCTGCCTGAAGCGACAGTTTTGCGGGTGTCTTCCTGGGCCGGCACGAGACGAGCTGAGCATGCGCAGTGCGGGTGTGGACGGCGCCGCCGCCGACGCCGAAGCGCGACTTCGCGCGACTAAAAAATGCTCCGCATTTAAAACGACTTCTTAGCTCTTCGATGTTTCGCTCTCTGGTCCACGCCTAACGCGCATAAAGACCTGGAGGCAATGTAAATCATCTCTGCCAGCTAATACTTGGTTAGGCGCCTATGTACTGTATAATAAAACAGAAACAAGGGGATCCTAACTTTTGCGTTGCTCTCTATTTCTGCGACCAGGTTGCCTGAAATATTTCATTCCCATCTCCACCCTTCTCGTGGCACAAACGTTTTGCTGAAGCTGCAGGAGCAGCGCACATATTGATACTCAGATGAACACCACAGCAGAGAGGCTCAAATAGCTATCGGTTGTAGTATTCATTCACATACCCCCGTCACTTTGAGAGCTGACTATCCCGCCACATCGAATCCCCACATGTCACAATTTTGCTTCATTCGTTTGCTTCGTTACACTTTCAGCGCGTCCACGGCACGCAAAGGATGTTCGTGGTGCGCGCTTATAGGAGTGCATAAATTTCTCCGCGAGAAAATATCATATAGTGAGCAGAGCATCACAACTGTGTCAAAACAGGAGCTCAAGGCATCCTTACAAGCACCATTAAGTTTCTATTGGAGGTGTTTTCTCTAATGCTCTATCCAGGACTTAGCCTCGCTTGGCATGCGGTATTATCTCCCCGGGCACTAAGTAGAAGGCAATAAACAGGTAGAAAAAGACATGTTTTCTGTTGCAACTTTTTGTAAGAGTATGGGGCCACGCACCTTAGTGCCGTGAAAGAGTAGCGGACTGAGCAGTATCGGTGAGCTGGCGCCCAGGCACGTCAAGAACTTGGTGTAGGTCGAGCCGGATGCCCACCACCCCGGGCTAGAAGTGCCAGTCGTAGCCATAGATGTTCCTGAGGCCAGTTTGTTCGAAACATGCAATAAATGCACAAATCGGGAAAGAGAATGGGCGACGCATGCCGGCACAAACAGACTGATCAAGCACACATTACCGAGTGGTTTGATGAAACCTCGTGCATCATGGCAAAACGCACACGGCAGCCTAAGTGCGCAGGCGCATACAAATAAAAAGAAACACACATTTTTCAAGCTTCTTCCCTACATCCATAAGGAACTTTATAATGCATCTAGTCATTCAAAAACACCTGAGCTCTCAAAAACAATACAGATGTGTCCCTTGCGCAGGTCCCACGTTTCTTTCGACAACCGAAAAAGAAAAGAACGCCTCTAAGCAACCATAGAGGGATGCCTTGTTGCTTCTTCCATGTATCTTGAATATGTAAAATTGTGGCTCACAAGTGCAGGCACCGTTGCACTAGTAACTGCTGGGGTTTCACGTGACAAAGTCGCGATATGATTAGGAGGTACACCGTTGGGAAAGGCTCGAGATTAATTTCGACCTGCTATGGTTCTTGAGCGGGGTGGATCTCAAAACACGGGTGTTCTTATGTTTCCTCCCGCCGATCTTCGGCTGAAGTGGTCGACGCTCGAACCCGTCTCCTTATAACGGTACACCTTGCCTGCTAAGCTACCACAGCGGGCGTACTGAGTAGATGTGTGGCGCTTTCACTATGTTTAATAGTCAGCTGACGGTCCCATGCACGATCCGTGAACACACAGTCTCGTCTATCCCACGTTGAACATACCCGTATCGACGGGACCTTGTACAGCACTCTTGCAGCACGGCGCACATACGGCTTTGAACAATTACTGCCGTTGTCACTGGTGTCATCGCGTGAAATACGCGAACTCAATGCGAAAGATATTGCGCTGCCGACCACACCAGGGCTACGCACCGTGGGATAGCTTAGTGATTAGGTTATAGGTTTACAAAGCTCGTGGTCGCTGGATCAAATTCCGGCACCAACGACTGCATTTTTGATGGTGATGAATTGTAAAGAAACAAAAAGGAAACGTGTACTTTGATTTCAGTGCGTGTTAAATAACATCAGGCAGTCAAAATTACTTCGGAGCGTTCCACTACGGGACATCCCTCATAATCCTATCGTGGTTTTTACACGCAATTGTATTATTTACACCAGGTCTGTTCCGTAAACTGGGATTGGATTTGGGTAGAACAAACTACACTGCGAACGAAAATTGCTAGATGGTTGAAATGTCCCTACCAATGCTTTACAACAGCAGCGGTCAGTAGAATATGTATGTGATTGCAGTATTAGCCTATTAGATATGCGCGCGGCTGCTTGGGCTGTACAGCACCATATGCTGTTACCAGTGCCGTTTCAACCGTATACACCGGTATGTCATGATTTCGTAGGGCAGCACTTCAAGAAAAATAGGCGACGTGGAAGAGAAACGAAGCAACGAAGGTGCCATTTGACTCGAAGCGAAGTACGTACTTACAAGCGCACACATGCTTTCGAAGCCAGGGCGGCAAAAATGCACAACATAAGTTACGAAACGTAAAACAAGCTGAGCACTTTCATTTCCGCATCATATAGAAAAACAACTGCCTGGCTAATGCAGTTTTCACCCCTGGTACGATTGGGATAGGCCTCAAGTAGCTCCCGCGCGGTTTTATGCTGCTTCTACCTATAGGATCTTTACCCCTGGAAACGGTGGTTCACAGCAGCATAGCCTACAATGCGGAGGAAGATGGGTGCTCATATCCTGCGTGTTATGGGGCGCGCCCTGCCGTGGTGGGCTCCAGAGTAATTTTCACTACCTGGGGTTCTTTAACGTGCGCCCAAGTCTAAGTATACGGTGGCCGGGATTCAAATTCCGCGACCTCGAGCTTGGCGAGCCAGCACGAGCACCCTAGCCGTTAAGCTACCACGGCGGGTTCAAAGAATACGAGCGCACGGGATTCATACGACTGAGGCGTGCCTACCTCAAGTCGTCAGCAGAAGGAAGTCGTCAGCAGCACTCTCCTAGGGACACGTCCGTTCCAGGCGGTTAAGGACCGTTGATGGCGCGCTGCAAGTCGGGAAATGAATGCCGAAGCCTAACGTGCACGCGAGCGCGAGAGTGGGGCTGTTCTTCCTCTTCCTTGGTCCCTTCTGCAGCATTCAGCCGCCTTTATCTTGGTTTCTTGCCTGCTAGCTTGTTCGTGTCCCATGGTGCTTATATGCGCAGCGGATGACTGGCAAGACTGATATAACAGTCGAAGTTCTTCATGTTACTTAGAGATAGCTTAGTTTTGTAGTGTGAAGGTGTTAATAATAATTTTGGTCATAAGTTTACTTCTCTTTCACGAAATTAGGCTTATTGAAGCCAATGGAGGAGAAGGTATGCCAGACACAGAGGAAACCAGGTTGTAGAAGAACAATGGAAAATCGATAGCACAGGTTAATCACTGCGACGACAAAAACAACAAATAAAGAAATTAACTTTATATTTCAATTCATCGGTGAACATATATGTAAACATGCGAACATGTTTTAGACGAAAAACAAACATGTTATGCACTATGTAGAAGAGGTATGTGAAGGGACGAAACAAAAAGGAGCTAGCACAATCTCCTCTGATAATTGTCTGTGTGGTGCGTGGGCGCTTTCTACTAATCCTCTGCGGTTTCATCGTTCTATGCTGCTCTCTTGGGGCGAGTAGTGCGTTCATTGTTCCCTATGCGATCAAACTTCACTCGCGTTGTCTGTACGCTTGCTTTGCATTGCGCCTTTCCCTGCAAGGTTTTTCTAGGGCTACATCTTTGTTGTTGTCGTCCTTCAACACTGCCAAATACGCATCCTGAGGGAATGGGCCGATAAATGGGCTTTTTAAAAAGAACATATGGGCCAAAAGTGCTCTTTATTACGACTGAAGATTTCTAATTGGTATTAAAATAAGTTGCAGTGTAAGCTGTTATGCGCTCATTTCAATAGCCGATATTGGCGGCGATAGCGTCTACCACCAGGAGAAGGACGCAAAGGGCGCGCGTCCCTGTCCTCCGTAACCTAGTTGTCGCCGAGCGGTCGGCCTCGTAGGCAACTCGTTGGAGTACGTCCCCGTGGTACGCCACCGCGTCGACAAAGCTCACATTATGTATTTGCCCCATCTCACTCTCAAGTACTTGCTGTAAGTTGCTGTTTTCAAACATCTTGTTAACTTCCTTGAATCAAATGCATTTTTCACACCAGCTCAGCATGGCTTTAGAAAAACATTTTCATGTGAAACTCAGCTTGCAATCTTTACGCATAAATTACATCGTATTCTTCATCGTTCATCATTTGCAGATTGTATTTTTTTAGACTTCGCTAAAGCTTTTGATAAGGTCTGTCATAAACTTTTACTTTATAAACTAAGACGACTGAACCTTGACATTAACATCCTAAAGTGGATTGAATGCTTCCTATCTAATCGCACTCAATTTGTTACTGCAAACGGCCATAACTCACCACTTCGAAGCGTAACTTCCGGTGTACCGCAAGGTTCAGTGCCCGGACCTCTTTTATTTCTCATTTATATTAATGACCTCCTTTCCTCTCTATCATACCACGTTCACTTATTTGCTGATGATTGTGTTATCTTTCGTGAAATAACTAATGCACAAGATCATAACCATCTTCAGTCGGATCTAACCACTGTAGCTAATTGGTGTAAAAATTGGTTAATGGAACTAAACGTTAGCAAATGTAAAGTGATGCATGTATCCCGAATAACTAACAGCATGCATACATATTATTTAAACAATGTTCCCTTGGAAGTGGTTAACTCCTAGAAATACCTAGGTGTGCATATTTCTGCTAACTTATCTTGGAATGTTCATACCGGCTATATAATTAATAATTCTAACCGCATGCTTGGTTACCTGCGCCGTAACTTTTCAACTGCCCCTTCATCCCTAAAAAAGCTTCTTTATACTACCCTTATACGTCCGAAACTAGAATATGCATGTGTTGGGATCCTCCCACTGATAAACTCATTAATTCATTAGAACTCGTTCAAATAATTCAGTTCGTTTCATCTTACGTAATTATAATAGAACTGCAAGTGTGTCTGCCATGAAAACTAACCTTTCGCTTAATTCACTTTCTTCTCGTCGCAAAATCTCACGTTTAGTTCTTTTTCACAAGCTATACCATCATTCAACACTCCGCAATGATTTCATTTTTCAGCCACAGTACGTATCGCCTCGTATCGACCATCGTTATAAGGTTGGTGTCGAATCATGTCACACTAAAACGTTTTTGCAGTCATTTTTTCTTCGGTCATCCACGCAATGGAACCACCTTCCTGATGAAATCGTATCCATTCACGATACCCAAAGGTTTCGAGCGTCTTTAGCTAACATTGTATATTCGAAGCAATTTTCCTACTATATGTTTGTAACCTAAGTGCATTTTTTATTTTGTTGTTACCATTTTACTGTCATTCTTTTGTACCAATTTTTTACGACGAGCTAAAACTGTATAATTGAGAAGCCTTTGTACTTGACCGTTCTGTTTATTTTATTGTTTTCATTTGCTGTAACCCACTCCCCTCTTTAATGCCTTTGTCCCTGAGGGTGATAATAAATAAATAAATAAATTGTGCTCGTTGCTGCAGATCCGCTTGAGAACAGTGGCGGGTCACGCAAGTCGCGTGCCGCGGTTGTGCTCGGGATGTACGCTCCTCGGGATCGGTATGACGAGGTCGCGCATATTGTGGGGCTCCTTAGTATGTGTCTACTACTCTCGGAGGTATTTGTCCACCAGTCGCGATTGAGTACAATGAAAAAAGAGACAGACTAGCCGCCGGTTCATCCATGAAATAATCCAAGAAGTAGGAGAAGGAGGTGAAGACCGTCATAAAGAAGGAAAAAAGAAAGACGCTGGAAAATGCCAAGAGGGGCCACAAGAAGAAAAGGAGGAGGATGAAGACGACGATATCACAAAGGAAGGGGCATTCAGCAGGCTAAGAGGACGAGGAAGAAGACGATGACGAAATACCTACAACAAGAAAATAACCAGCGGCCGGATTCACAAAACTCACTTACGAACAAATTTCCGCGTAAGAGAAATTTTTTAGCGTAAGTGGATTCACGAAGCGAAAAAAAGTCGTAAGAGGACGTGGTTCTCATATCGGCCGCTGCTCTGACGCGCGCTGTGCTGGAGAATTCATACATCAGCGATGGTGATGCAGTTACTACGTAAGCGAAAAGTGCTCGTAAGTGTATTCACGAAGCGAAAATGGTCGTAAAAACAGCGTTCCTAAGAGGCAACCGTAAGAGTGGTCTGGAGCACTCTTACGAACGATATCGTCGCTTGGGAACCAACTACTGCTGCGGCTATTTTGTTGCCGTGGGTAATTTTTAGATATTTCATGACAACGTAAGCCCGTCTGATGAGCGCCGTTTACCATTTCTTAATCTCAACGCCTTGAGTTTGTTTTTTCAAATTCTCTTGTACTCATTGACATAATTTCACTCGCGCTTGCCGAGTAAGCTTGGGGGTGCGCCAATTCGAGAAGCCTGTTGGGCATCAGAAGCGAAAAATTATGCATGCAAAGGCTTGGGGTTAGATAAAAATTATGTCGCTGAATGATCTAAAATGTGAAAAGCCGTGCAGTTTATGGCCCGCATTTTTGTCTGTTTTGTGTTGCCTCTTGCTTCTCCCAATACAACGTCCCATCTGTGATATCGCATACAGTATTGGTCGCAACCACTGCCTCATACGTTTCTAAGGACGGTTACTGCGCGCACTATTGACAAGAAATTATGCACGAGACTGCAGTGAGCCATCGGGAAGCGCGCTATGTTGTTCCACGGCTTCTTTAGATCGATTGGCCTTTATTGCCAAATAGGCACCCTCTCCTACGCGCAGCCTTCTCTATATACTCTTTGAGCTCATCTACTAAGGGCACAATGCGTCAAAATAAGAGCGCGTCGGAGATCTTCGTGAATAAGTAGAAACAACTTGAGCTTATTAGACTTTGACCATGCGGAAAAAAAAAAGCGGGAAGCTTTGATATATCCCACAGCTGGGATTAGTTGGTTCTAGTATTTAGCCATTATACTGACGCTTGAAAGTGCCTGCTACCCCTGAGCACAAAAGTACCTCGTAGGATTAATCCGAATTGACAACCCTTTGATAATTAGCACTTATTTAACTGGACCCAAAAATATTGATAAAGGTGGTTGCGCCATGAGGCGTATATGCTGTAAAACAGCCAAAAAGCGCAAGCTTGCCCGAGGCCAAGCCAACGGTAAACATATATGGGGCCGAATTCACAAAACTTTTTTTTTCTTAAGTGTTTTTCGTCATTCTCTGGCCGGCTTCCCTAATGATATGTCTAACATCAGGATTGGCTGAAATTTATTCTTATGTACATTTTTATGGCGAGTAGTTTTACGAATACGGGCCATGGTAACAGAGGACGACGCTAGCACACGACAGCGGAGGTGACAGCTGTAACATGCGATTGGTCATGACAGCGGTACTCTCCACAGCAGGTCATGCTGTGAAGTTGATAAAATGACATAACTCACTTCTTTCATCGGGCGCGCCTGCCGTGTTCGTCACGTCTTCCCTCTCGCACATACGAGAAATTTTTGTCGCACGGTAAAAAACGCTTAAAGGGGTCCTGAACCACCCTCCGGGCTTGGTGGAAAAACATATTCTACGGCTTGCCTACCCCGTAATGAACATCTCAGCCAAATGCTGTACTCATCCGCGAAGCGTAGCGTTCACAAGCTGAACACAAAGCTTCCACTTCCTCAGGAGCCGTCAACTCAAAAAGCGGCTTCTCCTCACGCTCCTTGTATATGCTCTGTTTCGTCATAGAGCATTTACAAGAAGCGTCGCTGCTATTGGCCCATGGCAGGCACGCCCGCCGCGCCTGCGCGCGGGCCCTTCGCAGCGTGCGTTTTTTAAAACCGTAAGCGCGTGCGTGCCGTGCGCTCGCTTTTCCTTGCGTTGTAAGCCCCTATATAGGCAAAATAGTTGCTGGAAATATGTAAAAATATATTTGTTAATGCGCAAGTCTCATAGATGCCATTGGAATGCGTCCGTAAACTACCTCGGCGTGGACGCGAACGGTGCGGTGCAAAAGTCACCATAAATATAGTTTTCCAAGAAGCCAACAAATGCATGCCAGCAGCCTGTAATAAATCACAAATTATTCCCCAAACTTTAATTAACAATTCATCAGTGATTGTAGATGGGTTTATTCCCTATGGTACTCCAATGCGCCACCTTCTAGTACTCATACTCAGTAACATGGCTGGAGTCGAACCCAAAATATTTCTTTTATAAGGTGGATTAAAGGACTAGGTCTCATTAGGGTATATTTGGGTGGATTAGAGCTCATTAAGGCGCATTAGGGTGGATTAAGACAGACTGAGGTGCATTAAGGTGGACTATGGCATATAAAGCGGATTACGCTAGACTTACATTAGGGCGAATTAAGGATTACAGCAGATTAGGGTTGACTAAGGTAAATTAGTGTGGATTAAAATCATTACGTCTCTAATGTAGGGCTTAATTTGGCGTAACTTAATAGTCTGAGCTTATTGAGACTTGACTTAGCTTTAACTTAATCAGTCAGCGCCTAATTAGAGTTACACTAACTAGGCTCGGTCTAATTAACTTAAACCTAACCGCACATGATCTAATAAGCTGGGCTTCATTAGTCATGATATAATTATGCTTGAGTTAATTAGTCCTATCTTAATTATAAATGACCTAATTATCTTAGGCGTACTTACGACGTGCATTGATAGATTATATTAATTAGGTATCGCTTGGTGAGTATTACCTTAATTAGGCCTGATTTAATCAGTGTTAGCCTAATTACTCCTGAAATATTTAGTCTCGGCTTATTGAGGCTTGACCTTTAAGTCTTAGCATAATTTACCTTGGATTAATAAGTGCTAGCTTAGGTTTGACTTAACTAGTAATAACCTAGCTATGCGTGGTTTAATTAGTACTGGTTAATTAGGCATGGTCCAATTAGAAGCTTGCTTACACTAAACTTGTTCATATCAGCTAAATTAGGCTTCGCATAATTAGTCCTATCCCTATTAGACTTTGTTTAATTAGTATCGTGGCTTAATTAACGGTAAGTCATTAGTATCCGCTTTATTAGGTGTCACTTACTTGTCACAGCTCAATAAAGCTTGAATTAGTTCAGTTTGGCTTGGTTTGACTTCGTTGGATTAGTCCTATCTGAAGTAGGTTTCAATTAATTATTCCTAATTAGGCTCCTTTGAATTAGACTTAGCCTTACCTAACTAGTTTGAGTAATCTTAATTAGGCTCCATTGAATTAGACTTAGCCTTACCTAACTAGTCCTAGGAAGCTTTGTCTTTACTACAGCATGGCATTGTTATGCTAGCATTACATAGCCTAGCGGAGTTTTCTGCAAATTTCCCAGTTTCACCAATAGCTCAGTTTCACTGTTAAAATTGACTAGTGTATTCACACATTAAATTAATCCATCCTTCTTTCCGCATGTCAACGCACCTTATTCCACATTAATCTGTCGACAGGGGTTCGAGTTGTGAAGGTCTTCCTTTCGAGTCATAGTAGTCACACATTCGCGCCCGACAGGATGATTAAACCGTCTACAATAACTAATCAACAATTAACTAACTTGGGGTTATGCATGACAAGGTGGAGCAGCGTTGATAGTTGCGCTGTTTGTCCTGACGCCGTTTTATGCGCAATATCGACGACAAGCAGCGCACTGACAAAGTAAGCGCGCACACCTGCGAGCCTAAACGTGTGTGACGAACGAAAACAAAGCTTCGGAGGATCGAAAAAAATCACAGCATATCCACGAGGTGAATGATGGTGAGGTGGGCGAAGCTCCGGAAGTTATGGGTGTCGGATCGTCGGTGGGGCATGGACGAAGCGGAGCGGCGGGCGCGGAGGGCCGCGGCGGCTCGTGCTCGTCCCCAGGATCCCGCGGTGCGAGCCCGGGAAGCAGCGGCGAAGCGAGCGCGGCGCCTGGCGGATCCCCAGCCGGTGCGCGCCAATGACGCCGCGGCGCAACGTGCACTCCGCGCAGCGGACCCCGAAAGGCGAGCCCGAGAACCGGCGGCGAATCGAGCGCGGCGCCTGGCGGATCCCGAGACGGTGCGGGGTAGCTACGATGCCGCCGCAGCTGTAGCGCCAAATCGGTCTCCGTCGATGGGCCGGGCGGGCGTCGTCTTGGAACGGCGACGATCCAGGAGACTGAGAGAGGCACTCGTTTCCCGCGCACCCAGGCACAGCCCGCGCAGTAGCCAATCGGAGAGTAGCGGCACTTCCACAGCCATCTAGTGGCGATTCACACAAGCGCACTATTGCACACACTTCTATTGAACCAACGCCATCTAGGAAATGAGACGAGAAATGGTGATGACGACACAGATTGTGTACAGCGCCATCTAGAATATCATCACTCAACTGCAGTTTGTATGTACTTCTATGAGACAGCGCCATCTATTATACTGTTCGGGAGATACTGCCGGTCACGCGTGACGCGTGACAAGGTTAGACTAATAGGAGCTTCGCCCCTAAAAAGAATGCGGTGATCGCGGGGGCACGCGACCGAGCCCAGGCGCGCAGCGAGCAGGCGGCCACAAGCGCGCTGCGGACAAACAGTCCCCTCCCCGGTAGTCGTGCGCTTTTCGTCAGCCACTCTGACACGTCCCTGAAGTCTGGTGACGTAACGCGGTGGGCGGGGCACATCCTTCGACACCGCCCTAAGGAGCTCTGTACCCTCTATTCCGCAGAGTTGAGACAGGACTGGAGAGGGAGGTTTTCCGGTCACAATATCTTCGCTCCTAGCAAACCGTTTTGAAAAATTTTTCGGCTGTGAATTTCTGAGAGGTCTTCAATACACACCTAGCCGTTTTCAAAACCAAGCCCGAGTGGTGGTTCAGGACCCCTTTAAGAACTTTTTACTAGTTTTCATAGCGCTCGGCCTTGCACAGCAGTTCCCAATCATGGCGACGTAAATATTATGTGTCGGTGCTGGTTCTCGTAAGCTCTTCTGCTTTAATTGCTTCAGTATTCGACGAGATGTGTTGTAAATGCCATTGCTTTTTCTGGGCGTGCAAGACGTGGGAAAACGAGCGCTGCCATTATGCGGTGAACCGTGTTCAAGCCATTGCCCCTGTGTGTTTATGAATCCGAGATCGGTACCAAGGAAGCGTCCGGAAATCGCATTTACGAAGCCTTCGTTTTTGGTTTCGGTGACGTGTGGCACATTACATTGCAGTGTTTGTTACGTTCATTGAACGATGCTGGAAACGTACTATGAGATAACGTGTTCTGCTTATGCACTTTGAGTTGTGAGCAGTCGTAGAAAACGATGGGTTCGGATGAACTGAGCAGTGATGCTGTGTAAACACTCAAAGGAGCTGCGAAGTGGCAACGGCTTACGGCCAAATGTCACACCTGACATATGAACGCACTTAGTCTTTATCACATTGCGTTTCTATATGGCAGTGACAACTTCGAATTCACATATGAATGCACGGCAGGTGTAAGGAAACCGAGCGCAACATGCACTGTGCCACAAGTCGTGTCTACTCATTGCCCGCTGTTGTGCATCAAAGCCGTCCACGACGGCAGGCAGTTCTTCTGCTGCAGAAAAATGCCGCCACTGCGAATGTTTCAATTCTCTCGACAGCTGCCTGAGAATAGATCAGCGCTCGGAGGTGTTAAAGGGCCCCTAAACCAGCCCCGACATTTTTTTGAACATTTCAAGTTAACACGCGCATCAAGTTGAAAATGCCGTCACGATGAACGATGTCAAATGCGGCAGCGCTACGCGCCGCGGCCGCGCCACAAACTCGAAAAACATTCCCGTGCGCCTCGCCGGCCATTTCCAGCATGTCAAAGTTAGCCGTGACGACATTGTGTTTTTTGGTGACGTCAGAAGAGTTCGAGCTACGCTGATTGGTCGAAGGAGAACGTCGACTTTCGGTTAGTCTGCTAGCAAATGCACGCGCTCCCTGCCTTTTTGTTTCCCTCGTCGTGTGTCGTTCGTGTGGTGTTCGCGTGTGAATTCGCAAATGCACTACGCTACGCAAGTGCAAGTGAGGTACAGCCGACTAGAAACTGCAGCAACTGTCAGAACACGACGGATAGCGCTAACAGAGAGCGTTGGACAGCACCAACAGAACACTTGCGCGAACGCGGGAGCCCGGCGGAGGCGCGTCAACCGGATGCGCGTCATCGGCGGTGTATGTCACGTGACATTCGGAGGAGCACTCGGCGAGGAGGTGGCACCAGGAAGCGGCCGGTGGGCGCAGGAGAGAGCGAAACGAGCAAGCGCCGCGTTTTGATAATCAAACGCGTGTAACTCGGCTATTTCGGCACCGTTTCGAAAAATTCTTGCGGCTATGTGTTTGTTGCGGACACCGGCATAAAAGCAACACCACAACTAAATTTCGACCTCTTGGTGGTTTAGGGGCCCTTTAAAAGTTGTTCAGGCATCTAGTACATGAAGCCTCGGACTCGATCGTCGGAGCGCTTGCGATATCAACTGGCTACTGCAACACTTTGTGCGTTGTCGGTACGCCCTCTTTCCCACAAGGACGGCTGAAGCTTAACGTACGCCAAAACGCGACCACGAAAAATAAAGTAACAATGAGACGAAAGAGCGCCGAAGCCCTTAGCTGGATTTACGCTCAAGCACTATTATATATATATATATATATATATATATATATATATATTGTTACGGAGAGTTGTGAAGGAATGGGTTTATTTACAGCAGATGGATGATGGCGATCTCGCTGCTCGGACTCTCAGCACTTCGTCCTCCTCTTCTTTCATTCCTCTAACCTGCTTCTTCTACCATCGTTACATTCCCCCACCAGCAGACGAAGCCCGTGGGGCGAGTCAGGAGCAATCAGGGGGGTGGAAACGTTTCAGGCGAGCAACATGAGTCACCTGCGTCCTGCTTGATCGTCGGCCATTTCCTAGAAGACGAGCGATTACATAACAAAGTTCGCTTAAACGTTCCAGAACAATGTATGGTCCGGAATAGGAAGGAAGGAACTTTTGACACATTCCGCGCTTGCGTTGAGGTGTCCAAAGAAGCACCAAATCGCCTTTGGCAAACGATACTTGTCCGTGACGCTCGTCATATCTGCCTTTCGACCGGTGTTGCGAGGCTAAAGTGCGAAGACGTGCTATTCGACGCGCTTCTTGTGCGAGGCACACATTCTTTAACACAGAATCGTCTTCGTGCAGAATAAATGGCAAGAAAGTGTCCAGAGGGCTTGGCGGCAACCTTGCATTACTCGTACGTTCCCCGACGCGACAGACTTTAAGAGAGAGCAACGAAACGATCTCAACCTGGATCCGCTGTTTGCCACCGCTCGTTCTTCTCAAGGCAGTGGTCGCTTTACCATCCGTGATGAGTTGCTCTACAAGAGAAATTACTCCGGGACTGGAGCGCGTTTTCTTCGAGTTGTCCCCGAGAGTCTTCGCTCCGACGTCTTACGCGCCATGCATGACTCTGCGACATCTGGTCATTTCGGTTTCGTGCGAACGTTACACCGCACACAAGAGCGCTTTTACTGGCCCAACATGCACCAGACAACCAAGCACTATGTGGCTAGTTGTGAAACATGCCAACGTCACAAGCGACCGACCACTGCTGCACCGGGTCCCCTTCGGCCATTGACACCGCCCACTACGCCATTCGAGCAAGTCGGCATAGACCTTATGGGACCATTCCCCTTATCGAACAACCGGAACCGTTGGATCATCTTTTGCGTGAACCATCTAACACGGTACGCTGAGACGGCAGCCATACCGACTTCTACAGCTGCCTGCGTAGCGGTCTTCCTTCTGCGTTCCGTAGTCCTTCGCCATGGCCCGCCGCGTGTTATCATCAGTGACCGTGGTCGCCAGTTTACTGCGGACGCCGTTGAGGAGCTGCTTCTTCTACCATCGTTACAATATATATATATATATATATATATATATATATATATATATATATATATATATATATATATATATATATATATATATATATATATATATATATAATTTTGTTCCTGTAATTCTTAACTATGTATACGCAGGCACTAGCTGCTGGGGTATTACGCGCCAAAGCTGCGATTTGGTTATAAGGCGCGCCGTATACGTACGGGCGATCGGAGATTTTCGCCGCCTGGGGTTGTTTTACGAGTACCGATAACGCGCAGTACAAGGGCCTCTAAGATTTTCACCTCTCTCGGAAATACGACCGCCGTGGCCGAGATTGAACCCGTGTCTTTCAGGTCAGTAGGCAAGCTCTACAAGCACTATACCACCGACGGTACGCAGGTTTTGAAACCTCCACTTACTTCTACATTAGAAATGGAAATTACAATATTGGACATAACCAAACCATTCAGTGTATTGAGCTACCACGTACGAGTTAAGCCGTAGTCGTAACCGCCAGAGTAATTTGCTCTGGTTTACGTGCGCCTATATCTAAGCATGATAATGTATTCGTATTTCTGCCGTATCGAAGTTCGGCAGGTAATCAAACTTGCGGCATTACACTCACGACGTATTACTGCTGCCTTTTAAAGCTGAACAACATCGTAGCGTCAAAGGCCGCACCGACAGTTCGTGTAGAGATTTATGTAGAAGACACAACGATTTACGTCGTAGCGACAGAAAATTATCATTGCAATAATTCCAACGTTACGGAACTTGGCGAATCATTGTGAAGCTAAAAAACATTTCATGGATATGCTTCTAAAATTTCACATGGAGGAAGATGCGTTAATGTGACATCATCACACTGCTTGTATTTCATTTTAAATGGCTTTCATTTGTTTGCTTTCAACGTGTCAAAATAGCGTAGTGAGCAATATTTATTTATTTATTTATTTATTTATTTATTTATTTATTTATTTATTTATTTATTTTTGTTACCCTCAATCGCCGAAGCTTTACAGAGGGGAGCGGGTTACAACATGAAAAATACAAAACAACGGAACAAAACGTGCTATTTTGTACATGAACAAGACTAAAGCAAGTAACATCTCTACTCAATGAAACGCAACAAAAGTGAAACGTAAAAATAAGGAAATCACAAAAAGCAAATAGTGAATGTGGTAAAATTATACAGTACTAGCAAGAAAATGTAGAAGTAAGAGAAATGACACACACACAAAAGATCAAAAATCTACTAGAAAACGTCGGCATCTTGACACGAGCAGACAGAAATTCGTAGGGAGGGGGAATAGATCGGATAACTAAGGAGAGCTATCGCGAAGTATGTGAGCTGATAAAGAATGACGAAAAAGGGAGTGATCAGAAATGGAAACGATGTCACCTGGTAGCTGGTTCCAATCGTTTGATGTGACCGGTATGAAGGAGCAAGAAAATGTGTTTGTGTAGCAGAAAGTACCTTTAAAGGGTCCCTGAAACCTTTTTTTGACATTGCGTCACTGATTAGGCAACACAATTGCGAAATCATTCACACCATAAATAAAGCGAAGCACAATGCGCTAAGGCAGCTATGGGCTTATTTCTGTCGCCTTCCTCCTTACCACTGCTGTTCCTCCTCAACTCGATCTGCTGCGGAGTGCGCGCTAGCGACGACAGCGCCTCCCGCGTCAGCCGCTCTGCCGAGCCTCCCGTAGTGACATAGCGCCCCGATATCCTCACTGAGGTCGCCCGCCTCGGCAGTGCTAGCCCTCTGTAATAGAGCGCCGGCGACTCGTGTGACGCCGCCAGATGCCGCGATGATACCGTTGGCTGAAACGAAGGAGTACGTTGTAGAAGCACGTTGTTCGCAGCTAGGTTTTGAAAATTACGCGCACGTCACTTGGGTCGGGGCCAATCAGCGACCTCCCATTCGATCGCTCGATGGCGGGGGCGTTTGAAAACGCTTTTTGGCGAGCCGCTGCGACCTTTTGCGATACGCGTGTTCAAAACCTTATTGTAAATTACACACTTTATGCACAGCGCTAAAATCTGTCTTGTAATGGTCCTAGTGACCCGCTCTACCGGATCACCATGTTTGCACAAAATCGTCAAAACCGTTTCAGGGTCCCTTTAACCTTGTGTTCGTGGTCTATCCGAGAGGAGTGATATGTGGGAGGCGTAATGAGCTCACTACGCAGCGATGGATGATGGTAGGTCTTATGGAAAAGGCAAAGGCGGAGGTACTTGCGACGTAGTGATAAAGGTGGCAGTGACAAATGGTGCTTCATTGCTGTTGCGCTTGATGTACGGTGATAATCCGATAGAATAAAACGTGCAGCGTTATTTTGAATTACCTCAAGGTACCTAATCAAGTTTTCGTGGTGAGGGTTCCAGATTGCAGCAGCGTACACCAATTTCGGGCGCACAAGGGTTTTATAAAGAAGCATCTTCAAGGAAAGTGGGGCGTTGCTAAAATTTCGACGTGTGTATCCCAATGTACGGTTAGCATTGTTCGTGATGACGTTAATATGGGCATTCCAAGTTAGATATAAAGAAATGGTAACGCCTAAGTACCGGTATGACGATACGTGGTCAAGATAAACATCACCCAGTTTGTATGTTGAGGAGTTATTAAACTGGCGAGAGACCGTCATTAGCTTGCATTTGTTGGGATTTAATTTCATAAGCCATTTGTCGCACCAATTCCTAATGTTATTTAAGTCTGTCTGCAAGACGTTCCTATCATCATCGGTACGTATTTCTCTGTAAAGCACACAGTCGTCGGCATATAAATGAACGGATGAAGAGACGCAGTTAGGGAGGTCATTAATATATATTAAAAACAGCAGTGGTCCCAAAACTGAGCCCTGTGGTATACCCGATGTTACGCTTATTTCCGGCGAGTCATGACCGTTAACAGTGACGTACTGAAGACGGTTTGTTAGAAAGTAGTTGAGCCATGCCAGTACATTCGAGTCGAGGTTGAGAGAGGAGAGCTTGTGCGTTAGTAAAGCGTGATTGACTTTTTCAAATGCTTTTGCAAAATCCAGGAAAATGCAGTCAATTCGAGATTGTTTATCAAGAATGGTGTGCAGGTGATGAGTGAAAAGCAGCAACTGGGTTTCACAGGAAAACGTACGCCTAAAACCGTGTTGGGCCGATGTAAAAAATGAATTTGATTCTAAACATTTCGCAATATGTGAGTGCAGTACATGTTCCATTAGTTTACACGGAATGCTCGTTAGCGAAATGGGCCGATAGTTAAGAGCGGAGTGTTTATTACCAGACTTGTGTATCGGCACAACCTTAGCGACCTTCCAGTCCAGCGGCAAGTTTGCTTGGTCAAGTGACTGTTGGAAAATCTTGCACAAGAAGAGAGACGAATATGTGCTTGTTTGTTTGAGAAACTTTGAGTTGATATTGTCAGTCCCACATGATGAGGATGTTTTTAAGGTGTCAATTAATTTCGCAATTCCCGCAGAATCAAAAGTGATAGGAAACATTGAGCAGTAGTCACGGCACACAACTGCGTCAATAGGTGGAGCAGTGTTTCCCGAGAAATTGGCCGAAAAAATATTGTTAAATAACGCGGCACATTCAGATGCTGGTAGCGGTTCACCAGAGTCATCGTTGATTGATAAATCCGCATTTTGGTTAGAATTGATAACGTTCCAAAATTGCCGGAGGTTCCTTGATAACAGTTCAGGCAACGTATGCGTTTGGAAACGATTCTTAGCAGCACGCACAGCTTCCACGTATTCTGCCTCTATTCTTCACTATTATCGTCACCAACGCTGCATATTATTTTCTTCGAGCTGTAGTCTTCGATGAAACGTAGACAACGCGGGCTTCTGTTGCATCGCGACAGTGCGAAGCGCTGTAGCAGACGCCCGGAACAGGAAGCTGAAGTGCAGCGAAAAACGATTCTCTATTCAGACCAATCTCGACAGCAGACGCTTTGCTTGTTGCGAGGCTATCATGTGACCACAAGGCTTTCTTTCCCTGTCGTTTAATCGGCTATCGTCTTTCCTCCTTGCCCTCAACGTTGCCGAACACGTTAAATGCGCACCACCGCTATCGCATTCCTTCTCGCTAAGAGATTTCGTAGCTAGGAATTTCTTACGTAAGAGAAAGCTTTGTGAGTTCGGACCCAGAATAGGAGGAGGACGACAAAGAAAAAGACTACAAATAACTTGACGACTAATGGGAGTTGGCGGGAGAAGACGAAGACAACGTTAAGTAAAAGTAAAAGTAAAGACAATGGCGATAAAGAACAAGAAGAATACGAGCAAGAGACGAAGACTGCAGCCAAAAATGAAGACGAGGACGGAGAGTAAGAGTAAACAGAAAAAGAAGACAACGGTAGAGGGAGAATCACCGGAAAGAAAGGAAACAATGGAGGAGGAATTCGCACCTGTTTTCGGCGCTGGATTACGCGCCCAAAACAGGGGCGAAAGAACCACGCATCCCTCTCAATGCGAACCGAAGTTTTACCTATCGCCCGTGCACCGTCCGCGCAAGTGCAAGAGATACGAGCGTGTATTCGCGCTTCAAAAAGTAACTGTACGCGGGTTGTTTGAGTATTCCCAGCGATAGCTAACTAAATTTCCTGAGCACCTTTTACGCGAGCGGCCTCGTCCCTTTCGCCACGCGTAGCACCGCGTGCACACCTTCCAACAAGCGTGGACGATGCGGCGATGCCTCTTATTCGCACGCAAAACACTTTGCTGACCTGTGCAACAGCTTCTTTTGCAGCTAAGACACACACAGGCAATGCGCGCAACACGGAAAATACGGTGTCTGAACGAGCTGCGTACAGTGTAGACGCCGTACACTTCGCGGTCGGTGTCACGTGATGTCGTTTTCTACGTCCCGAAGAGGTTCCGGCAGATGGCGCCACGGTATGTCCTCGAGGCCAATATACGCACGGTTGTCTTACAAAGACACAATCCAATACTTAATTCTTGAATTAGTCAAATTATTCGAGTTTTTACGAGTAGCGAGTGTGTACGACGCGTCTGAATTCACTCAAGAAAAAATCAATAGATGTTTTATCTGTCAGCTGTCGAGAATTAATGGTTCTAGTAACAAGATCAGTCATTTCTAAAACCTGCATAGTGGTAGAAGGCCCCATCGAGGACCGTGCTTGTAAAACGAGTTAGAGTCATGATCTCAAGGTCTTGGAACGAGTTGCATTCAAGGGCTCTTTTATTTAAGACGCTACCAATCAGTCACGTAGGCTCCTGTGGACATGTCAGACAAATATTGCACTGTACGCGCGAGGGAATTCGCAATTTCGCTTCGAAACAGCTGGAAAGCGCCTGCTCTACCTTCAACAAATCACGTCGATGTCCGGACAGAGATTACATAGGTGATGGCAGAACTATACCGTTGTTTGCGAACGCGTTCGATTTTGTCCGCTTTTCACTGCAAGTCTTCGGCTGGAGCCACGCTTACCTCGCAAGCAGCGGAGCGCGGCTAGGTTTTTTCATGACCACGTTTTCTCTGCAGTGCACGCGTTTAAGCACACGAAAAAGAAATCTCACAAAAAATTTTTCACAGAACAGCATCACTCATTCAAAGATGAAGAACATTTCGTTTTGTAGTATATTGTCTAAAAGAAGGCAACAAAACATGCTCGCCATTTTCCGGGAAGTTCAGCGCTTGCAAATTCGCTTCGCTCGCCCTCCCGTTCTAGCGTATTTTATGGGTCACCCTGTCACAAAGGAGCGCCCACTCAAACTAAGGAGAGTGACATTGATGGAAGGAAGTCTGCGTCGCATTCAGTCGAGCCAAATCCGCAGCGCGCACAACGAGAGCCGCGCCCCTACTTAGTGACGTTGCAACAAGCGAGCGCGTTGTGTTCCGAACAAAGAACCGCGATCGCGCCCTCCCCCCCCCCCCCCCCCCTTCCCCCCGACTCTCCGATGCAGTTACAGCGGACCCCGTGGGATGGCGCCACGTCCCCGCAGCAAACGGATGGGACCAAAACAGCGGCAGAGAAGTCGGATTGCATAGGAGCAATTGAGATTGTTGTTACGTCCAAAAACATTCTTATGATGAGAGACGCCGTAGTGGAGGTCTCCGGAAATTTCGACCACCTGGGGTTCTTTACTACAGAAAAGGGAAAGACGAAGTCAAGAGATAAAAATTTTATGATAATTCAAAGGGAAGCGCTTGACTGTTTGAAGCAAGGTCAGGTTGCCTGAGAACACGAAGTTACAAAGCGAAATTCAATAAAGAAGGGGATACATGCACGTGCTGTGAAAAAGCTAGAGAACGACAGGTCATATTTTGATTGAATGTACTACAGATGTCCACCCAGGTATAGCTGTGGACACTACACTGGAGGAGGCCACTTCACAGCGGAACGATAATAGATAAAACAGGTAAACGAGGAGAAAAATTTGTTGCGAATATATGTGTGATTCGGGAAAGCGAACGTTTGTCGAGGACAAAATAAAGGTAGAGCTTGGTGGGCCGCGGGCTACGGCCCCAGTTATAAGACGCCCCTAACATCCATCCATCCATCGACATTGGGGGAACGCTTGTCGTCCCTCTGGAAGCGCGAATACGTTCAAATATAAAGAAAAAAGGAAACGTTCAAGGTGATGACGCGCGCTGGCGCGACTTCTTGCGCCCTTTCCACCACATCCTCCCCCCTCACTGCGCTAGAGAGGAGAGGGAGCGCGCTCGGACAAGGAAGTCATCACCAACGTGACGATGAAACTAACCGATTTTAAAATTTTTTTTCGCGGCAGGCGATTCAAGAGGCAATGAACTGTTGCAGGGCCCTCTTAAGGGCCCCTCACCAGATCTGTCCATATTGAGCTGACGAACTTATCGGTACGCGCTGCGGAAGGCGCTAAAATTTCAAAACGAGTGTCGGTTTGTCTCTTCACGCAAGCATCGCGCGCGACGGTGTCATATGGGCAGTGACCCTCGCCTCCTACTATCCTTGTTTGACGCCGTTCGAAACATTTATCTCTGCTAACAATGGGCCAATTTCAAACATTCTTGCGAGCTCCCTAATGACACTTAAGAACCTCCACTATATAATCAAAATTTGCTATGTGCCCTGGTGACCTGGGCAGATGATTTATTGCGAAGTGCAGAGAACCGACGGAGCGAGTACGAAGGAGAACGAGTAGAACGAGTACGGAACGAGTAGAGCGACGGAATGAGTGCGAAGAGATAGAAAACGCAGCCGAGGACGTCACACGCTTAAGTGAAGTGATGAAATGAAGAAATTTGCAGGCATAATGTGAAATCAGCTTGCACAGGACAGGGTAAATTGGAGATGAGATCATTGGGAAACGCCATCGGCCTGCAGTTGATATATATTTTGGCCTGGCAATGATGATGATGAGGAGGAGGAGCAGGATTTCTCACACTGGGAGTAGCTCTTTCCAATGACAAGGCGAATATCTTCTGTTTAGGAATGGCGCTAAATGATCACATAGCCTTTAAGAAACGTTTGGAAATAATCCACAGCATGCGATTTTGCAACGTAAAGTTATAGATGCAGCTTAATTAAGAACACCAGACGCTGATGTCATTGCATATGGGATATGAGATTTACCTATATAGTGGTACGCGTGAAGTATGAGTACTTGGAAACTGAGCTGAAGTGAATGTAAGAAGCGTGCAAAACTGCACGCGTGCATTCAGAGATATGCTACACCTGAAATTGCCATTATTATCATTTGGATGTCTGGTTTGAGCAAATACATTTAGAATATACGCGGTCCATTTGTCCAATTAGTCGAAGTGTTTGACAAGTGCTTCTTTCTAGCGGTCGTTATTATATTTTAACTGGAGTGAAAGCCTGATGAATGTTTAGCGATTTTAAGATTACTTCAAACGCTTCACAGTTCAGTGATTTATCATATAACCGCGCTTACTGGGCAAGAACAAGACAAATTTTCGCGATCAATAACTGGCATTCACCGCATGTCCCACGAGTATTCTAAAATTATCATGTCTGGCGAGCAGCGATTACGAAGTGACGCTTATGAAGCCGTGATTATCTATGTCATGGAAACAGGGAGTGACTGATACATGAGTAAAATAATCACCTCTGTAGTGGCACTTTTTTTTAACTCTGACGTCGTATCAATATTTCTAAGACAAAAGGGAATTAGAAAGAGAAGCAAGACAAATATTTCTAAACTTCTCATTTCAGACAGGACGTGGTTTTCTCTGTGTAAGACACAATCATACCGCTTATGCAGAAGAGCTATGTGCGTCGCGTGAACGGTAGCCTCCTGGGGTACCAGGCTTCAGCACAGAGGTGCAACTTATTTATTTTTAGTGGCGCTTTATTGCCTCTTCTGTGACTCTACGAAGAGCAGTGAGCCCTGCCAGTTGGTGAAAGAGCAGGCCAGGGCGAGCGCTGCCAAGCGCAACTAGCGGTGTAAGTTGGCAAATTCCAGCAACCCCTTAACTCGAGCGCGTACTTTCAGCTTGTCCTGGGCTAAACATTCAGCAGACCTAAACTTGACGCAAGCATGCCACTATATAACGCTGCCAGCAGAAGTGAACGAGGCGACGAGACGGAGCAAAAGTTGGATGACTCCGTTCAACTATATGCCGTACACGCGGGCTCAGCAGTCCATTCTTTTCTTACACAAGCGATTAGTGTGTGTGTAGCGATATGTGGCCTAAGCTGGCGCTGTCCTGAGCGCCCTGTTCGGTTACAGGATTCGGCGTATGCGAAAAGAAACGCGTGGACTCGAGTGCATGGGCCTTTATCTACTGAAAAACTGCAAGGGACGAGTATTCAGGCACAAGATATCAGTGGTATTTTTGCCTGTCTCTATCATTTATATACGTACTAGAGGTGACCTGCAGCCGTCAATATATTCGCGAACGTGTTTGGGACCCACCTGTAAGAACGTCATTTTACAAGATGCTAATTACCGGGTTTTACCTGCCCCAACCAGAACATAATTGTGAGGCACGCCGTATTGGGCGAATTCGCATCACTCTCGACCACGTGAAGTTCTTTAACTAGAGCTAGTAAGGCGCAACACACGTGCCTCTAACATTTCTACTTCATCGAAATGCTACCTCTGTTGCCGCCTAATCGAACCTGTATCTTTTGGGTGAGCAGCCGCGCACCGTAATCCCTGCACCAACGTGGCAGCTTCTCGTTAGCAAGAGTATGTTATCATGCACGTGTGTGTTCGCTGACAGGACACAACATTGCTGCTGACGCAATGAGACTTGCGAGGTTTTCCGTTTTTCACATCTGTACTTAGCAAGTTACGTGCTTATAGCGATGGCGCTTCTTTAAATGGACGCGTATAAACGATTCGTCGGACGAAGCTCTCAAACAGTGAATTGAGTCGACGAGGTAATTTTACAGGTATACGACACCTGTCCACGCTATCTCCATATAACCGCACCCTCACATAGGCACACAGCTTATGTACGCATAGCAAGCAAACATTTCCAACACTTGTTACCTACAAAACTATATGATTTAACTGGACCCGCTTCGGTAGAGTTTGTCATTTCTAGACATAGAGAAGACAGTCCAACGAAGCGAATGAGAACTGCGAAGTTACTTGTAAATGGCTTCGTGCAAACACCTATACTCGTAACTGTGTACTGTGCATATCTAGTGCAACTGGATGCAGCATCTCGTAGGGCTCACGCGGTGGTGCAGTAGCTATACGTTGCTCGTCTGCTGACCTGAAAGGCGCGGGTCCTATCCCGACCGCGCTTGCAATCTCATTTCGACGGAGGGGGAGCGGACCCGTGTTCTGTGCGATGTGAGTGCAGGTTGAAGAACCCCATGTGCTCGAAATTTCTGCAGTCTTGCACCACGGCGTGCCTCGCAATCATACCGTGGGTTTGGCACGCGAAACCCCAGCACCCGAGCTCGTAGGTGCGGTTTGCCAGCTGTGTCGCCTCGTGCCATACCTTTCTTTCTCCCAGCGTCTGTTCAGGCCGCCTCAGTTTCGCGTCCTCACCACGGGGACAGTATAACGCGCGCCAGAGCGGTAATGCGCAGTAATGAAAAGCCTTCTTGAGCTGCTAAGCGTACCCGTTTCGATGTATAGCAAGCGAACGATACCACGAAAGATCCATGCGCATAACAACAGCAATACAGATGCACTTGGCGTATCATAACTTTGGTATAATTTAAAGCCAATGAAACGCATAAAAATCGAGTATCGTGGCGCCCGTCACAAGAATATGATATCACCTTTATTAGTGCTTGAGGATTTGCATACCCTGCAGCACCTGAGAGCAGTGGCTTCAGCACATACCCCTGAGTCTGCAGCGTGCATCCGAAGACGACCACTCACGGCTCCTTACAGAGAAACAGCTGTTCTTGAGAACAGGTTCATACCGCAGAAATCACTCAAACTCGCGGATTTCTAACGTTTCGTTGTCTTGCGCGTACTGACAGAACGTCGTTAGCATGGTACCACCATGGCGCCCCGAATATCTCAGTCGTCGTTATACAGCCTGTTCGAGCGTCAATGGCCACTTATCTTGATAACACATGCGCTCCTCTCGGGATCTGTAATTATTGAAACGAAAGGCCCGCGAGCACGGACACAAGCGAAATATGAACGCAGACTATCATCTCTTGTCCTCTGTTTCTCGATAATCCCCATTTCTTATGTCCGTGTTTTCACGCCTTCCTTTCCATAATGAGCCCCTACCAACTTGCTCGGCTTTCCGTCTTTCTTGGGATCGGTAATAAGTATGTGTCGTACCAAGAGCGGGCTGTCAGGAATTGTGCAGTACCTACGCGATCTTGTTTGTCAGGTTGTCCGACACGCAGTCGGTCACGGGTGTACGACAGCATCGTCCGCAATTTCATTTGTGCAGTCCAGCCGTGCCTCGTATTGCACAAATGAGAACGTTTCCTACAAATTCAAATATCACGTTGTCACCGTTGTGTATATCCCAACAATGTGCACAGTGGATCGTGCGCTATTATAACGTTCTAGGTTCAGCTGAAGTTGGTAGTTTCACTTGGCAGCACACACCACAGTGGAGGTCGACTTGCGTCGCGGACAGGATGAGGCCATGTAAGTGTTTTAATGTACGTTGGATTATATCATGCCATTGCAGGCAGACACTCACTCATTATTGTCGACAGCACACGAAAACCTACGGCCTAATATTAATGCCGAGTATCGTCGAATACGCGCGAAAATGGGTAAATATAAATTGAAGTTGTGTGTCGTCCTGCTCGAGTTGATGAATGGTGCAACTCGCTCCGCGCTGCGTGTTTCCTTCACGTCCCGTCAGTGTTTCGCTTTCTAATATCTAATACGATTGGCAAGCATAGTCTTCTCGAACCCACAGCTCCCCGTTCCCCGGGTTGACACCCCGATCACACCAACGGAAGATGAAACGCAAAAAAAAAAAAGAAGAACATGTTTACTGTCAGGCTTATCGGCTGAAACGCGTTCAATTAGAAGGAGAGCTCAGGGACTAAGGAATGTTAATGGCCGGTGAGAAGTTGCATCTCGCCGAACGAGCGACACGGTCCAAATACGCCGCCGTTTGCGAATTCAAATGTAGTCAACCACGTGTAGTGGCTGTGAGGCTGCTGAATTACAGCTGGCGGATTGTTGGCTCATTTTCGATTCGAGAAAGAACGAGCCGTCAGAACGAGCCGTCAGTACAAAAAGCAGGAGCGCCAACAACGTCATCTGGAGGCACGCCAACCAACGTCGCTATCTGGCCCTCTTTTTTTTTTTTCATTCTTTCTTTCAACGATGTCTATTTCTAGCCCCGCCAGGTCACAATTATGTGTCGCTTCTTTCTTGTCTGTCTCGGCTTTAGCCTTGACATACTAAAAATACTCGAAACCGAGAGTCACTCAAAGCTTGCAAGAGTCTCCTCGGAAGTGCGTTCGCTTAAATGCTGCGTGACGCGGACTTCTCCGAGGGTTGCTGCTGCCACTCTCGTGAACCGAGAAGGCTAACAAAAGTTTTTGCCCAAGTTTCTGTCGGCTACTGAGGCTGTACGAATTCCTTAACGCACGAGGCTGCGCCAAATACGCTCTTAAGGCGGGCGATATCCCATTCACTACGTCAGTCAGTGCTTATTTTCACCAAAAAGTACAAAAAAATAGGAAAAGACGGCAAAAACGATGCGCGTGCTGAAGCCTGATTAAGCACCGTCCACCCTGCAGCAGCAATAGCAGGATAAATGTGGAAACAAAAACAAGTAGCAATACAAACAAAACTTGAAAGAATAACCTAACAGGGGGTAAATTTGTAAGCGAAAACAAATAAAAAATATAACCCCGTAGGAAAAATAAGGTTAGGCATATGGCATCATTATTCTAACATAGACAAAAAAACAGAAAAGGGCGCAATGGAATCGTGGTAAGCTTAATGAAAGCAGAGCACAACTATATAAAGCAGTACATGCGCAGTTATAAAAACAATCTAGTTATAATTGCGTTTAATGTGTCGATTTCAATGCCTTGTTGTTGGTGCGCGCTTAGGGTGGATGGCAATGTGTGGCTAAACCTTTGGTGTTCGGTAAATAGTGCGTGATAATGGAGCTTTCCAGAGGAGTTTTACCGATGGTAGTAAACAACTCTCGGTATGTTCAAGATTTGCAAGTTTCAGAAATGTGTCACCCTTTTCGCGATTGGACTAATGTAAGATTATAGTGATCTGTGTTTCGAGAAAATATAAAATATGGATATGGGGCCGTAATTCCTTAAATTATTTTTATCTCCTCATTCATATTTAGCAGTAACCTTTGCAAGTTTTATGTGTAGTGGAAAAATACCCGTTGATAGTACTACGTTATATATTTATATATGCGTTAGTACTTCTGCTACGACGTCCAATACATGCTTTATTGGTCGTACTTCTATTACGTGAGGGTCACAGCTGCGACATTTTTTTTTATTCTACGGAATACTGTAATTACTTTCGAAGTGGAAATTCGTTTAAGAAAACAGCTTGTATGTCATCGAATAAACACCAGGTATTCTTTGTGCGCTGCTGCTTGCATTCCGTATTTTCACAATGAAGTCACTAATTAAAGTTTTCAATCTATTTCCATATTGTCTATCTCAGCGTGAGAGGCTCCCTTGTTCAGTACTTCATTCAGTATTGTTTTGCACGTAGGGGGGAATATATATATATATATATATATATATATATATATATATATATATATATATATATATATATATATATATATATATATATATATATATGGGTCATTCCACGCCAACTGTCCCAGCTGTGGCGCTCGACAAAAATAAACTTCTTTCGAAAAATTCTAAAAAATTACACGGAAGTCAGCTCTACCTCCACAGCACTTACCGGAAATATTTTGAGCAGAAAAAATTTTTTGAGCTCGTGAGGGTCATTTGAATTTCGCGAAATGGTGGAAAACAAGGCAGCAGAAAAAAAATTCCTGAAAATCAACCAATGTGCCAATCGTTTTCCAATATGCATTTTTGCATTCTCATAGCATGTATCCTCACTTATAAAAATCTTTCACAAATTATTTTCATGTTCCTCACTGCTTAGGGCCGAGGTGAAAATGGTGAAATTGCAGCCTTTTTGGGAATTTTTTTCTGAAAAACGGTTTTGCAGAAAAACCTGCAAATATTTTTGTACAATTGGCCATAAAGAGGTACAACGGTATAAAAATAATTTTTGCCCGTGTCTTCCGCAAGGACTCTGAAATAAATGTCTAAACTTGACAAAAACACCATTTTCTCCTATGTTTAGGCGTTAATTGCACCCTAAGGTGGTCCATGAAAAAATAATCAGAACAGGGCATGTAGTTGAGCAATGTAAGCGCTTTCGAAAGAGCAAGTTTCATCGAGGTAATTTTTGTATACCTCGAGAAAAAAATTTTTGAAGTTGAGTCCCACTACTCTCCTTCTATTGCTCCGAGATTCGCCTTCTCCTTATGGCTTGCTGGTGGGAAACGCAAACCACCTTGCCTTGCCGCGTAAAATAAAAGGTAGCGCGTGAGCAGCTTGTGGTTTTTCTGTCTTCTCGTTCCTACCTCAACTTCCGTTTCCTATATGAGAAGGGATAACAACAAAGGGACACATTTAACTGTACCCTTGGCTCAGAAACCACCGTGTTTCCATAACAAACAACGGTACCTTTTGCGTGCTGCTCTGACAATGAGAAATAATGAACACTAAAGCATATGTACTTGCCAAGCATAAGAACTTTCAAAGCAGCAACTTTTATCAACGTAATTTGTGTTTACATCAAGAAAAACATTTCCAAACTGGTTGTTTGTTTCTTCTTTTCGCTCCGCAATTTGACATCTCCTAACAAGTATGTTGTCGGGCAATACAAATAAATTTACCTGGCCGCGTAAAATAAGAGATGGCTTTGGAATCTTTTCGTTCCTACGTCAACATTCTATTCTTATATAAAAAGCAATATCAAAGGACGACATTCAATCACATGCTTGGCTTAGAAACCGCGATGCCCCTTTAATAACAGCGGTACATTTAGCGTGCTGCTTTGACAAGCAGTTCGCTGAACAGGAAACGAAGAAGAAAAGCGGGACCGTCAGCGTAGCCCTCTAATAGTGAATCCAAACCACGAAAACACAAGTTATTGCCTCCATAGACAGCGCAGCACGTGATGACCCTCCGCGTATTCATGCTGCCTGTACGTCGTCGGCGACCCTCCCAAACACTGAGTTAAGCCGATAGGGAGTACCTCACGTGCTACAGTAAATATTCATATGCAACCTCCTACGCGTGTAGTTTCACAATGGGCGTCAAATCAATTTCAGCGTTTCACGCGCGCCACTATGAGCACGAATCTAAAGTCACAATCAGCTGTTATGCAAGCAAGCAAGGGCAGACAAAGAGCCGGCGTAGTAGTAAACAGCTGTAGTAAACGACGGTTGGCGATGGTCCTGCAATCAAATTGTTCTCTTTAGGGGCGAAGCTCCTTAAGGTTTGGGTCTGTCCGTCCGTTGTGCCTAGTAGCGCGTTACCTTCAAAGAAATGAATGATGCTACGCGTGGGAAGCGCGCCCGCGGCGCGTGCCTCCCGGCGCGCGAGCTCTCTCACTCTTCCATCTGCTGTCTTGTGAGAGAGAGAGAGAGAGAGCGAAAGGCGCGCGTTGACTATGGCAACGCTCTTTCGATGAACGCGCTACCAGCTCGCAAAGGAGGAGAACGCGCCCTCACCAGCGAGAGACAAGCTGGACGCAGGCAGCGTCTTCTAGCGAGTTTCTTGATTGAAAAATACCGACTGCTCGCGCTGGAGAACCGTTCAGCGGCCACCCATATATACATACATATATAGGCACTGGATCTTGACTTGCAATCAAGTGCTTGTGGGAGATTTCACTTGTGCGTAGTTGAACCATAAGGATTCGTAGCATGCGCGTTAACTAAATTAATCCGGAACTCGGCACGATCTACGATGAACATCCGGAGCTTCGCCCACTCATCATCATTCACTCCGTGGATATGCTGTGATTTTTTTTTCTCACACAGGTATCAGTGGTGAGCTATGATTGAGAAGGCGAAACATGCTCGCGATATAGAACCGATGCATGTTAAAACACTAAGATATTCTATTCGAGCATGATGAGTCGGCTGGCAACCGCCAAAATCCTGATGTGAAGAAAAGCTTAGTGGTTTCCATTTGTGAGGGTCGCCGACCGCGTACAGGCAGCATGAATACGCGGAGGGTCATCACGTGCTGCGCTGTCTATGGAGGCAATAACTTGTGTTTTCGTGGTTTGGATTCACTATTAGAGGGCTACGCTGACGGTCCCGCTTTTCTTCTTCGTTTCCTGTTCAGCGAACTGCTTGTCAAAGCAGCACGCTAAATGTACCGCTGTTATTAAAGGGGCATCGCGGTTTCTAAGCCAAGCATGTGATTGAATGTCGTCCTTTGATATTGCTTTTTATATAAGAATAGAATGTTGACGTAGGAACGAAAAGATTCCAAAGCCATCTCTTATTTTACGCGGCCAGGTAAATTTATTTGTATTGCCCGACAACATACTTGTTAGGAGATGTCAAATTGCGGAGCGAAAAGAAGAAACAAACAACCAGTTTGGAAATGTTTTTCTTGATGTAAACACAAATTACGTTGATAAAAGTTGCTGCTTTGAAAGTTCTTATGCTTGGCAAGTACATATGCTTTAGTGTTCATTATTTCTCATTGTCAGAGCAGCACGCAAAAGGTACCGTTGTTTGTTATGGAAACACGGTGGTTTCTGAGCCAAGGGTACAGTTAAATGTGTCCCTTTGTTGTTATCCCTTCTCATATAGGAAACGGAAGTTGAGGTAGGAACGAGAAGACAGAAAAACCACAAGCTGCTCACGCGCTACCTTTTATTTTACGCGGCAAGGCAAGGTGGTTTGCGTTTCCCACCAGCAAGCCATAAGGAGAAGGCGAATCTCGGAGCAATAGAAGGAGAGTAGTGGGACTCAACTTCAAAAATTTTTTTCTCGAGGTATACAAAAATTACCTCGATGAAACTTGCTCTTTCGAAAGCGCTTACATTGCTCAACTACATGCCCTGTTCTGATTATTTTTTCATGGACCACCTTAGGGTGCAATTAACGCCTAAACATAGGAGAAAATGGTGTTTTTGTCAAGTTTAGACATTTATTTCAGAGTCCTTGCGGAAGACATGGGCAAAAATTATTTTTTATACCGTTGTACCTCTCATGGCCAATTCTACAAAAATATTTGCAGGTCTTTCTGCAAAACAGTTTTTCAGGAAAAAATTCCCAAAAAGGCTGCAATTTCACCAATTTCACCTCGGCCCTAAGCAGTGAGGAACATGAAAATAATTTGTGAAAGATTTTTATAAGTGAGGATACATGCTATGAGAATGCAAAAATGCATATTGGAAAACGATTGGCACATTGGTTGATTTTCAGGAATTTTTTTTCTGCTGCCTTGTTTTCCACCATTGCGCGAAATTCAAATGACCCTCACGAGCTCAAAATATTTTTCTGCTCAAAATATTTCCGGAAAGTGCTGTGGAGGTACAGCTGACTTCCGTGTAATTTTTTAGAATTTTTCGAAAGAAGTTTATTTTTGTCGAGCGCCACAGCTGGGACAGTTGGCGTGGAATGACCCATATATATATATATATATATATATATATATATATATATACTTAATGAACCAACAAACATGGAAGCCTTGGAAAGCATAAGAGAAGTTATTCAAATTCCTAATCATGCTATTGTAATTTCGGGGTAAGTAGGAAAGTATTAAAGTGGACGAAAAGACAAACCTGCCTTCGGTGGGAGCCGAACCTACGACCTTCGGATAACGCGCCCGATGTTCTACCACTCCGCTACGAAGGCGGTCGTCCTCCCGCCCATTTTATTGGGTATTTACGTACACATGTAATCTTGCCAGTGTGAGGTAGCGCCACTCGTAGCCATGGCGGCGAGTGTGGCACACGCTTATTGCCGGGAGGCGTCACGTAGAACGTGATCTGATGGTGCTATGGCTACTGCCCAATAAACCCTCGTAGGCTATTTAGAGGCACCAAGTCTGCCGCAATGAGGTCCAAGCTATGAAATAACGAAAAGGAAGGGGTCAAGCGCTCGTTTAATGTTAGAGAAAACTTAATGTACCAATAAAAATGCAAGCCTCTGAAATTATTGGGGGAGTTATTCAAATTTCTGCCTAACACTCCCAGGATTACATATACGTAAGATGCCCAATAAAGTGGACGGGGGACGACCGCCTTCGTAGCTCAGCGGTAGGGCATCGGACGCGTTATCCGAAGGTCGTGGGTTCGGTTGCGGCCTTCGCGGGTATGTACCTACGTTATTGGTCATCTTGTAATAGTGTATTTCCTTCTCTTTACGGAGTACACGACATCGAGATGATGCAGATTGATGCTCTTTCTTGCAGTCAGGACACTGCCCAGTTGCACAGGAATATCGGTCGTGGTTGCCACCGCAGCGTGGACACCGCACTTGCAGCCGACAGGCACCAGCTACATGTCCAAAACGCTGGCACTTGGAGCATTGCCTTGTGGACTCGGTGTGCTTGAACACTCGGCAACATGTGTAACCCAGAATGATATACTCCGGAGCAGTTTCAGTGGCAAATGCGATACGGACATTTTCTGACGTTCCCAGTCGCCGTGCTGACTTCACAGGAGCCCTTTGAAGGAGCGCCGATAAAATCTCGTGTTGATCAAGGTCCACAGTAACACCCTTGATGACACCTACGCCGCAGTGGTTGGACCGCGGTTCGTAAGCCTGAAGAGCGATTTCAACAATGTTTGTAATCTTTATAATGCGTTCAGAGGCTTCTGCACTACGTGCATCCACAGCCAAGAGGTTTAACCGCTCGTTGGGTCGTACTTGTAGCACGCCGTCTGGCGCTACCGCTTCAAAGGATGCCTTCAGTCTGAGTGGATTAAAGCGCGTAATAACATGCTCAGGGTTTTGAGGCTTGAAAATAACTGTTAAACTGGGTTTTGGCACACTTTCAGCGCGCGCGCAGAGTTTAGGGGCAAGTGCAGTCTTTTCGACCCCGCGGCACCGCTTAGAGGCGGTATGAAAAAGTAAAAGCACCGTCTCTTTTATAGGGAATATAATGAGAGTTCCCACTTTCTAGCTTCCTATACTAAGCGACAAAAATACTGTGGGAGCATAAAATGCAGAAACGCTGTTGCTAAATAGCGAAAAAACATGGGGAGAATTGCATTTTGACCAAAAATAGGGCATAGTTTTCGCACTGTAGCGTTTCAAGTAAAAATATGGGCTATAATGTTTTGTGTAGTAATATTTGTCGGTAATTTGCAGAAGAAGCTTTAAATGGGTATGTGGTGCTTTAGGCGAGAAAAAGATATTGAACTTAACAACCACATGGCTGCGCTTAGCTTCTCTGTTTCGCCTTCACTGCACAACACGTCGGCGCCAGATTAAGTGCACGGCCCTTCGTGGTCGCTGAAAATAGCTTGCTGCGATCAATGCAAGTCATACAACTGCCCGTCACAGATTTGTGTAATCTTGTTTGATGCAACGCTAAATCAACTATTCAATGAGGTCGACAGTATAAGGAATAACTGTTCAGTGGGCTAAGTGGGTTGCACGGAGAAGCTTGCAGCTGGCCTCGTGATCCCGCAAAATGACTACCACAAAATTTGCAGAGAAATTACATCCCTTCAAACCGTTCTAACCTATTTCTATGAATGCTGGAGTTACATCGTATTCAGTGACAATGGTGGTTCAACTATTAAAGTAGGTTTTGAATTTGACCAGGCAGAATAATGCAGGCATATGATTGAAGCTACCCGTGATCTCTCGCGCTCATTGATTACGCAGTCTTTTTAGCAAGAGCAAAGGGAGGTTGACTGCCCGCTTTTCACTAACTGCTCTGCGGCTTCGATGCTTCAGTGGTACTGCATATCAATATGTATTGAATACATAAGTCTATGGCTTTAATTTATGAGGCCCAATGCCGACTGAGGGGAGGTGGTCGTTTTTTTTTTTGTGTTCCTTTTTCTGAACGTCAACGTTTGTGTGTTCGACAAGCGACTATATGAAATATGAAATAACGAGAGTGAGCAATAAGCGTACTATTCATGCCTGGGAATTCACTCAACGAGAAACCTCTCCGGGAAACCGGATATTTACTATACATTTTGCTCTGTACCGTTTGCGTCGACACCGACTTTGTCCAAGTGCATCTTCGAATAACACCTATGTGGCTTACGCTCTAACAAATGCATTTTAATATGTTACCAGCAAATACTTTGCCTTGGCGCTCACAACGCAACGAAGAGCTAGCGCATGGCACACGCGCGCTTTCGGTGAAAGAAGTGCAACACGCGGCAGACGCTCGAATGGGTCGAGACCCATTTTTTTACGGCAGCCGCGGCCGCCGCGAAAAAAGCACCAATCAGAAGGGAGCCGCGGAGGCGTGCCGACGGTGGTGCCGACGCGTGGCGCCATCTGTCCGTCAAGCATAGAACCATAATACACAGCCTCTGAGATTCGACATCGACATGGCCGTCGTAAAATCTCAGAGGCCATGCCCAGACCTATATGCAGTTTTCGTTAGGCCTACCCGTACCGAGACGCCGAGCAAGAAGTATCCTCGTAGTAGCAGTTTTTTGATAGCGTGACCAGCCGTAGCGCTAGAAAGACATACATGGTCGACGAAAGACGAAATCGTCTGATTAGAGCTCACGTTTTCGCGAGACCTTTCGAATGGAACAACACAAGTCGGGGCGTCAGGTCGTTCTTGGCTGCATCGTCGCCGCTTACCGCAAAACGCGAGTGGGGACTTGTTGACGCGCGCTTGCCGCGGAAGCGCTCGCCGCGCACACGCCGGTTGGCTTACGGAAGGCCCTCGCACAGTCGCGGCGGGCGGCAATTTATGTCGGCTATCGGCCAATATAGCAGCAATCTGCTCTTTGACTACCTAGAGCAGCTACAAGGAGGCTGAGGAGTAGCTTCTCTTTGAGAAGAGTGCTCCTGAGTAAGTGGCAATCTCGTGCACCACTTGTGATAGCTAACGTGCCGCGAGCGGCAACAGATTTCGGTGGAGCTGTTAACTGCAGCATACGCTAGCCGTAGAATGTCTTCTTTCACCAAGGCGGGGTTGGGGGGGGGGGCGGTGAATGGAGGGTGGGAGGGCGAGGTCTGCATACCTTAAATGCTTTTGTTTTTAGTTTCGTAATGTCTTTCAATCACAGGCGAAGGGAAATCAATGTTCAATAATTATCGTGATGGCCAAATGCATCTTCACTGTAAAACATCTATACTCCGATTTTTTAGTTATGTTATGCAACTCTTAGCATATTCTCCTTCCTAGAGCTTTTTATCATTTGTTTATGTTTTCATTTCGTAACGCGAACGGAAGGTGCTGAGCAAGAAACAAGAGTGTCACTCGCTACTCCTGTCGCTAATGTGAGTATATGGTGGGCGAACAAGAAAGGTGCACGTGCACGGGAAACGATGATGCGCCGCTTCAAGAACGCAGCGAACTGCAAAATAATGCTTTAGCTTCTCTTCCAGGGCGCACTTTGGAAATACGCCGCCGACCTTGCAGCTCCAGTGCCCTCTGTGAAGAAATCGTAACCTCGCGCACTTGTTCCTCTCGACACGCTGTTTCGTAATGTGAGAGCACAGCCAACTTTAAAGTGCAATGTCAAACTTTAAAACTACCAAGCCGCTATTCTGAGCGTTTGCTCTGGCTTCACAGACTGCCAGAAACAACGACCTTATGTGTCATATGACCCATATACCACGCTTTCCTTACGGGTACGTTGCTTGCGGATGCCATATTCTGACTGGAACGTCCAATGAAGGTTACCGCGGGCACGTCGGGCGAAGAAGGACGAGTCTGAATGCACAATCACGATGGACCTGCACTTTTTATCTACGGTCTACGGTCTATATACTATCTGACAGCAACCCGTCGTTATTTGGTTATCATGGACATTTCTTGAAGGACGAAGTACTAACAAAGCCGGCAACGAAAGAAGGAGCCCGAACGTTCGGAGTGGTAAGGTCACGAGAATCTAAAAGCATAAAATTGGCACTACAGCAATGACAGAAGCAGCGCAATCGTTAGCGTCAGTCGGTTTGCCGACGCTCCCATATGCATCGTGCTGGCAGGCTACATATGAAATGTCCCAATACGTAACCGTTATTCACCCGTCCTTAGTTGCATGTTAAGATGACTTGCTGGCGAAAGCGCTCCCGCATTGTCGTAAGGATTAACTGATGTGCGTTGCATTAATTTATGTCTAAATAAATTTGACGCCACGTGAACGCAATTTGGCGCATACTGTAAAGGTAAAACGTTCAGTTACCTGTAACGAATACCCACATATCCCTCGCCAAGGAATGCACGTATGCACCATATGGGATTGTATTATTGTCTATTGCGACGCAGACGCCAAACGTGTTGTGCTAGTGATGTCGTGACCAAATCATGCGTTCGTGCCTTTGATGTCAGTTTTGGTATCGACAACGTAAACGAGATTCGAGTTTTTGATGTTTAAGTCAAAGAGCCTTAGAGGGCTCATGTGCTGCACAGTGCGACCATCCCGTGAGTAAGGACTCCTGTAGGTTCATTCCATGCCAAGTGTCCCAGTCGTGGCGCTGGCCCACTGCAGATTTTGCTGATAAAATCTGTGGCGCTTCACTGCAGTGCACGGAGCATCGTGACACATACATACAACTTAATAAACCAGCAAACAGGGAGGGTCAATGCACAATAGTAACATATTTGGAGACTAACGTAGAATTTGTAACACACAAACACTTAGAACAAAATACGCGGTTGTACAAATTTGTAGCTTCGAACATGTGTAAGACAACTTATGTAATAATACATCTGTACAAAGCAAGACACAGTGACGTACAAGAAATGATGGACTACACAATTTGTGCCAAATGCTTATCTAGACCAACCTCAAAATCAGCCAAGGTCCCACTCGCTACCACATCACTTGGTATTATCATCCATTACAATCACTCCATTACACCATATATAACAGGTAGATATACTGATGACCGCAGTAAAGAAAAGAAGGAAAAAGAAAAGGAGGATTACTGTTCACAAATCTTGATATTGCAAAGGAAAAGGCTTTGCGCTATACCCAACAATTTGTGCCACTTTAATTTCAAGGGGTAGTTGATTCCGAATTCATGTCCCATGCAATTCTAATAAACGTTTTCCATGCAAGTTGGAGCTTGCGGGTGAATTAAAACTGCCATTGGATGCATATCTAGTGTTTCGCGATGGTTGGAAGAAGAGAGTGGAGGACAGGGGAAAGCTGGTGCCTATGATTTTATAAACTGGCGCCTCGCCATATAAGTATAGAAACTAGAGCCTCGCCATATAACTCCAAGGCTAACTGTATCTTGATTGATTGACTTGTGGGGTTTTACGTCTCAAAACCACCTATGATTATGAGATGCCCTGTAGTGGAGGTCTCCGGAAAATTTGACCACCTGGAGTGCTTTAACGTGGACTGACATCGCACTCCCCATGGGCCTCAACGTTTCGCCTCCATCGAAATGCAGCCGCAGCCGCCGGGATTCGATTCCGCGACTTACGAATCAGCAGCCGAGTGTCATAGCCAATAGACCACCGTGGCGGGGCAAGGCTTCAATCTTGAGGTAGCGGATGTAGAGGCACATGCCCGCCTATAGACTACAAGCGTTTTCAGCTTTCATGGAAATGAGGGCAATACCGGGCCTCATCAGAGGAATATATGAGCGCACCCAAACTTGAGAAACTAAAATCAGTAAACCAATAAAGAGCATTAACGTACTCGTACATCCAAGCTTGCGGCATACATGTCGTTTCAGTGAAGCGGCCCCCGAAGCCACAGAAAATCGGAGAGAACAGACTGCATTGTAAACAGCACTTTGGCCAAGGCAGACGGGAGCTCAGTCGCAACTGCATGGAGCAGAGCCGAAGGGTCAATCCATGAAAGTGCGCATGAGATCCAGCGCACTTCTGCTACCACGCACATTTATCAGCTGTAGTATGCAATGCAGAAGAATAACGTTGGAAACGTAGTGCCGTGGGTACATTGTGCCGCTTACAGCAAGGAGTAAGTGTGGACTAGCAAGAAACGCCACCAATAGTTCCCGTATATATGCTCGTCGAACTGGCAACACGGAGCAATGCCGCGTGCATTCCAGGAGAAAAGCTAATTTTTTTCTTGCTTAAAACAAAATACGTTATTGAATAAACTTTCCCAAATGCTTACCACTGAAGTGCTCTACCATATGCCACATACAGAATATTTCTAGCTGGACCGCATCAGTACAAAAGAAACTCCTCTGAAAGCACAAGAAATGGCACATTTTCGCTATTTTAACAATTTTTATCCTAAACACTCGAATAAGAGTACAAGCTCTTAGAAATGACAAATATGTTTGTATTTGTCAGGGAGAGAGCTAGTTCGTTCATAAAAAAATCATGAACATTGAAGAATTTTGCTGTTTTTGAGGGTATGTAACAGACAGGAAAACACAAATGAACACAAGTATCTCGGTTCCTACAGTTACGGCATGTATACAAGTGAACATGATCTTCGTGTAGGCGCAGACGAAATTTTGTGATGCCACACATAAAGATACATTTCAAATCATTTTTATTAGGCAAAGTTTAATAAAGAGGAGGTAACTGTGAGATCCCCACCAAGGCATTAAAGATCCTTTGTGTTCCGATATATTCTGCCACATTGCTCCATGCAGTACATCGAAAAGCCACGAATTCTATCAGCAAAATCAGCGGTGGGCGATCGTCAAGTCTGCTAGTACACTTATTTATTTATTTATTTATTTCCAAATACTGCAGCCCAATGCAGGGCTATTGCAGGAGTGGGTTACATGAATACACTAGGAAGAATAAGAGTAACATCACAACAATATCGTCACCTCCTAAGCACAACCGGGTACAGAATGAGACAAAAGATAGTAATGTCATTCAAATGACTCCAAAAAATCTGATATGTTCATTTCACGAACAGAACCAGGTAGATCATTCCAGTAAGCAATAGTCCTTGGAAAAAAACTGTATTTGAACATGTTAGTACGTGCAAAAAAAGGCCTTATGTTAAGATTGTGACCACGTCTAGTTGGCAGAGCACTAGCATACACGATATAATTGTCATTAGATAGCCGGTATGACGAGTGAACAAAGGAGTGCAACAGTTTCAAAGAGTCGATATCACGCCTAGTGCACAGTGGTGATAATTTCAAAGATTTCATTGCAGATGAGGGCGAAAAATCATGGTCATATCGATGTGAAATGAAACGAACAGTTTTCCTTTGGACAGATTCGATTTTTTCCACATCACATACTTTGTATGGATTCCACACGCACGAAACGTATTCTAATATAGGGCGAATCAGTGTTTTGTACATAAGAAGTTTGGTGGATTTCGGAGATTTAGATGACGTACGTCTTAAGTAACCTAATTTTTTTAATGCTCTAGATGTAATGTAATCTATGTGATGCGACCATTGCATGTTGTGTGTGAACATAACGCCAAGGTATTTGTAAGTCTGTGCTCGGGGAACTACAATGTTGTTGAAGGAGTATGCGTAATGCGATGGAGCATGGCTGTTCGTGAATGACAGAATTACGGTCTTTTGGAAGTTAATGCGCATCTGCCAATCCGAGCACCATGAACAAAAATGCGAACACTCGAACATTACATTGGCATGTAATGACCGGGGTTTTTGGTACCATGCATGTTGCACACGCGTAACAACGCTGGATGGTGACATTCCACGCATCGTGAGTCAGTCAAGGCTTTTTCCTTAATATGAACCACTCTTTAGCCACTTCTCTAACAAATTGGTCTCGAACGTAACGCATTTCCCATAGGAATACATAGAGCTCCAAGGGAAATGCATGAGAAACATGTAGTGGCATATACACGGTTTCGCTGTTTGTAAACAAACAGGAATGCGCCGAACGACCTGCCCAAGAAGACTTCCGGTAATACTTTTTCAACGGACTCAGGTGTTTACCTGGTGTGTTTGAGTTTGTTGCTCTATTAATTCTGACGCATTCGTTCGGATGTGTCCAGAGCGATGTCTGTCGACTACATGAAGGGGATCGGCGACGTATCGCGTTATAAGAACAAGCAGAAACTGCAGTGGCGAAGAGTTGCCTGATCCGCTGATAGGGAAGTTGCCTTCAGGGGTGTTGCGGCATTGGTCTCTGTATAGAATGCGACAACGAAGCTCAACGCGGTTGTGGACGACGAGGTCGGCACCGACTGGTAGACATGATGGCGTATAGGCTTAACCAGCCATAGCAGCAATCACCTTCAGCTCGCTCCCCACTATAGCATTGGCGATCCGGCTGCGGAGCTATCGAGGGCGCGCTTCTTCACTAGAAGTCATTAACGAGTAGCGACCATTTTCGATCCATTTGCCGTGCTCTTTCACCACATCGATGTTACAGTCACCGCGCACTTGGATATTGATTTGCCCAATCCTAGAATATGCTTCCCCGGTGTGGAACCCGCATAAGCAGTGTGAAATTAATCTTGTCGAATCGGTCGAGCGGAAGGCTATTCGCTTCATTTTTCGCCGCTTTGACCGATGCTTCTCACCGTCAGCTGCTCTTTTTGAAATATACCTGCAGCCTCTTTCAAAACGACGTAGCGTAGTATCCTTGAAGCTTTTGTTCTCCTATCAAAACTCCCTTTCCTATCCCTTCCCTATCCAGCGGATGAATTGACAAACGATCTCTGTGACTGCGTGCCAGCCGATGTTGCTGAGCAAATCGTTATGTTAACTGCAGAATTATTGCGAAAGGTAAGCAAGATTGCTCAGTTTTATGACAAGCCTGTTAAACAGCAATAAAATGATAATAAAAGGCAACAAGAAGAGAGTAAGTTGAGTCTGATGGAACATGCCTAGTTGTCTTAAAATCGCAACGTTAAATCAATGGCTAACTTTACTGTGACAACATCTTTTAAAGAGGACGTAATAATGAACATCTGTTTTTCCCATAAGAATGGAGTTGTCTATGGTACGGCACGTCGCATGAACGCGTAACCTTAAGTTTTATCACACGTATTGTAAGCTGCCTAAAACGGGCTAGTTGACACACTCAAAAGTTTGGTCTAGGCGCACATCACGATAGAACTATTACTGCGCTTGCGTCGCAGCGGGTACTTTTTGAGAAATCGGCGCCGATCGGAATCGATCGCGATCTAAAGTGTTCGGTGTCATGACTTATATAATAAGAAACGTACTCATTATGTGACGACGTCAGGCGCGGCTGAGTCACACGAACTCCTGCGGTTTACTCACAGGTACGATATTCATCAGTCAAACTTTCAAGTTAACCAGCCATGCTCCCACCTAAAGATAAATTAGCTAGAGTGCAACGATGTCCATTGGGGGCGGCAGCACGACAGGCAGTCAGCTGCACGCACCGATGCGAAACCACTCGCAGCCGTCGCTCTCGCGAGAAGCAAATGCAACGGTGTCACTGTAATTGGCAACAAAACGTGCGCACCGCGACTGTGCGGCGATTCATGCTGAGCGCGGCTGCTTTGGTGTCCCGAGTGTTGCTTCGAACAGTACACATCACTGATAATGCTCCAACTACAAGAAACACGTGTGCGATGGATCTTCGGCCTTATCCAGCTTCCTCATTTTGCTATCTACTCCAGGCGTCAGCGCAGTTATCTGTCATGGGTGGAATACGACGGGGTCCGACGTGTTCCTTGTAATTGGGGGACCTTAGACTTACGTCTGAGCGTCGCCTCTGCGCCATTAGTGTTTGCGCTGAGTTTTATTTGCCTTTGATGAAGCGGGCAGAACAAATCTGCGCGCTCTTTGTTGGATTCCAGTTTTCTCGCCTCGTCGCTGGAATTGAAGCGCTCTTTCCGCTTCGTCTGTCGGTAAACATAACGTTTTGACTTGCGATAGCAAATTAGTTCCAGATCGCAGACTGCACCCTGGCACCACACAGCAGTGCGCGAGTCGCGAACGCTTCATGGGAATAATTCTATCCGCGGAAAACATCGGAACACAAGCAGCCGCGGCCACCAACGCACGCTAAAACCACGCAAAAACAAGGTAAACAGGAAGTTTTCCAGGGCACGTTTCCGGTGAACGCACAATGTTGCCAGAGACCGCCAAGCGCTGGCGAAACCGTCTATAGGCAATAAAGACTCGAACGTACCAACTAACAAGTGTCGAGGCTCGAGCCGTCTACCTTCTTAGCATGTAGGGTATTAAATGCTCGGCCTGCGAAGCTCATTTAGAGCCAAATCTCCTACCTTCCGAGTGCGCAGAATATCGAAAGTATACGGGTCATCGAATCCTGAGCCTTGCAAGCATCTGCATATCGCTTAACCAATTCAGGAATAGCACAATATACACCGAAGCTTAAAGGGCCCCTAAACCACCAAGAGGTCGAAATTTAGTTGTGGTGTTGCTTTTGTGCCTGTGTCGGCAACAAACACGTAGCCGCAGGAATTTTTTTAAACGGTGCCTAAATGGCCGAGTTACACGCGTTTGATCATTAAAACGTGGCGCTTTCTTGTTTCGCTCTCTCCTGCGCCCCAGCGGCCGCTTGCCGGTGCCACTTCCTCGCCGAGTGCTCCTCCGAACGTCACGTGACATACATTGCCGATGACGCGCATCCGGTTGACGCGCCTCCGCCGGGCTCCAGCGTTCGCGCAAGTGTTTTGTTGGTGCTGTGCCAACGCTCTCTGTTAGCGCTATCCGTCGTGTTCTGGCAGTTGCTGCAGTTTCCAGTCAGCTGTACCTCACTTGCACTTGCGTAGCGTAGCGCATTTACGAATTCACACCGCGAACACCACACGAACGACACACGACGAGGAAAACAAACAGGCAGGGGGCGCGTGCATTTAATAGCAGACTAACCGGAAGTCGACGTTCTCCTTCGACCAATCAGCGGAGCTCGGACTCTTCCGACAGTCACCAAAAACCACAATGTCGTCGCGGCTAACTTTGGTATGCCGGAAATAGCCGGAGAGGCGCACGGGATTGTTTTTCGAGTTTGTGGCGCGGCCGTGGCGCGTAGCGCTGCCGCATTTGACATCGTTCATAGTGACAGCATTCTCAACTTGATGCGCGTGTTAACTTGAAATGCTCAAAAAAATGTCGAGGGTGGTTTAAGGGCCCTTTAAAGGCAAGGGCCGCAGTAACAAGCGCCGCGATTTCCAAGGCTATCATGCTTCGCATATCTTTGTGACTCCTGTCTGAATTATCGTGTGCGGAGTTCACCAAATGGAAACGTTGACGGCGTAAAAAACGTGGTGATCGCGCATGAACACAATGAGACGTACAAGTACTGTTCATCTTTAGTGTTGTGGGCTCTTGCGACTATGTTCTAAAGGTCTGTATATCTCTAGTTTGTGTTCACCCCTTGTCACTGCGCTGTTTTGCACGGTTATGAACGACCAACTATCCTGACATGATGCTCTCGTGAACGAAAACCGACGAGCCCTATTTTTGGCTTTAGCTCAATGTATTCTGACATCCGGTGCTAAACACCACAGTATAAGTGCACTGTGCCCAATATGAAAACCCTCCAATGTTTTCAGATTTTAACTGAGAACTTTGACCGGCCAAGTTGGTGTTTGTATACAAACGCGAGCACTTAAGTGAACGGCTTAATAAACATCCTTTTACTCGAAATAATCGTCTATGATTGAACTACATCAGTGATTTCAATTTCTTAAATGGTCGGTGATATCATATATATGCAACTTAACACCAAACTGCGTGCACTTCGGCGGCTGCACTGAAAGACGTGGGTTCGAGAACGGCCATCGCGGTCGCATTTCGTTGGAATAAAATGCGGCTTGGCTACTGTGCGGTGTAAGTGCACGTTCAAGAACACCTTAGGTGGCTAAAATTTACGGAGTCCTCCATTGCCGCATATTCATATCGTTGCTTCCGCTCGCATAATCTCCGAGCAAAATATGTTGTATCGCGCATTTTATTCAACAACATATGCAAGAGACGTTCGCATTAAACAGAACTTCACTGTTTATTCCGTCGTCGTGTTCCTCTCGCGCGTGCTTCGTGTCCTGGCAAGTTAAGTGACATCTCTGGCAAGTTAAGAGCATCTGAGCTGTCTGTGACAGCTCAGATGCCATCTGCTACAGACGATATCTTCAAAATGTCTAGTATATAAATTAAGACACCATATATGTGCATCTTTTGTCGATCTTCTGTAGCTTGTAACGCGCCTTGTATAAGCGCAGCGTCTCCCGGCCCGACTTGATCCTCTTGGCGCTTGTCCAGCGATTTTTGACTAACACCAATTGGGCGCAGCTCCAAATTCGCCCACAAAGCTAAGTAACAGATTTTATGGCTTTAAAATGCTTTCCTAAATCTTTTCTAACATGAGCATACATGACGCATGTCTTAGCGCGCGCGCGCGTGTGTTTGTGTGTGTGTTTGTGTGTGTGCGTGCGTGCGCGCGCGCGCGTGCACGTGCTACTCACACACGATGATCATCGTCGTGTAAGACAAAAAGTGTGGACCGCGTCAGGTCACGTAATGAGTACGAAAGATAACTAATGGACCGTGATAGCGACGGAACGAATACCAAAGAATGCTAAACGGATCCCAGAATGGCACAGCCACATCTGTGGTGATGACATTAACTAGGATAATTGCAGGTATAACTAGAATCAGCTGTCGCAAGATAGGGAAAACTGGAAATAAGCAAGCTCTTGCCCTGCAGTGGAGATTTCTTTTACACTAATTAAGATTGTTGTTTATGATGACAATGACAGCTACTGCAAGCTGCAATGACGGCAACACCACGGCGAGGAGCGAGATTTCTTATCGGAGCAGCTGCTGCATAAACTTCCAAGGGTCCATCAGATGACCACGATCGTGCGTAGCACTGTAAACAAAGCGTCCTGCTGTCATCCAAAGGGGGCAGGCAGGAAATGCGGAAGCGTCGAAGGAAAGCGTGACCTCGCCGGCTATCTGCAGGGTTCAATACAGCGTTGATCACTGGAGTACTTCGGCAAACAGCACTCGGAGACGCTTGGGAAAAAGGCGCGGGTGTTTACACAGGCGGGCGCGCGACTCGCGGCGCCGGAGTGTCAACGATCGGGGAAAGACACATCCTTGCCCAGCCGCGGCAAAGCCCCTTTTCGACCGCGAGCGACAAACAAGGAGTATATATATATACATATATAAGTCGCCACTGCATTCCATTACTTCAGCATGGTCTGGTCGAACCACTGCACCGCAAATAATAGAAAAGTGAAAAAAGAACAAGAAGAGAGAATATAAATGAACCGAGAGCCGTTGGGTGGGGCAAGAAAGACCGCGGGTGGGGAACTCTGGGCCGCCAGCAGTTTAACCACTCATGGCTCTCGGCTTCTGTCGAGGCAATCCTTCGTCGACAACATGTTTACTCAACCTCGAACTGTGCAGAGAGGGCTCTCTGCATGCTATAGCTCGCTGCCCGAGGGCCTTCGCTCGGCTTGTTTACGTGTGTTGACATCCACCTGCAATCTATGGTCCTTCGCCTTTACGCAGCATGCGAACAATGCCCTTCAGGAGGAAAGGTAACTAAATAGACGAATGCATTCCTCCGTATCTTTATAGGGGCATGCGTACGCATCTGTAAAAACGGGCACCGCAGTCAGAAGTGCAACTTGTTATTGTGCCTTGAGTATAGGTAGATTTAAGCCCCCCGCTTAGGTTACGAGAGAACAGGGTGCTACATTAAGACATGTCAAGTTTATGTATGTGCCCTAATTATCTAATTCGCGTGTATCGCAGAAATTTAGGTGTCCACTTTAGTGAAATATTTGGATGGCACACACGCACATGCACACACACATTCGCATGTAACGCGGAGAGTGTGAATTGCAACTGTGTTACGGCTTTACGCTCCTAACTTTAAGGACTAGTGTGATAGGCTGAAAGCGCTCATTAGGGTACGCGTACCTACTCTAAACCAGAATACAGCTCACCAGCAAACATGTCCCGTATAATTTTGCGGAGCAGTCAATACATACATACATACATACATACATACATACATACATACATACATACATACATACATACATACATACATACATACATACATACATAACATACATACATACATACATACATACATGCCGATTACCCTACTTGGCTCATATTTGCCACTCCGTCCCGAGGTGGCCGTGGAAGGTTAGCGCTGTGGCGACACGCGGAAAATTAATCAAGCGCACATTTATGCAAAATGAAAATATCGCCGCCACGCTTGTGGTTGAACGTTTATCAGCAACAATGACGGCGATAACGGTGCTGAGGCTACAGCATTCGCAAATATGCAAAGCACGCTATCTAGTTATAAGGAATCATCGTCGTCATTACAGCGCGAGCACACTGTAGCGTGAGCCAACCTCGATATAAAACTTGGCATCCGACAACGCGATTGTTGCCGTAGTAATGTCGCGTATATCAGCTCCCGGTCCCTGAAGTGGCTCCAACGTTGTCAGCACGCAGATACAATGCGCTGTGTACGCGCCACTGCTCGTGACAGGCGTAGAGAGGCTCGAAGGGGTTTGTTTCCTCCACGAGTGTGTGCATGCGCGCGCGCGAGAGTGTGTGTGTGTGTGTGTGTGTGTGTGTGTGTGTGTGTGTGTGTGTGTGTGTGTGTGTGTGTGTGTGTGTGTGTGTGTGTGTGTGTGTGTGTGTGTGTGTGTGTGTGTGTGTGTGTGTGTGTTAACGATGGGGTGTAGCTCACAGAGAGGCTTTTTGATTCGAGGTCACTCGTTTGCCGTTTCAGCTTCGTAAGTACTCGGACATCTGCAACAACAACATGTAGAAATTGTTAGAATTTTTTGTATCTGTGTTATAGCTAACGAAGTGACAAGAGAATGCTGCTTGTCGTCTTAATGTTTGCTACCTCATACAGTAAACAAACGTTTTCGATGTAAACCAACAAAAATGAAACGATTCGTATATAGTTCCGCGAACACAAAACCAGCAAGACAAAGGCGAGGCAAATACTACTTTGGCGCCTCTGTATTCAAGACATTGCTTTTTGGTGGAATTCTTATACGAAAGCCAACTGTTTAGAGCCCGCCCTTCCTAAATGTTGGCAGAAATAAGCTGTACTTAAAAGAGGGGATGGCAATGTCCGTCCGCCGGCGGGCGTCGTCGTGAATCAAGGGCTCGTGGTCCTTCGCTGCTCGTTGCGCTTTGTCAACCCGTCGAAGCTGGTCCTGAGTGCTAGAGCTGGTCATTAGGTCCTCCCACTGCCCTGAATTAGTCGCTTGGGGATTGGAAGCAACGTTGTGTTGTGCGCACGCTACCACACCATAAGGTGCACGGTGCTGAGCGTTTATTGTAAGAGTATCCTTCAACGCTCCCCAAGCCACCGACACAGCTACGACTCCAGTGCACGAAGACGGCTACAAACGAAAACGTCCCCGCACGGTACACTATCACTCGAGATTATTAAATCCGCGGACGCTTCTCCTGCTCCCCTTTTATTGTTAAGCCAAAACCTCCCTTCCTGCAGCGACTCTTACTGTGGCTAAACATCCACAGCTTAATAGGGTGTTCATATATATATATATATATATATATATATATATATATATATATATATATATATATATATATATATAAGTAGTAGACCCTCGGAAATGGCAACAAAAATGCGGAAAGCGTTTATTCAACGTTTCAGCCGGAGACCGGCCTTCATCAGGAATATATATATATTATATATATATATATATATATATATATATATATATATATATATATATATTTATTTATTTATTTATTTATTTATTTGAAAGTACCTTACATGGCCACATGGGCATTGAGCAAGGGGGGCTTCACAGAACTTGTATAAACCAAAGGTATATAGACAAAGTAAATGACGTAAGCAAAAAAGACAAGTGAAAAGCACAGCATAAACAAACAAGTAATACAAAAAATGCTATAAAAGGTGAAATTATACAAGAACGATGCACAGAAGCTAACATCAAAAAGTGAGATACAAGTTACGTAGTATAATATAGTGCATAATAATTTACACAGAAAATACAAGTGATACAATGTATATTATGGCGTAACGAAAAAAAGGAAAAAGGAATATATATATATATATATATATATATATATATATATATATATATATATATATGCGCTTAATTTGGAATTGCTTCGTTCATGGTGGCACGCACAACAATATCGGTAGAATTGGTATCTTAACAGTAACTGACAAAATTAGAGTAATTGACTTTAAAACCAAAACACCTAGACACTCAATCCAAACTGACAAATGAAAGTCCTTTACATGGGGAATCCATATGTGTTGTAATATTTGCAAAAGGAGAACGCTGGTAATTTGCACAGGCCGCTGAATTCTCGCTAATTGCGCCCAGGAAACCGAAATTGAATGGCGAAAGAGCGCGCTTGCCGCTGCCATCGGTAGCGGCCAGTGCGACACAGTTGTTCCCCTCTTATTGCTGAGCGACGATCGGCGAGCGCCCTTATCGAGAGGCGCTCTTCTGTTTTGCTGCTGCGCCTGATCGCGCTTGCCGGAATCAGGCAGGCACTCGACAGCGAAGCATACTCGTGGTCACACGGCAATGAAAAGGGGCACAGGCCCCTACCGAAGGGGACGGCAACTGCGTCCTTTTGTCATTCTGTTTCGGTTTTCTGGGCTCAATTAGCCCGATTTAAGGGATATGTAGAAATTACCAGCCTTGCCCTCTTGAAAATATCCCAAGGGGTATGGATTCCCTGTGTAAATGACTTTCATTCATTCGTTTGCTGTCAACATCTAGCTGTGTTGGTTTAAAAGTTAATAACTCTAATTTTGTAATTTACTGTTAACATATCATTTCCACTGATATTGCTGTGCGCACCACCATGAATTCAGCAATTCAGAAATAAGGGCAAAAATATTTGTTTTTCTGTATTTCTAAGATTTTTGGACACATTTATTAGAAGTTTTTTTCATGGCTCGATTGTGGCTCGAAAAGGCTCGTGCACTTGGTAATTCTTTCTTGGTCGATGAGTACTTTCGGCACCAACTTTCTCAGGCTTAGTTGAACCACAACCTGTTCCTTATGATCGTGTAAGTGAAAAGTGTCCTAAAAGTGTGGATTTATTTGTGCGGATATTGAGCTTCTATAGTCGTTAAACTCGCAGTCCTTGGTTCATTTTAACATTTCCCCCGCTCCAGATAATGGACCCCTCCGTTTAACAGGTGACCTTGCGCTGCCATTTCTGAAGTTCTCACATTGTAGCCTAGTGTCTCCCTTACATAATATTGCGAGGCTACTGTATGAATTTGCGCAAAGAAAAACCAAATCCCGCCACAAACTGCGTGAGTGGCGATTTTCGTAAACATTGTTTTCTGCGTTCTCCTTTAATTAACTTCTAGATCGAAATGACGAATTCAGTGACTTTAGGAACATTCATTAGATAGCGCTGCATATATTGAATGTTTTCTAAATATAAGCTGGCAGCCCTTAATTATTGAATAACCTTCATAGATAGATAGATAGATAGATAGATAGATAGATAGATAGATAGATAGATAGATAGATAGATAGATAGATAGATAGATAGATAGATAGATAGATAGAGTGTCTATCACAGAAAACAGTTGTCAGTGCCACGGCAGTCTAGTGGCTATGTTTAGTGCAGAGATGGCAAAATTACTTCTAAAAGGTAATTAAATTACATTACTAATTACTTCTCTGAAAATCCCGTATTGTAATAAAATTGCATTACAAGTTACATCTAGCTGGTTGAAATTAATGACATTACATTGCTATTAATTTTGAAGAGTAATGAATTTACTTTGAAATTACTGCAACAGAAACTTATCATTCATGCATAACTCTATTTACAGCACATCTGTACTGCAATGAGCAGTCACGGCGTGGCGGCGTCCTCTCCCTGCATTATAGATTTGTCTGTCTGGAAGCTTGCTTCTCCTTGCTTGATTGAATGATAATTGCGTGGAGTTAAGTTTGGAGTTATCTTTGCGCCTTGCATGACGTCGACTACGTAGTCTCTTCAGTGTTATTCAGCACCGATGAAGCAACAGGTTGGTTGGGTATAAATGAACTGTGATGTATTGTCAAGAGATGTCTAATACGCTTGCCGGATAACACCGCTGGCGCACGCGGAGATGAACGGGACCGTAGTTCTATACTTCCAATTAGTTAGAACCTTAATATACATGCGATAAACCTGCCATCGCACGGTTCCGCCGCCGAGTATTGTGCAAACCAATATATAATAAAGCAAACAAAGAAATGTGGCAGCCGCGTTTTGCCCATCCAATGACCGAGGATTTCTGTCGGAATGGCGATATACCTGTGTGCCACAACTAGGCGGGGGCTGGGTCTGCGTCGACAACAGTGACAATGGTAAACTCTCATTCCCACGCGGTCATTCCAGCCCCGCCGTGGTGGTCTAGTGGCTATGCTACTCGGCTGCTGATTACTTGTTTGTTTGAAGTAATTCATTACGTTACTAAATTACCAGCCCACTAAATTAATTCGCCAAATTACCCATTACTGACAAGGTAATTAATTACAGTAATGAAATTACATTAATTTCATTATTGTCAAACTGGTATAGTGGCTATTGTTGCGGAATATCATCGGCCGAGCGGTTATGCCGACTTTGTGTGGGTCCTGCAGGATGCTGCCGAGGAAGGAGATGACCGACGCTCTCTTGAACGCATATAAGAAAACTTTATATGCACTAGTTACAAGAGGTTCTTCATTATGAAACAGCCTGATAAAGTCACGGCTGATAAACTGACTGGACTCCCTCGCCAATCATCTGCGCTGGTGGTCCGGCATCCGGCATCCCCACCCGGGCTCTTCTAGGGAGACGCTCGGTGGCACCATCTCCCGCAGGCCGTTTCCAGAGCAGCTGGCGATACGGTTTGCTTCTAGGAATCGTCTCCCGGTCACATCGATGTTTAGAAGACGGTCTCCTGCGGCCTTCTAAGCTAACGCGCTGAGTTCACCCTGAAAGGCGACGGTCTCAGCGATGTGCTTGCGACGCGACACTACCTAGTACCTTGTGGCTACTGGCAGTGGTCTAGTGGCTATGTCATTCGGCTGCTCATCCGAATCTTGTGGAATCGAATTAGGGCCGCGGCGGCTTCACTTCGATGGAGGCGAAATGTTGAGGCGCGTGTTCTGTGCGGTCACCGCACGTTAAAGAACCCCAGGTGGTCGAAATTTCCGGAGCGCTTCCCTGCGGCGCCTCTCCCAATCATAACGAGGTTCTAGGACGTAAAAGCGCAGAAATTAAATTGATGCTTCACTCGCGGAAAGTTCAATTTTTCACCCATAAAAGAAATGTTTGATCAATATGGAACTGAATATATGTGCTGGAAACGCGTTACACACCCAGCTGAGTTCTCATACCGCAGGCAAGGAAAGATCACCGACATCTGAAAAGAAAGATTTGTTGACTAATTGTTTCTGGGTTTTTAAGTCCCAAAACCAGCTTTGATTATGGGAGACGCCATAGGTGAGGGCTCCAGAAATTTTGACCAACTGGGGTTCTTTAACGTGCCCGGAATCTCGCAGAAGACGGGCCTCAACATTTCACCTCCATCAGAATGCAGCCGCCGCGGCGGGGATTCGATCCCGTGACCCTCAGATCCGCAGCCGAACACCACAGCCACTACACCACCGTGGCGCGCCAAGCTGACTAACTGCCATACGAAATCCCATCCCAAAACGCGCAACTAATCCCAAGGTCTTGAACGAGAAATTGTCTGTTAAATCGGGGTGCCCATTAAAACGCCGAAAACCAAGAAGCCAACTTATCAGAACGCCGAACGTCCGAACACCGATAGCTTAAAATGCCGAAAATTGAAATGTCTAAAAAACGGAATGCCGAAATTATAAAAAAAATCACTGGAAATGTAGAATACTGCAAAATCAAAACATCAAAACGTCAAAACGACGAGACATCGAAATGCCGGCATCACCTAGCTATAGTGGAAGATAAAGGGTCTTCGCAAAATCAGGGCTCCGCTGGCCTTGCACGACGTGCACGCGCTTTCGTCCTCTTTTCTAATATCCATGAAGTGTTAGCTTGGCATTGTTCAAGCCTTCAAAGAAGGAATAATATATTTCTGCATACCCCATCGTATAGCAGGACAATTCTTTGTTTATTCCATTTCTGACAGATAAGTTGTGTGCAATTCTTCGTAGAAAACTTTCAACATCGACGTTGTCCCGGTCACCCAAAACAGCTGTCAAATGATTTTCGAGTAACTTTTGCTTCTTGCTTTGTGTGTCGCGAGATTGCCCTCTGATCGCTCCCTCGATATCGACTATAACTTACTCCCTTTAGCTGGTGGTGAAGAGCCGCAAGACGCTTACGTGGTGTCCGCCAAGCGATACCTCCCATCGTCGGTGCCGTGCTTCAATGACGTTGCTGCCCCTTGGAAATCCGTTCAGCGAAGGCAAGCACAATCCAGATGGATTGCGGGAACACGGGTTGATAATACCATAAGAGCTGTACTGTCCTACTGATATGCCTAGCTTTACGACAGATATAAGGATACTCAATCTTATATCAGTTTATTCTACTGATACTGGTGCCTTTGCAGAAGGAGTTAAACAGGCTCGTATCAGTGGAAAGTGATACGAGAGAAAACAAACAAGTCGTAGTCACAAAGGGCGTCATTTCACTTTCACGTGTGTTTTCGGCGTTATGCCTCTTTTCGCGATTTTCATTTCTCGGCATTTCTTTTTTTTAGGGGGCGGGGATATTCAAATCAGTGGAATTTCAATTTTTTGGTGTTCCGACGTTCGGCATATTGATTTTCGACGTTTTAATAGGGACCCGCCAGACATATTACGCCCGCGCGATGAGAAAAAGATTCAACTACGCGCAAGCGAAACCTCCCACCGGCTCTTCATTGCAAGTCAACATCCAGTGCCTATATATAAATAAATAAATAAATATATATATATATATATATATATATATATATATATATATATATATATATATATATATATGGGTGGCCGGTGAACGGTTCTCCAGCACGAGCAGTCGGTATTTTTTAATCAAGAAACTCCCTAGAAGACGCTGCCTACGCAAACGTTGTCTCTCGCGGGTGAGGGCGCGTTCTCCTTCTTTGCGAGCTGGTACAGCGTTCATCGAAGAAAGAGCGTTTCCATAGTCAACGCGTGCCTTTCGCTCTCTCTCTCTCTGTCTCTCTCTCTCACAAGACAGCGCTGAGAGTGAGAGAGCTCGCGCGCCGGGAGGGAGGCACGCGCGGCCACCCATATATATATATATATATATATATATATATATATATATATATATATATATATATATATATATATATATATAGGCACTGGATCTTGACTTGCAATGAAGCGCCGGTGGGAGATTTCACTTGTGCGTAGTGGAACCATAAGGATTCGTAGTGTGCGCGTAAACTAAATTAATCCGGAACTCGGCACGATCTGCGATGAACCTCCGGAGCTTCGCCCACTCATCACCATTCACTCCGTGGATATGCTGTGAATTTTTTAATTTTTGGAAGCGAAAGTCTTTCGGCCAGCGACGCAGAATGAATGAGCGAGAAAGCGCACGCCACTTCTGAGCCGCGCCATCATTCGAGAGGAGCGGCTTTCCTGCTTAACGCGAATAGATGTGCAAGATGGCGGAGCTATGCGCAACTCTGCTCCCCTAGGGAACATATACAGTAACTCTACACACTAGCGTCGCGCAGCACAGCCGAAACGAGGTGGACGGAGGAGTGAAGCAGGTGGTAGTGGGCAGTGTTGTACACGTTCCTCCAAAACAGGAACGAAAACCCGTTCCTAGTTCCTTCACAATTTTGTAACGAGTTCCCGTTACAAGTTCCTTTAATAGAAAAGGAACGCGTTCCAGTTACATTTCGAAAATTGGAACGAGTCGTTACATTAACGTTATATTTGATTTCTAAAATTGAAAATTATTCCTGAGGAAAATTAAAGTGAACATATTAAATCTCGCATCGACCTATGTATAATTGAAGAAGTTCAACGTCACCGGCGGCATATTATCTGGAGACAAAGAAACATCCAAAGAAACGCTCCGAGGCCAATATTTTCAAGGAGCACCGAACACACTAAGTATTGAGGGATCCTGATACTACGGACAACTCCACTGCAACTTTGATTGATTTGATTGATTTGTGGGGTTTAACGTCCCAAAACCAGTTCTGATTATGAGAGACGCCGTAGTGGAGGTCTCCGGAAATTTCGACCACCTGGGGTTCTTTAACGTGCACTGACATCGCACAGCACACGGGCCTCAACATTTCGCCTCCATCGAAATGCAGCCGCCGCGGCCGGGATTCGATCCCGCGACCCTTTGGCGCTTTGACTTTGGCGCTAGTCTATTACAAGTGCGACACTTTCCACTTCAGTCTTCAGATGCGTAGCCAGGATACTGCGCTTCCAATGTGCAAATAGGTAGTTACTCACATGCACCAGTGCATGTAACAGCGGTGCATCTGATACTAAAAGCTAGTGATAGACTTTTTTTATTTAGGATAGCATATAAAGGTTTGTGCCTGACCCATGGCATTGCGCGAAAATACTGGAACAAGATTCCTCGAAGTCTTCAGCATTCCTGATCCTAAACGATTTTGCTCAAAATTGGTGGCCCTTGTAGCATTTTAATAAACTATTTGAAAATTCTGGATATGTTGCTTTTATTTAGTTCTCATCACTTTAAAGTATTAGTGTACTTTAAAGTATTTAAATTATAGCTGCGTTGAATGTATGCCAGTGTGAGGAATTTTAATAATGCTATCTTGTGCGTTTACCGCCGAATTAAATAACACGGGACTGTATTCTTATTTTCTTCGTGGCATTAGAAATAAGCATTATTTGCCTGTTCAATTTGTAGGCACAACGACATTAGGGCAAGGCTGAAGCACTGTTGTGGTGCAGGAAAGAAATAAGAAAATAAATGACCTCCCATGCATAATTTTACGGGACGCCAACCGGAAATGACCCACACCACACATACACAATTGACTAATTAGCAGGACATTCCTGTATAGCTAACCCTTTGGTCACGTACTAATGATAGCAATGAAACCATAGTTTTTATTAGAAACGAACTGGGCATCTCCGAACATAATTAACCAGGTCCGAGTTAGAGCGATGTTAAATTCGCTCAGCATTACAAACACGCACGCATGCACGTAAGCATGTTCAGCACACGTTCGCGTTAGCACGAGTATACTATATCGTTTCGAAAAAGCCCTTCGTTTCTGCTTTTTGCCGAGGGCATAGGGTTGTTCACGCTAGATTAAGGCGCAGCTCGTTCAGGTTGAACCTAAAATACCTTGATGAGATTGACGCACAGAGTGTCTTACAAGTATGGACAACCATGGCCGTAACCGCGTCCTCAAAACCAATGCGTGGAGACGCGATATAGTAAAGCACGCGTTGACAGTGTTTTAGTTCGGAGGGTGTCCCGGCGGCGGGATCATATGCGACGAAAGGAACTTCGCTGTTGCATGCAGTTCCTCCCGCGTTGCCGTACACCCATACAGGGCTGGTTGATAGCCGGATACTACTTGTACAGCGGCCATTGTAAGCGGCCATCGGCAATGAGCAGCGGGATACCCTGATGTCGTGCGGCCGCAGCGAAGGGGAAGCGTCACACTCGTCGAATCATCGGAATCACAATAGAATGGCGTTTTCGCGCAGGATTTTCTATGAGAGAGTGATACTGGCTGCAGGAAAACGGGGAATCCAGGGACGGCTTGTTGTATATAGTCCTGCCTATCCGCCCTTCATACGTGCTGCGTATGTGCGATCGTCGTGGAGTGGAACGTGTATAGAAGGAACGCCGTTCCCTTTGCCGTTCCTTCGTAAATGTAACGCGTTCCCGTTACAGATCCACCAATCCCAAATGGAACGGTGGCGTTCCTTCGTTCTTCCCAAAAGGAACTCGTTCCAGGAACGTCGTTCCTTGGAACGACGTTCCGTACAACACTGGTAGTGGGACGCGTACCGACGCCGACGGCATTGCCACGTGTTCGCGCCGACTGCGCCCGGTGTCCGTGACTGGCGGCGGCTCGGCAGTGTTACAAAGCTGCTGCAGGTGTGCTCGCGACGGTGTGGCGCCGCCAGGGGACATGAGTTTCTGTGCCGCACGTGCGCGTGTGCTTCGTATGTGCGAACGTTTTTAGTTAGCACAGAAGGAAGGCCAGCCTGGAAGAACGTCCGGTTCCGAGCCGAAGAGTCGACCCCGTCCGGCACATCTGGAAGTGATTCGTCCGGCGAGGGCCCACCTTATCAGCGTCGGACCACACAAACTGTTCACAGGTGTGATATGTCCCCGCACGTGCACGTGTGATAACGGTGGTGCGGGCCGGGTGACGTGATCGTCTCCGGCGTCGTTTCCCGGACTTTCGGTAATTACGGCCATGGGCAGGTCAAGTACAGACACCTCCCATCCTCTCCCTCCTCCCTCGCCCAGGAGCCAATGGGGGAGAAGTCCGGGCAACAAAAAGCGCGGGACCCAGGGAAGGACGCCAGAGAGAGAGGAGGAGAAAAGAACGCTGAAGAAAACGCACTTGTAAACATGTAAATAAACGTATTTTAAGTTTTCCTCAACCTCTGCCTCGGTTCTCGGCCCCCGAATCCCAAGTGCCTGCGAGTCGTCTTCGCCGCTCCGCACACGCTACCCGCTGGTCGGCTCATTGAGCAGGCCAGTCGCAACAGCAGGTTGCTAGACCAGAGGCCGTTCTAGCAACTCATTCTGTTCATTCCAGACTACCATGGGAAGACCACGGAAAGTGAAGACGCCCGAAGAAAAAATATATGGGTAAGTGCATCTCACTTGTCTTTGGTTCCTTTGTATGGCTTTGTAGGTACACCAAGTAGCGGCGCAAGCAAGTCGCAGTCCGTTAAAGTGGATATGAAATTCAAGCGATGTCGCAATGGGTAATATTCCTGGGTGTAGCCCACAGCTTTGCTGTCCAACCACCTTCACCGCGTGGATTGGAAGACACATGATTTATATTGACGCACCCTTACTACAAACTAAACACCTCGCTATGCAATACCGGCGCGCCGTGCCACTCCTACCACCACTTCCTTGGTCGTGGCCCGGAATGGAGCCCGCTTGCACAATCGGTTGCGTGTGGACACTGATGGCGCGAACGTTGCACAACAGAGAAAGAGAACGATAAACAGGACCGCTGGCATCGCAACACGTTTACGAGGACGGTACGCTACATCCGAGTTACTCAACTTAATGAGCAAACAGACAATGAAGCCTAGGAAAGCATAGGGGAAGTTACTTGTGGTATTGTAATTGTGGAGAAAGTAGAAAGGAATTAAAGTGGACGAAAAGACCAACCTGCCTTCGGTGGGAACCGAACCCACGACCTTCGGATGTCGCGTCCGATGCTCTACCAACTGAGCTACGAAGGCGGTCGTCCCCCCGTCCACTTTTTGTGTATTTATGTACGTATTACCCTGGGAGTGTTGGGCAGCGTCACTCGTGGCCAAGGCGGCGTGTGTAGAACACACTTTCTTTCCAGGAGTCGTCACGTAGAACGTGAACTTAGATTGACATGGCTGCGGCCCAATAAGCCCTCGCATGCTACGTAAGGCACCAAGTCTGCCGCAACGAGGCCCAAGCTATGAAATAACGAAAGGGAAGTGGTCAAGGGCTCGTTCTTTATTTGTTAGAAACACCTTAATGAGCAAACAGACAATGAAGCCTAGGAATGCATAGGGGAAGTTACTAGTGGTATTGTAATTGTGGAGAAAGTAGACAGGAATTAAAGTGGACGAAAAGACAAACCTGCCCTCGGTGGGCACCGAACCCACGACCTTCGGATGTCGCGTCCGATGCTCTACCAACTGAGCTACGAAGGCGGTCGTCCCCCCGTCGACTTTATTGTGTATTTATGTACGTATTATCCTGGGAGTGTTAGGCAGCGTCACTCGTGGCCAAGGAGGCGTGTGTAGAACACACTTTCTTGCCAGGAGGCGTCACGTAGAACGTGAACTCAGATGAGATGGCTGCTGCCTAATTGTTTCTACTTTCTCTTTCCTTTCTACTTCGCTGGCGCAGAAGGTGAGCGTAGCCGAATTTCGCGTACGTCCAATGAACATGACAGCGCATGCATAAACGAAGGAACACACGTCTCTCTTTGAGAAGCTCATATGACAAAAATGACACAGGCAAATAATGCTCCTCGCAACGGGGACAGACTTTGCCGTGAATGAAGTGTACCGAAGAAATCAGTGTAGTATCCGTCAATTTCTAGTCGATACGCGAGTTTAATTCTCACCCACGTCGCCCACCATACATAGTCTGCTTCTTTCGGAGAGCGATCCGTTGCGGACTTTCCACAGCGATGACACGCGTTTAGGCGCGACCAATAGCATTTTACCTTGACTTATATACTTGTCAGGCCGGTGGGTGCCCGCAGGGTGACAATTAAAGAACTCCACAGCTGCTGTATTGTTTTTCTTTTCTCCATCGCGCTGCAATGCGATAACGTGTTGCCTTGATAGGCGGACGCTGGATGGCCTGTTTCCAGGTGCGCCCACTAGGTGCGACCGGTTTGGTTAGAATAGCATATAGTTTTGCTGCGAAACTGTCACGTTATCGTGACGACGATGGACGCAAAATACACGCCGTTAAAGGTCGAGCTCTTTATGAGGCGTTCTTGTGCCCTGAAATGCGAATTTTGGTCCACGCACCAGCCTATTCTACGCAAAACAGAGTGCACAGGTAGTCCACATAAGATGTGCTGGTCTAGCCCATGCAGAAATACTGAATATGAATTACACAATGGTAGTTGGAGTGTCGCATGCCCACAGCAGCGTTCCAGGCCAAGCTCTTTGAAATGCTAAGTGTCGGAAACTTATTCTTTGACCTAGTAAACATAAGTTGACATACTGTCCGCTCATTTCTTTCGGACAAGTATGCATGTGCTGAACTGGCGGGTGTACGAATGTCAGCTCGAGGGAGCAACAGAGTTCATGGAAAGGTGCAACGCATTCTCATCTACCAGTTTTGCTTTAAGTGTAGCAGTTGCATGCGGGCTGTTAGTGAAGCTAATGTGCTTTTGCTATCACAAGAAAAGAAAATTGACCGCGACACCTATAGCAGAAACATACTGCGTAACAAGGGGATTCCCTGAGGCATGTAAATACCAGTTTCGCTTTACGAATTCGAAGTAAGCTCGTTGTAAATGTCGCATAGGCACGTAATTTTCATATTTTGACGAAGAATTATTTTCAAAAATTGTTTCGATGTCTTTGCTGTCCTCGTGCTTTATTTTCCCGGTGGCCGTTCTACTTCTTCCGGCACGCGAATGACAGCGCGCCTTCGCGTTTCCTGCTCGCGTGAACCCTTCTCTGCTCTGTTCCTGGATGGCGCCACTATTTCGTCAAACTTGTTCGGCGCGGAAAGCTAGGGCACTGGCTAGGGTAGAGCCATACACTGGCCGTGCTTGCCGGCCCGCGCCAGCCTCATGTGTGTGTTTACCCAGACGAAACCGGCCCAGTAACACGAAAGCGAGACCTGGGGCCCGCTCGAGCCTTAAAGAAACAAGAAAAAAAAATTCTATACCAGTCCTGGCATAGCCCAAGCGCCACTCAGGCCCGACCGAGGCCTGAAAATACCGTCGAGAGAAAGGCCATTCAGCTTGCAATAATTGACGTTTGTTTCGCGCCTGCTTCACCAACACGTATAATCCAACTTTCAAGAATTCATTGCGCAGTAGGGCATACAAGCTTGCGGAAAAGGTTCAGCAGATGGATAGGATAAGTGCTTTTGCAGCACTGAATGTGCTTATTTTTCTCCCTGCGAATACATATGGGCATCGCGTTCTGATAGCGAACATTGCAGCAGAAAAAGTTATTCCTAGCAGGGCTTCATTTTCGATAAAGAGTATGGTGAAAGCAAGCGGGTCACGGAACAGGACGGTCTGTTCTCTTAATTCCCTAGTTCTGTTGCACTCTTTAGAGGAATTTCAAGAATTCTCTAGCAACATTGCAAAGCATAAGCCCTTCTGTATTTGTAATACCTATCCATTGTATGACAGGAGCCTGCTGTAGCAAGAGAAATAGAGGATGGCAGCCAAATTTGTAACTTTGCTGCAAATACACAGACTTAGGTAAAAATTAGGAAGAACGGCGTATTTTTGTGCAACCTAGGTCAGCCAGAGATAGTTTCCTTCTTTTTTTTTAGTTCTCAACGGTAAGTACACACGCCTGAAAATGTTGTGCCCATGTCGTCACGTTCGCGGTAATACGCGTTGCAAGCAGGTGCGCCCGCACTCTGTCAGGAAAACGTGCCCATGCGGGTGTATGTGGAGCGTATGAACCTATCTGGAGGCAACGCCACACAAATGGAGTACTTGCTGTCTCCTCATTAGACGCATGCTGATCTTGAGGCAGAATCCGTGGTCTGTAATCACTGAAGATTATGGGGATCTAATCGTTGGTTCCTTCGCCATGACAACACCCCACGAAACAGAGAGACCTGTTGCGATTATATATTGTAACGCATAGTTCAATCTCTAACCAGATTTGTAACGCATAGTTCAAGAAAACTGTAATAAATGAAGGTAGATTGTGAACTAGTGTCCAGAAAACAAAATGGCTCAACAAGCGTCCGTCAATTCTCTATCGAGAACACCGTCTGCGCGAGCTCTGTGCCTCGTCGTCGTCTTTCTCGTTTTGTCCCTCTCGGAATTCGCCCGGCTGCTCTGCATGCACGTGCTAAGAGCAACGCTGTTTCTCTACTTTGCACGTACGTCACACATGAGTGCACGTACGCCGCAGATGATTTTCGTCGATATGCGTGCGCAGGATTAGCATCTTCCTCTTCGGCGCTTGAAAACAGTGCAGAACGTTTGTTTGCCATCGACTACGTGTTTGCGATTGATATTATATCATACAGTTCGTGCCATGCTCTTTTTCCCTGCCGCTATACTATACAAGCTTTCTAAAGTTGATTGTGCCGCTACATTTAGGCGGCCATTTTTGTACACGGTGTCGAGACGCAGAGTTGCGTGGATTCCGCTTGGTAATGTGGCAAGGTCTTCAGGTATAGAAACTCAATTCTGGAGTTGGAAAAACAATAAAGAAAAGGTTTATTGATGCTTCGAAACTTAGTTACGTGCTAGATATAGAAATGGAGTACAGGGAAGAACGAATTGGATGTACATCAATACCCTAGCTCAAGAGGAACTTCTCCTCGGATTGCGTCGTCCTTAAAAAAATACCATGCCCCGCCCTCGTTCTTAGCGAGCTCCAGTGAAGCACAGGCCACATCCCAGACAACGCATCCTTATCTGTATCCCTTCGACCAGCCAAACCGGTTGCATCTTTATCCGTATTCCTTTTCAGCCTTAGAACCCATCGCGTCGAACACGTGGGGAGACGAAACTGGGAGCGTTGAAGACGACCGTGGTCAATATCGTGAGTGCGGTGCGTCCCTTGTCTTCTCTTCCACACTGGGCCGTCTGGCTGTCGTCGGCTTCTGAAGTTGTAACAACGCAAGGACTTCAAGAGGTGACCGAAGAGATTTCAATAATTTTCGTTGTTCATTCCAAAGTTTTGTGATGACGGCGCACACCGCACTTACGAATTGGATGCATACAGTTCGAACCTCGAGGTAAGGGGACATTCTCTGGCGCGGAAGTCGTAACCGTAATTTTCAAGCCAGAGGCCTGGCAAATGGAATGTAGTTTGGCCCACGCCTTGTGTAATGGCAGTATGCTATTGCTTCACATCGCAATGCTGTTGCGGTAGCCACATGTGCAACCATAAGTTTTCCCCATAAGTTGAGCACGCACGGAATGAGCACGCACGGAAGAGGCAGTGCGTGGCCATTTCTCGTCGCATGATGTTCGGAAGTCTTCGTGGAGCCATGGAAAAAGAGAAGTGTTTCACTATTTCTATATAATTTTAAGCTGTCCAATTCCGCAACAGAACCTTTACATGCACAGAGCTGGTCTACAGCAGTCCCCGCTATGTCTACATTGCAATGAAGTTGAATCCATAGACCATGTCTTCTTAGTCAGTGGCGGATATTCCTCCCAGAGAAAAAGGCTCCTGAAAACTCCACTTCTGAAGATTGGAATGGCAATAAAAATTCTAGTAATTTGATCATTTGGGGCCACTGTATTTGGATACTGTCGCAGGATGTTTGCTTCGCTGTCTTCGATTTCGTAATTCAGACAAAAAGATTCCCTTGCAAATTATATTTATTTTTCCTTTTCTTTCTCTTCCTTCCAAATCCACCTTGCACCAAAATTGATCCTCGCGGTCTTCATATCGAGAAGTTTTCCTTCTCTCGCATTCCTTCCACTCCATCTCAACTAGTCTGACTACTCCATCGTTCAGTTGTTATTTCTTGTTTTTTTTTCCTTTTTCGCTTAGTCCCTCTTACTCACTCCCAGACTGACTATCACTACTGCCACCCGATTCTTGGCGTCTCCAGGGTGGGCGCCATTAGCAGAGGCTCATCATCATCGACACCGCCACCACCACATGAAACGAGACTGCGCAGACGCTTCGTTATAATGGACGTTGGAACTTTCGCGAAATTAGTTTCCCCGCTTTGTCACTGCTTTTCCAAAGACAATATATATTTTATTTATTACAGCTACTGTCAAGTAAGATTTTCAGTATGAAATAAGAACGAATGCAAAGGAAAGTACAGAAAAAATACCAAGACATTAACCGCACAAGTGCCGGATCCATAACTTGTAGCTCGCCCCGCCACGGTGGTCTAGTGGCTAAGGTACTCGGCTGCTGATCCGAGGGTCGCGGGATCGAATCCCGGCCGCGGCGGCTGCATTTCGATGGAGGCGAAATGTTGAGGCCCGTGTGCTGTGCGATGTCAGTGCACGTTAAAGAACCCCAGGTGGTCGAAATTTCCGGAGCCCTCCACTACGGCGTCTCTCATAATCAGAACTGGTTTTGGGACGTAAAACCCCACAAAACAACAACAACATAACTTGTAGCTCGGTCATTTTACATAAAGCAGACGCAGAAGAAAAAGAACCAATGGTCCAGATAAAGTATCTCCAGATAGCTTGTCCCACATAAAACAGCGTTTTTCCTAGATCGATTTTCAAGAACGTTTGAAAACAGACTACTGCGCCAAGAGGCGAATAACACGCGAAGACGCACACAGGACGCTATGTGATCAGCGCTGGTCCTGTGTGCCTCTTGGCTCGTAAATCGTATCTCTTGGCACTGTTTGCCATTTTCGTACATGCGTAACCAACTTGCCCAACGATCCACACTTGACAATGTGTATATACGTATACTATATATATGTATACGAAACGTAGGATGAAGGATCTTAAGAATGTAGGAAGGAACAAGTCCTGTTCAATCGGAGCCCGCCACCTCAAACCTGGGTCCGACCCGGAGTCCGGGGTTTCTACACTCAATCCTGGCCCGGGCCCGCCGGAGGGAAAACTATTCGTCGTGCCGAGCCGTGCTGGATTTTCGGGTAGGCCGAAGCCCGTTCAGTGCTTTATGCCAAGGACACATAAGGTGCATGCGAAAGGGCACGTGGAAATCAGGGAAATACAGTTTCCATAGTGGTCTTCTTTAAAAGGCTCGACATTCTGCACAAAAGTAGGAAGATGAAATCCGCATATGATGGGCCGAACCACAAGGATGCTTTGTATTGGGAAAAGCGCCGGGCAGAATTATGCTGCAGTATATTATATACCAGCGGAGGTACACTGCGAGCCCTCCGTTTCAGTTTCCCATCGTCCTCCGGGTACATTCAGCTGAAGCCAATTTATTCACTGGAGCACACGACAAAGTGTGAGGAGACGACAGCCGGTTTATTTCGAAAGAGCGATTGATTTGATATGTGGGGTGTAACGTCCGAAAATTAGCTATGATTATGAGGGATGCCGTAATGGAGGTCTCCGGAAATTTCGACAACCTGGAGTTATTTAACGTGCACCGACATCGCACAGCACATGGGTCGAAAGCGCGAAATTCGTGCCTATATATGAAAGGCGGAAATTCCAGCAACTACACCCGTTTACTTAACTGCGCCAAGTACTAATCCTTGATTCCATCTAAATGCTGGCCACCTAAAGGGCGCGCCTAGAAACAGGCTAGAAAAAGATGCAGGGTCGGTCCATAAAAGCAACACATCGCGTTACCGTGAGCTATAAAGAAACAGCTGTATGGTTCTTTAATCATCGCCGTGCGGCCGAGAACCAAATTTAAGAAGATAAAAGTCAAGTAAAAACACTACTGTAATGCACATAAATGTGTGTCCTCGCGGTGTGAAGGCCGTACTAGACGTATGCCATTTGCAGAGTGCTTTTTAGGTGTGTGCGTTACTTAAATATTATATGCGTTTGTCGAATTGCAAATGCCTGCTTTTGTCTGTATGCAAGCGCTTATACATATTATGGATGTACGCGCAAGTTTTCTACGACAACCATCGCGTTACTGATGCTCAAAAAAGTGGAAGAAATACTCTCGCTGGCTTACATTTCGACGCATGCAACACCATAGTGAAGCGGGTTTTGTGACGCAAACACGCACGGCTTTTAGTACGCAATGTTTGCGCACAATGTTGAGTTCTCACTCTATATATGACACTTTGGCAGTTAATCTGTTCGCAAGAAATGTATATAGAGCGGAATTCGGCCTGTACCGCACTGCTCCTTAGCCGTTCGAAGCTATGCGCGCAACTGAATTCCGGGGCAATAAACTTCTTTTCAAGAAACGCATCTCTTTGAAGTGCCTGCTACCCACAAACAGTAGGTTCACTCAACCTGCGGCTCCCTTAGAAGGCCCCCGATTTTCAAAACATATCTGAAGCAGCTCGTCCAACAGGGTCGACGATCGCGCGCGAAGCGCGACTACATTTACGCGTTTCGTCACTGAAATTTTTGAGCCCTTGTAATTATAAGGTGATCGGCAGCACGTACCTTTTCACCTTCGAAAAAACACCAACATTTTAATGCCGCGATTCAGAAATTTCAGCACAGCACAAAGCGAAAGACCCCGCCGTGACCCTGCATATCATAGCCATCTTTGTTGAGAAGTGTTGGCCGATAAGCACTATATTATGGAGCTGCAAATAGGCACCGCGGTAACAGTATACAATGGAGCGCAGTTATCCTACAGTGCCCTCCCTGAAGACTAAGGGTCTCTTAGTCAATGGTATCTCCTTTTTGGGATACGTAGGATACAAAAATATCGCTGCTAGGGCCACTTCATAAAAGCAGGGTGCTTCAATCAATCAATCAATCAATCAATCAATCAATCAATCAATCAATCAATGATTTTTATTTTTCACGAAAACAGGTACAACGGTGAAAAAAGGGAAGACGGCGAAAAAGCTGCGGGTGCTGCAGCTTGACTAAGCACCGTCCACCCTGTAGCAGCAATGACAGGATAAATGTGCAAAAAGTAATACATCCAATAAAACGAAAGAAAAACGCATTACAAATACATTAAACAGGTATATTCATAATCGAAAGAAACATGGAATACATACTCGTAGGGAAAACAATGCTAGACATATATTGTCGTGATTCTGGCATACTAAAAAATAATAAACATACTCAAGGTGTCTTGGTAAGCTGAACGAAATCATGTCGCAATTGAAAAAAAGGCATAAAAAGCAACACATATGTAGTCATAAAAACAATCTAGTTTCATAAGAACAAGCTAAGTTACATTCCTTGTGTTCAAACTGTCGATCTCAATGTCTTTTCTGTGGCACGCGTCTAAAGTGGATGGCAGTGTGTGGCTAAGCTTCTGTGTCCCGTTAATAGTACGTGATAACGGAATTTTCCAAGGGGGTTTATACCTAAGGAAGTAGACACTCTCGGTAGGTTCCAGATTTGCAAGTGTCAGGAATGAGTCAAGCTTCCCGCGATTTGCGCTAATGTAAGACTGTATATGTCGTTAGCCATAACAATTCTTTGTTTAGAGAAAAGTTCTGTGGTGTGTTCAAGGTGCGGTATGTTCTCTATTGCCCTAATCGCTCTTTTCTGTAGTGCTATCAACTTATTTAGGTTTGTTAATGTGGTGTTTCCCCATACCAATGCCCAGTAGTTTAGGTGGGAATGGAAGAGAGCTTGATAAATAAGGCGCTTTATGCTAAGAGGCAAAAGACGTCGACAACGATTGTTGTTCACCGCTATCGAACTCCGCGCACCACACACGACTGCTAGATAGCGCCGAGACGTTCATAGCTCCGTTTCGTATCCACAGAGCACGTTTCCTCGTCAAGTCCGAAGCGTATCAGAAACCCTTATATAGTCTCCTAAAGAATGCTGCGGTGTCGTCAAATTAGTGATGCTCAGGAAAGTGGAATAAATATTCTCGCTGACCTATTATAGGCGCATTCAACGCCGCACTTCCTCAAGGAGGGTGCTTCAGATTTGCTCTCCGCTTGCGAAGGTTCCAAGCTGTGCGGCAGGGAACCTTCGCATTCGAGCAGAGATAAAACAGTTCTCTCGTTCCTTCATTATCCCACCTAGTTGGTGCACATATTGAGCTCTTGTAATAATTATCAACCTGACATTAGCATCGAGGCATGTTGGCGTCGGGTGCTGCTTTATGACGCTTCGTAAAAACCAATACCCGACGTTCCTTCCTCAAACGTCAACGCATTACACGAGAACCAATGCGTTCCTCTCTTCTGTGATGTTCTTTTTTTTCGCCACTTTATTGGAGCACTCAAAGCTTCACAGGCCAACACCTTGGACATTCCGACGGGTCAACAAGGCTTAGTCCATGCACGCGCCCTGGCAGGACTCAAGCGTGTGGAACAGGTTAGAACCTACCAAGCATCGCCGGGCCAGCAGCGATGTGCGAGACGCGTTCGCACACCGCGCACTGCCTTCGGCTTGCATATCGGAGAAGTACGGATACTTGAAGTGTTTTAGGCTGCATGCGCTGGGCTCCGGAACTCTGCAACGGGTCGGGTCCCCCTTGGCCACGCCCCGCTTCCCTTCACATTCTCTCGAGCACTCTTGGTGGGTCTTGTAAACGCCCTGGTGGCTCTGAGGGCAATTGCCGCGAGGAAACTCCCATGTCGTGCAGGCACTGCCGTCGAAGTACCAGAATGGTCGCACGATGTCCTGGCTGTAAAGAGAGGATGCAGCGGGACGATGTCATCCCTACATTAGAATCTATACGTTAACACTTAATATAAACTTAGTATTACTTTTCCTTAAAGCTCTTGCAACCTAATTCGTGAAGCTTTCCCTTAAGCATTCTTCGCAATTCACTTGGTCCGAGGCTTTCGCCAGCTTAAATAGCGGCACGGGCTAGAGTTTTGTATGAGGAACATTTTGTCGCCTATTTCTTTGTGAATACGCAGTTCGTCGATCTGCATGCTAAGCGGGGATACTTTATGTAGACTACCTGAACGAGATACATAAGCAGCTGCTCGCAGGGATTAAAACATAAAACTTATATATGGTACGTATACGGTCAAAACTGAAATATATCCGCTGTATTTTGTTCTTGCTTTCCAGAACACTTCAAGTACTCTCGCATCCCCATAAGCTCGCCCAAATAGTTTCATTGCTTTTTCTGTGCGATCGCTTGTGGGCAATGTTTTTCTGCTTTTAGTGTGAGTGAGCAAACACTGACTTGGAAAAAAAAAAGAAACTAATCGACAACAATTTGATGCCAACTTTCCCAACGCGCACCTGTACAGTTGTTTGATCGAGCACGCAGTAAATAATGCGGAAGAAGTTGCATTCAAAATGGGATGTTGCTTGGGCTTCCACTGCCGTAGCTTCTGAGATAAGCCTTGATCACAGAAATTAATTGTATGCTTCAGTGATTTTTAGAGCTTACTCCACATTTAGTGCGCCACGTAGTCCCCGGGAGAGTGCTTTCCGGTCCTTCTGTATATGGCAAAGGCCGCAGTAAAAGATATAATGTAAAGCGGCTTCTCGTTCTCACGGATAAGTTAACAAAGTATGTATTCCTGCTATTCGAAAATGAAAAAAGCAATGTATAGTCCTTGGCGGCTTCACATGTGCTATTTCTTTTTCTTTCACCAGATTTTAGTATTTCATCGCTCTGCAGGGGAGCTAAAGGGGCTAACGCTAATGGGGTGCGTTTTAAGCGTCTTTCCCCCTTTGAGTTTAGAAGGGTGAAGGGGCGTAAGTTGAGAACGATGTTCCCATGAAATGGAGAAGTCATGGAAGAACCGCTGGTTCTATAGTTTCAGGGCCTGGGCTCTATGAGTGGCACCAGCTGCCTACGTAATTTTCTAATGCGGAGAACGGCGCTGCGACGTATAGCGCTCTGAGGAATCGTGGTAACTGCCGTGATTCTTGAGATAAAAACAGGTGGCCATGTTTGCTACGCTTTCCGAAGGCAAACAGAGACACTGCCCTCTTCCACAGTTGTTACGTCTTACGAAACTTGTAGAGCGAGTTGGCAACTATGAAGCCTGCATAAATGTAGTCTCCTGTCCACTTTATACAGAAGCGAGCCTGCAAACACGTTTTTGATGAGTGATGAGTAGGCATAGATATACAGCCGTGAGCTCAAGGGCCCTTGAAACGGTTTTCTGATATTGTGTCACTCATTGCGCTACGTCATTATCAAATCATTCCCACCATGAATAAGCAAAGCACCTTGCATCAAGGTCTCTTTGGGCTGGTTTGTGCAGCCTTCGCCCTTACCTCTGATGTTTCGCTTCAAATCCCTTAGCTGTGGGGTGCTCGCTAGCGAAGCCTGCGCTTCCCACGGTAGCCGCCGGGACGAGGCCTCAGTAGTGACGTGGCATAGCGATGTTGCTACTGAGACCCGCCGGCCTGTGCAGTTCCAGCCTCCCTAGTAATGGCCGCCGATGGGTGTGGGCGCCGCCAGGTGCGGCGACGATGCTAATGGCTGGCCACAAACGATTTCTTCGGTGTTCCGACATGGGTCGGAGAAACTGGATTACATCGGCCTTATCTGGTACATTGCACTACGCATGGACAACGGTGGTTGAAAACTCGGAGGTCGAGTCGCGTCCACCCTTAACTATCTCTATGCTTAAACACTTCTAGGAAAATGCACGTTTATCGCAGAGCGCTGATGCTGGTCTGCTAACAATGAGGACTTGAGCTACGGGTGCAATGCATTTGTACAAAATCACCAAAACCGTTCCAAGGTCCTTTTAATGAACTACCAGTGTCTGTTCTGAGCAGGTAATAGTAACCTGGTGAATCTGTCACTTTTGTTCTGTGATGGACGCATCGTGGCCTCGTTATGTTACACTCACAGTGCATAATTTTCGCAAGTACTTAAAGTAATAAGTGCTAATTAAGGAATTTCTGTAAACTTTCTGAAATTCGCATTTACACAAACTTGAAGAGGGTTCTCTTTAAAAATAACTCCGTCTTATGCGATACCGCGAAAGCACTTGTGTGAACCGAATTGAACGCTCAGTGCGCTATTGTCGTTATCGCATCTGGAGGTGTCGATACACAGACGGATCCCCTGTGGAACAGCAGCTGCACATCTGACCTTCGTTGGAAAAAAAACGAAATAATTTGTAAGAATTCACCTAGAGCGATTCTGCACGCTGTGCGAAAGTATGCGCACATAATACTGACAGCTGACCAAATTTTTAATGGGCTCATCTTTGTTTCTAGTACAAACGTGTTAACCTTATTTTCTTGTAAAGGCATTTATTTTCAGACCAGCAACGCAATGAGTAAACAGCGCTGTGGCTTGATTGCTTAAATTAAGGAACAATTATTTTCCAGAAAGGTAGACAAGCGTAAAGACACTGCAGCCGCAGGACAACGGCTTGTTTAAAATTATTTGTGCTTTTTTACTATGTGAATATGAACTAGCTGCCTTCCCATGTCATAGTCGTGCGACCACGAAAGGAATTAATATTCAAAAAGAGCAGGGCGGCGCCGGCAAGCCACCCATTCCGTCGCAGCGGACAGGACTACACATGCGGTACGCGGGAGTCAGCTAAAAACAAAAACTATCAGACCCCTTCACCACAAATTTCGGTCACGAGCCCGTCATAGCTTACGCTGCCAAAAGGGATGCACTCATGCGTCATTTTGTGTGTATGAGTGTACAACGCCGGCCGACAGCTGGGAAGGTGTGGTGGACGAGTAAAACGTTCTTCCGGTCAGAATCCTTCCGATCAGCAGCCTAGTGACATAATCATTAGACCACCGTGGCGGGGCACCTTTTACGCGAGCGCCCTCGTCACTTTCGCCATGCATAGCACAGCGTGCACACCTTCCGACAAGCGTGGACGATGCGGCGATGCGTCTTGTTCGCTCTCAGAATAATTTGCTGATCTGTACAACAGCTTGAACAAAAAAAAACTGTGTTTGAACAAGCTGTGACGTTCTCGACGTCGTACTCTTCGCGGTCTGTATCACGTGATGTCGTTTAGTACGTCACGGAAAGCTTCCCGCAGAAAGCGGCACGATATGTCCTCGAGGCCAATCGTTATGTGGCTTTGTGTGGGCTGCCTGCTTAACCTTAGCCCAAAGACTAGCTGTAACGACTAATGTCGCACTACATCTGCAATGCAGTCGTCTGGCTCCGCCTACAGGCTGAATTGAGCTCGCCTACACGCACTGATCGACTCCCGGAAACACGAACTCTGCCATCAATCCTATATTAGAACCCGTGGCTACTTTTCGCATCTTCTCATCGGAGACTTGTCCACCGCGGCCGCTCAACCAACGCGTGCCATGACTCGTTTATTTGCTTGGACTTTGCTCTGTTTACTTGCTTCTAAGAATCTCCCTTTAATTGTGAGCTCTCATTGATGGCCTATATCATACATCATGTATAATTATTAGCGTACCGAAACGTATGTTCGTTGTATTACGTCAGATACAAATAATCTCTTTATGTTATCAGTCCGTATGTTCTTTTGCAAGGAACTATGAAATCCTGCAATCATTTCACGTCGGCACCTTCGCACCGACCACGTGAGTGTGACAACTTGTAAAACTAAGCTTAGAAACAATCAAACGGAACGTGACAGGGCGTAGGCTCGCTTTTGTTGCCTTAGCTAAGGGAAGCTCCGGCACCCCGAAAACCTTCAAATTCTCCGTGAAAGAGACCAACCACTCTTTACAGTAGTTGGTCCCTACCCAAAGACAATGTCCTTCCGCTTTTATCATCTTTGACGGCGACTTCCCACAGAGGCGAACGATGCTGAAGCAAGCTATCGACACTAAAATTAAAAGAGATAGCTTAAGGGAACTGCATCCTCCATTTTCATCGTGCTCTCGACTAACCTGGTGCATGGCATGAAGAGTGTGCTGTCCAGGCACCTGTTGGAGACACGGTCTGGTTTCATGCAGCTTTCGCGGCAGCGTTCCCAGCTGCTAAACCGATTAGAGCCGTGGTTGCACAGCTGAACTCCCCCGTCCGATGTCGGGACGCAAGCCCTCAGCTCCGGGTCGTAGTGGTACAGGGCCACAGGGTGAGAGCAGTAGGTGTAATAAAAACGCCGGCACTCGTCGCGCACCTGAGGAAAGACAGAAAGGGTTAGTTTAGCATTGATATCAGTAAGCGAAGCAGAATTGCCTAGGAGATGAGAGCAATCTTGAATAAGCAGCTGCGATAGCAATTTCTTTCCGCAAGGGCTGTTCAATACAAAGCTTAGTGATAACTGAAACCTATAATAAATAAATACGAGGATCGCAATGTGGCGAGTGTGCGTGGATAATTTCTGATTTATGCGTATAATGTTTGCCCTGATTACACGTGGGCGAGTAACATGCATGTGAACACGGCGTGCTTCCAGATGAACGACCTTCCAGTGTTCACCACGCACGTCGAAATATTCCAGCCTCGTGGTCTCGTTTTAAAAATGGCCTGCGATATATATTTGAGGATCATTCGCTACACTGGCTTCATTTATTTTTCAATATGTGGATGATTGCAATAACGTTCGCGTACTTCTGACTCGTGACGTTTAAGTTTCTATGTGTGCAGCTATTTATGTGAACAGCGGTTATGGTAATCCGCTTCTTCCGGAACGCCGCGACGTTTCTTCGTCACATACCGTATATGCAAGAGATCATAAAAGGTTCGCATATATTATTACATTAGGCAAAAAGTACTTCGCGTTTAAGGATGCCACGTGGATTAGTTACTAACAGCATCATGGCCGCTCAAAGCACTTCTATTGGCCCCGAGACCAATACAACGCCACCGCTGGGGAGGCCGACGCGTCGATCGTTTTGACGTCATAGATAGGATGCCCCTTCCTACATTGCTGACTGTGCTGTGCAGCTCACTTATGAAAAGCAACGTTCGGGTCAAATCCCGGATTATAAGTGTTCAGTCGCATTGATTCTAGGCATGCGAAGTTTATTATTATGTGAAGCACTATTCCATCACCTCGGGATTTTAAAACAGCGTCAACAGCGGCAGGTCGCGCGCAACTTAACGTGGAAGCGTATTTTTCGGCGCCGCAGTTCCAGACGTATATATGCGATCTACCCCGCTGTAGGCAGTGTAAAAATGTGCTGGGGATTTTTTGCTGTCAAATCTGATAAGAGGAAAAGAGTGTCCTGTGTCGGCATCAAAAATAGCGTTTTTGGCCTAAAACTTATAAAATACTTGCTTTCATTCGTGATAATTTTTTTTTATTTTATCAGTACATGTGCGAATAGGTATGTGGAGAACGTAATTTCTTCATGCGCATTTTTTTTCATACAACTGAAAGAAAAGCACCTGAACATGAGCTCACTTCTTAAATTAAGACTCAAGCCGCAGCTTTTTTTTTTTTTTTTTTTTTTTTTACGGAGTTAGAATATTGCTCCCCCGGCGGTTCTGTCATACGCTGTTTGGAAAGCACAGGGCGAGCGCGTGGGAGTCCTTTGTGGTGACAACCGTAGTTTAATAATATCACAATTAGGGCGGTTTTGCGTCCCAAAATAGCTACGTGATCATGATAGACGCTGTAGTGGAGGACTCTGGAAGTTTCTACCACCTGACGTTATTCAACGTGCACCCACATTGCACAGTACGCAGGTCTCTATAGCATTTCGTCTCCATCGAAATCGACATTCGGGTCAGCAGTCGAGTGCCATAGTTACTAAACCACCGCATCGGGTATCACTGTAGATTGCAGAAGGAATGAAGCCAAAGTAGTCTCCTCATCTTAATTATTGCTCCTTTACACCGCACTCAAGGATGTACCACGTGTAAAAGTACTCTCCTTCGGCAAACAGCAGCGCATTCTCGGTCTGTCAATAATGTTCTTGATGCGGGAGAAGGCCTTCATGACTGTAAATGAACACAGCAAAATTATGTCTGCGTGCATTCACGGCAAGGCCCCAACAAATTAAATCGTTAGGTCTAAAGCCACCTCGAAGTCATTGGGAACTAACACTCACACGTTGCCTACGAGCTAACGCCAAAATTAAACTTATCTGTCGCGCCCCGCCACGGTGGTCTAGTGGTTATGGCTCTCGGCTGCAGATCCGAAGGTCGCGGGATCGAATCCTGGCCGCGGCGGCTGCATTTCGATGGAGGCGATATGTTGAGGCCCGTGTGCTGTGCGATGTCAGTGCACGTTAAAGAACCCCAGGTGGTCGAAATTTCCGGAGACCTCCACTACGGCGTCTCTCATAATCAGAGCTGGTTTTGGGACGTTAAACCCCACAAATCAATCAATCAAATCAAACTTATCTGTCGTAAGGAAAACGGCGGTGACTGCTAAGCCAGCGTTCCTAAGCATGCATGGTAATGGAGTCCGCCGATCATTCCCATGTGCTCCTTGACAGTGCGCGCGGGCTGCACGTCCTGTGGTATCGGCGACACGTTTCACTAGTCGTTTCGCAGTCATTTGCACTTGTTTCACACATATTCTGAGAAATATGACGTCGGAAGTATTTAATAGCCAATTAACAGCATGCGTTGTAGTTGCATGATGCCGTGTGGCGTTCCTGTTGGCGACGACTGTAGCAACTACTTATACACGGCGGTGTCAAGGGGGCACCGAATCGTTGTGTGCTTGCCCAGATTATCGGGTCACTAGCATGCTAGCCCTCAAGGACGCATGCTAGTGACCCGATAATAGTATCCCGATAGCACAAGCGACAGGGAAAGGAGGGGGGGGGGGGCAATCTCTCGGGATGCCCACAGTAAAAAAACAGACGGTGTCATAAACGCAGTAAATGCGAAGTCGCATCAGGCGACAAAGGCCGGCATCCTATGAATGACGTCACATATAGGTGGAGCGACGGTGTACGTCCACGTGGCCTATAACTCTCTGGCCACAGACGATCGAAGTGAGTGAGAGTCGATTTATGGGGAAATTGATCTGTATTTTTTTTTCGCGATAGCAGACGATGTTTCTATAGCCGTACAAAACAAACATATATGACAGAGGTACAGAAAACCACAAAATATTACGGACCACACGAGCGCGTGGCGAACAGCCTCTTCGCAACACTTCTGCCACGCCACCAGCAATCGACAGCAGCGCTGTAAGTCTGCGTTCATGAAGCGTATATGTATACCTCCATAAATTTGCAGCCTCTCGGTCGTCCAACTGTGTACAAATATATTCGACTTTCCCTTTTTCGTGACGCGCTCTCTGCTAGCCGAGGCCACGGTTTTATATCTCGATAGCCTTTCTCAAAACTTATATCTCTATCATCGGCACGCCGATCAATGGAGGCCGCGACGGCTGTGGTATACTGCTATCGAGGCAGCTACGTGGTGTCCTTATGGCTGACGAAAGCTGCTCGTGGGAATAAGCTGAAAATGCGGTGCGAGGCACCAAAAAATTGACATGCTATAGCGAGTAGCAAGACGACTCGATTCAGGCGGAGCTCCTAGGTCGCCGCTCGCTCTAAGTGCATGGAAATTCTGTTCGGCCCGCGCTAGCGTGGTCCGCAACCTTGTCTGGTTACTGTACACTGCATCAGCCATAGGCTGTACAGAAAGGAAGTTAATAATGCACGCAAGTAGTTATCGCATTCCCTAGTTCTAGCTTATATAAAAAAAAAGAAGAGATAATTTCCTTATATTTATTACGGCGCCTGAAACACTTCTGATAATTCAACGTTACACCATAATTACAGTGATTTAGAGTCCCCTCAAAAAAATTGTTTAGAGGTTCATCTGCTACTGACAGCTACAGATAATGGAAAGCACAACTTTTGAGTTCAGCAAGCACGTTATGCCTTCACCGATACTCATTTTATTTTTTAAAAATGGAAACTTACATTAACTCGTCCCGCTGGGCTAGTAGACATCGCACTGCGCTGTTAAGCACAAGCACAAGGGTTCGATTAGCCGTCACGACGGTACTACTTAGGCTGAGACGAAATGCTAATAAAAGTTCCTGTGCGTGCAGATTTGGGCGCATGGTAAAGAAACCTGCAGGTGGTCCTGCTCACTAGTGCTGACCCAAGTACTGCGCTGACTTCCCTTCAGTGGACCTAACCCAGATTCTGTCGGTATACGGGCTCTCTCGGTTATACCGTGGCGTATCATGGAGTCCGCACGTATAAAACGCAATATTAGATATTCACAATGCATTGTGCTCTGACAACACTCGGCGCGTCCGCCATGTTCTTCGTCCCAAAATCGTCTGCTAGCGTTAGCATTAGGAAAGGCTGAGAGGAGGTGCTCGTTGACGGTGCTTTCGGGCCAAGAAACAGCCAGGGTTTCCTGCGTCGTCAAGCGGCGAATGGTTAGCGGAACTTGCTGTGCTTCCAGAAGTCGACGAGAAAACAATAAGGAAATCTCGCGCTCTTAAGTACCCACCCGGAAATGGTGTGCCGAAATTTCAAAGTTTTGCGACACGTACTTGTGGTTTGAGATAATCGTTAGAGGAAATTCTTATTTGTCGAGGAAATTCAAGTGTGAAACGTCTAAGATAAGCTCTATGAAAATAGAGTGCCCTCCATTTTTTTACCATTGCGATTAAAAACGCGCGCCAGATGTTGAAACCACGTTGTTTCTGGGCGACGCTCTCCTGCTTTCCATCTCTCATTTCTCCAGCCTCAGGCATCTCTACCCTTCGCGAGATGTCTCGAAAGAAGCAATGCGTCGACACGTGAGCGGTGCGCCAAGAACGTCTCGAAAAAAAAATGGACTATCACGTTTTGTAGTTTGCCCGTACGGCCGGTGTTGTATCACCGCAACTGTGACAGCACACTCTACCACGCTTGCATACCTTCCTTTGGGCAGGCGGTCTGCTGAGAGAATTAGCGTATTTCTTTTTAGTAAATGGAGAAGCTAGGGGCGCTTTTTTTCATATGGTCACCGAGCAGTTTGTGACAGCAGCGGATAATAAAGTTAACAGTTGGAGAAATACGATGCGGCTGCGACCGGTTGCACCGACTCGGTCTGGTAAGCTTGGTCGCAAATAAATGTTTAAAACTACCGATCACGTATATTCACATGATTAAAAAACAAACAAAAAACAAAAAGGGGGCAAAGGGAGCGCACAATATTTAAGTTACTCAATCACTCAGCACCACCAGCGTGTATACAGTGCGTACATGAATTTCAGGGAGTTTTTGGTGACATATACAGAATCCAGTTTTCATTAACGTTAGTACGTATTGCAGCGTCAGGAAACACGCTATTTGCGTCACGCGTTTACTGTCCTAATAAACCTGACGTTCTTATAGCAGGTCTATGAAGTGCATGTCGCACGATTTTGTGGAGAGGCACGCACTGCGTTTGCAACAATGTAACTGCGCCATCGGCTTATGCGTATTCATTCTCGCGAACAATCGCCTTCGTACGTGACAATGGTGACCGATCATGCTCTCTCGATCATGCGGGCGTTATTTACCCATTCCGTTAAAAATCTGTCTTAAATGCGCATGTTTTAAAATTAACACTGCTTTTAGTTGTCGCAGGGAAAGCAACTCGTTTTTCACGGAGAAAATAGAAACGAGGCTCAACAACGATTTTCTACGCGTCGACGAAAATTCCGGACACAGGCAATGCCAATAGCGTTGATAAAACCATTTGCATAGCGGCGCGGTGCTTTTTTTTCATCCTCGGAATGATACTTGACAAAAAACCGCGTTACGTTGTGGTTTTGTTACAGGTATCCACTGCGTGCACAGCAGCACGCGCAATGAAATGAGAAAACATCGCCGAAGGATGGCAAAAACAGCAGAGAGTAGCCGATATATGCTGAGATGCAGCCTGTTTCGGTTTCCGGCGCCCTGAAGAACGTGACGGATGGCCCTTACGGGGATGCCGATAGATTGCGCTTAACGTTTTGAATACGTTATATTGTATTTGAAAATTATATTAAATACGAAGCATTTCTTAGCGAACTTCGGCAACTTTGAGCGTATCTATCTATCTATCTATCTATCTATCTATCTATCTATCTATCTATCTATCTATCTATCTATCTATCTATCTATCTATCTATCTAGCCGCCTACGACTTTGTACTGTCTTGGTCGTTTCGTTAATGGGATGTATACGAAAATTGTTATGCAACAACATGACTGCATGACGAACATTAAATGACAGGTAACAACATGATAATCATGATATGTATGTCATGAGCGGCATGATTTACATGCCACGGTCTTGTTGCTCTCCTGGCCGTTTCGTTAATGGGATGTATACGAAAATGGGTATGGCATAACATGACTGCATGGCGAACATACTTGACGGGTCATAACATGAAAATCATGACATGCATGTCATGAGCGGCATGATTTACATGCCACGGTCTTGATGCTCTCATGGCCGTTTCGCTAACTTGATATTATACCAAAGTCGGTATGGCGAGACAACAATGTCTGACGACCATGGGCGACACGTTCTAAGAACACGAAAATTGTGACATGCATGTCATGAGCGCTATGACTTACATGCCACGTGTTTCATTAATGGGATGTATACCAAAATTGCTATGGCACAACACGAATGCATGACGAACGTAAACGACAGGTTAGATTCATTCATTAGAATCATGACATGCGTGTCATGAGCGGCATGGTTTACATACCACAGTCTTGGTGCTATTGTGATCGTTTCGTTAACTTCATATGTACTAAAATCGGCATAGCAAAACGACAATGCAGATCCATTTTATGTTACTGATGCGTGCTTCGCATTTCCTTGATTCCCACTGCATGTGGGATCTGCCATCTCTTCTTTGTTGTCATATAGCTGCGCAATCTTTTCGAAGTCAAACGCGTAGGCGATGACCTTAGCGTACCGTAACAGAGCCATTAACGATGCCTTGCAATACTTCGTTAACTTGGCTACAATGCTTGGCCTCACATTTCAATGTCCTACTACACAAAACAAAACCATACATTAATTTCACCTACAGAAGGGGAATACTAGTCTTGCATCAAATAAGCTACTGACGTCTCCCAAATTTAGCTCTTACGTATCGGTCTGGCCCTGGAGACTTGCGCTGGCCCAAGTTCAGTGCTGACTTCCTGTCATCGGATCTCATCCGTGCAGGGTTATCGAGCCTGTTGCGCGTCTTGTTTGCACCTGAACCATGTCCGAGAGGCTGCGTTTTCTGGGCGACACTGGGGGCCAGCACCAACACTTCTTGATCTTGTACGCCCCTGGGGACTTTGTAGGAAGGGCGCGGGCGGTGGTGTGCAGGGCGCCGTTCTTCCGGGACAAGATCGTGCGGAGCCAGAGGACCTCCTGGCGCATTTACCGTGGCCAAAACAGCAGCGCTTACAAGACCAGCCAAAAGGATACCTATGAGAAAGTACTGAAGAGTGTTGCCGCGGGACCCTTCCTGTGCCAACGTGGCCTCTGCTTCCAGCGTCAGTAGCGGCTGATGCTCGCGGCCGGACTCCTGGGTCGTTGGTAATACACCATCGGCGGAAGTAGCGCTGCACTCGGGAGCATCAGTCGTTTCATCCGGCTGCCCCTGTAGCACGGGAGAAAAGGCAGCGCCGCCGCCGCTAGAGTCTGCAGAATCTTCATGACAGCCTGAGGCGCCACTGCGTGGATAGCCGTAAGAGGTGGACGCCGGTTCCGCATGCCTGGCTATGGGGACGGCGAGCGGGGAACTGGTCAGCGGAGGTAGCGTGTCTACAGTCATAAGCAGTCGCATAGGACGAGGTCTGGCGCCGAAAGGAATGCTGAGATCGTAGTCGTACTCGTTCGCCATGGCGGTGACCACAGGGCTGTGGGTCTTCGTCGTTTTCACTACACTGGCGCGTATACCCCCAATGCACGTGGAAGGAGAATTAGGCGCAGTTCTGTGACATGGCAATACATTCTGAATAAATATTTCTAAAGATTTATTGAAGATCTCCTCAAAGCACATTTATTTCTTCGAACACAGCATGACTCAACTTATAAGGTGTCGCGCAAGTGCGAAATTCATTTTTTTGCACTTGCGTTTAACGATTCGTAAGTGCATCTGAAAATATACTGGTTCACCTGTATGTAACATCCTTGCGCAAATTGCTTCCAAAAAAATTACACTATGCCATTTCGCATGCAGTTTGCACGTACGGCTGGTGTTATTTTACCGCTGCTACACATATACATCCGTTGCGGGGGGCAGGCGGTTGCTGAGAGGATGAGTGTAGCACATACGTTTTTCAAAGGACTAAAACTTATTTCCAGTGCTACCAGGTCGTCACCGTATTTTTTTAGTATAAGAATGGAAAGGGGGGGGGGGGGGGTCAGGACACTAAGTAGCGACGGTAACGGGGTGGTTCGTGAGAGAACAAGAAAAGTGACGCTGGGCCAGGTGACTTCAACTGCTATCCATCTCCTTAGCTTTCCTTTGCGAGGAAGCACAGTAGAGAGGCAAATGCGAGACTTAAGAGGACCAACAAGATCGTCGCATCGCCTAAATTGCAGGTGCGCTATATGTCAGCTTTCCAAGCTCTTTTAAATGTATTTGCAGTAAACTTGTGGCCACTAAGCAGCTGGTAAGGGGCACGGACGTTCAAGCTGACGCTTGTAGTTCAATGCGGCTGTGGTCGCTGGCTCTGACTGCCTGCTGCAACTATCCCCAATGATCTCCTCTAATATAGACGGCCAGAACTTGGCTGCACATAATTGTACCTTCCGATCACGTATATTGTGGGCGACGATGAAGAAGAACCCCATGTGATCCCGACATGATTATATTCACTTATAGATGACAAAGAAGGTCCTAATAAATGCCCACAACATTCACTGAGACATCTCTTCTAGATTTGGACGACTATCGCCACCTTCAGTTCGCATGGAATACGGACAAATGCCTTTCACGTCAGTAGCAAGTCTCAGATGTAGAGCTCCCAGTCTAAATTTCTATCTTAATAAATCTGGTTTCTCCTTAACTAAACTCTGTTTGGTATGCAATGAGCCAGAAACGATTGATCACTTCCTTCTGTCTTGCCGGCGATTGTCGTCACTCCGCCGAACGTATCTAAATTCAATATTCCTTAAACTGCGTTTACCTTTAACAACACCAAAACTTTTATCTTTTGGTACCTCTCAGGATGGTAGAAGCCGTCACGCTGTTTTGTCAGCATTACATAAATTTATCGAAGCCTCCGGAAGATCACGCTGCTAGTGCTGTCGACCACAGGGTTTGTTCCCAATGTTTCGTTTAGTAAATTACAATTATTAATTTTAATTAGAACTTCTTCCTTCCTTTTTATTTTTGCTAAGATTTTGGCCTTGAACTTTTAATTTTCGTGCTCTTTACATCATTACTTGTAGTGTGGCCAATCCCCCTCGTGGGTATGTGACAACTATAGAGGCCACAACAACAACTTTGAAGACAACCAATTGAAAACACATCGGTGAGGAAAGCAGCACTCGATTTTTAAGTTATGCAGTCACTGCGCACCATTGATGCCGGAGCACGAACGAGTGCAGTACGTGCGTGTGTCAAGTTTTTGATGACGTATACAGAAGCTATAGCTTTCATGAACGTTGGTTAGTGGGGCAGCGCCGAGAAACTTTTAACTTGCGTCGCACATTTCAATCTAATAGCTTGATGCCCAAGAAATGCATGGTGCACGATTTTCAGGAGACGTGCAGTACTTTGCAACGCTTAAAATAACTTTTACGCTCAAAACGTACCGTCGACTTATGCATATTCACTGTCGCAAATAATCTTTCTTTTTTTTCGTGAACAGCTATGGGACTAGCAAAGAGTAATCGATCATGTTCTCTAGTGCGAACGTGATGTACTTGTCCGTTAGAAATCTGTTTAAAAAGCGCGTGTTTTAAATCTGTCAGTACTTTTCTCGCAGGAAAAGTATTTTGGCATTTTTGTCACCGGAAAATTATATAGCCTTTTTTTTTCATCGGGCTGTAATGCGATAACGTGCTGCCTTGATGGGCTGACGCTGGATCGCCTGTTTCCAGGTGCGTCCGCTAGGTTGGAATAGGGAATTATAGTTTTGCTGCCGGAAACTGTCTCGTGAGCGTGACGACGACGGACGCAAAATACACGCCGTTAAATGTCCAGCTCTTTCTTAGACGTGCTTGTGCCCTGAAAGGCGAAAATTTTGGTTCAGGCAGCATATTCCCCGCAAAACAAAGTGCACGGGTGGTCCACATGAGATGTACCGGTTTAGCCCATGCAGAAACAATGAATGTGAACTACACGATAGCAATGCGAGTCTCACATGCCCACAGCAGCGTTCCAGGCCAAGCTCCTTGGAATGCTAAAGGTCGCAAAGTTATTTTTTCTTTACCTAGTAAATATGAGGTGGACGTACCGTACGTCCATTTCTTTCGAACAAGTATGCATGTGCTGAACTGGCGGATGTATGAATGTCAGCTTGAGAGAGCGCCAGAGTTCATTGAAAGGTGCAAGGCATTTTCAATTGGCGTTTTGCTGTAAGTGCTGCAGTTGCATGCGGGCTTTTAGTGAAGGTAATGTGCTTTTCTAGCGCACACGCGCAAACACAAACAAACACACACACACAATTCGACCGCGAGTGTTGTAGTAGAAATATACCGCATAAGAAGGGGACCATCTGAGGCATATAAATACCAGTTTCGCTTTAGGAATTCGAAGTAAGCTTGTTGGAAATGTCGTATATAGGCATGTAGTTTTCATATTCCTGACGAAGGATTGTTTTGAAATGTTGTTTCAATGTCTGCGGTACCCTCGTGCTTTATTTTCCTGGTGGCCGTTCTACTCATTCCGGCACGTCAACGGCAGCGCGGTTTCGTGTTTCCTGCTCGCGTGAATACTTCTGTGCTCTGTTCCTGGATGGCGCCACTATTTCGTTAGACTTGTCAGGCGCGGAAAGACAGGTCTAGGGTGGCTAGAACTAGCCACCTTAGTAACTTTACCAGGGCAGAGCACTGCACTGGCCGTGATTGTCGGCCAGTGTAGTGCTCTGCCCAACACGCGCCCAAGAAAAAAAGAAAGAAGCGCCACTCTTTCCCGACCGAAATTAACAGGTGGGCCAGAGCACAGGACGCTCTGTTCTCTGGCCCACTTTCGTGGAATTTTAAGAATGCTCAACAATGCAAACCGTATGCCCTTGTGTATTTGTAATACCTATCTATTGTACAACAGGAGCCTGCCGTAGCCATAGAGTTAATATACTGACTCTGGAGGCAGGGCCCGTGTATAAGAGGGGGGGTGGGGGGGGTGTCCCCCGCTGTCGCCGCCATCTTGCAACGCTCACGTTGCCGCTGGCTATCCTTGGGGATAGTAACCGGGTATTAACCTGGCAACAAAGTGTGTAAAGACATAGCTTCCGAAATGGCGCTGAGGCGCGCCAATCTCGAAGGCTATGCGGAGGACATCGGCGCCGATAAATGACAGTATGTTTCCTGTTTACGATCAGAGCTGGTAAATCAAGGCCTTCAACGAACACCTTCCGTTATCCCCGGCGATGGAACCTTAGAATGTGGAACAGTGGCCGTCCATGGAGCTGGGAAGCTCGGTCTCAGCAAAAAAAAAAAGCACCGCAATATCCACAAAGTGAATGATATTAGAGGAGCTTGCTGGGAGATGATCGGGTAACCCGCGAATCCTCCGTACACATCTCCTACCATCATATATAGACGTGACAAAGCGGTAATATATACATTACATGCGCAATGTTTATTAAATTACATTTGGATGCACTATACACATTTTGATGGACTATATACATTATATATGCACAAGAGATGTTCTTTTGCAAAGTACAAGAAGGGCGTCCCTCGATGAGCTCGGGCACTCGTTTCCCTTGAAAGATAATTACTTTATGATGCAGCCCGGAGCTGCGGGCCGCTTCTGCTTCGCTGGACCGCAGCTCTGTGTTTGCTTGACGGCGAGCCCTCTTCGCTTCTGCTTCGCTGGCCCGCAGCTCCGGGTTTGCTTGACGGCGAGCACTCTTCGCTTCGGCCTCCCGGGCTGTCACCGCAGGGTCTTGGCGGCGAGCCCGAGCTGCTGCTGCCTTGGCTTGTGCGGTGTTCATGCAGCCGAACGGTGACGAAGAGTGTTCACTACGTGAGCTCCCGGCGAAGAGAAAGGTAGAGCATGTGCTGACAGTGGCGTGCGTCGCCTTGAGCGGCGCCGCCATCTAGTGAGCATTCTTGAAATCACCGGAAAGCCGGCGCCTTGAGCGGCGTGTACACGCCGCCGCCGCCGGACAAGGCGCGAGCATAAGAGACATGCCCAGCAAGCTCCTAAAAACCGAGAGACTATACACAACGCTTTCAGTTCACGCGGCGCACCCGGCGCTGTCAGTGCAACCTTGTCGATTACCGCCGTGCCCGAGCGGTCCGTGCGCGATACTCAACACCGCTATATAACCATATGTACGTGTAAAGCATGGTTCATTCTTTCCGGCGCAGGAAGCTCTTTAGACGCACAACCTACCAGTACGAATTCCTTTGCCTGTACATTGCGGCTGAGGTGGGCTGAGGCATGATAGAACAGCCCGGCTGCGAAGCCGGTGCCCGCGAACAACAACGCATCAACCCGTCCCTCGCTACCCTGCTACGGTCATAAAGAGAGGGGCCGGTCGTAACAGTAACAGCGTAACCGCACCAATGCGTCATCGCGTCAACCGGTGTCACCGCGTGATCACATATGTCATATCCAACACCCAAACTGAGGGAGCATCCGAAAACAGAACTAAAGAGATCCGAAACCACGCTTTATTAAGCAACTGCGTGCATCATGAAATCTAATTAGGTTCTTAGAAAGTACTTTCAGTATGCCTAATAATCACTCTTCGCAAGATTATTCGTTTTTTTAAGGAATCGACATAAGACGACCTACACTTGTTTTTAGCCCTTTCAGTAAAGCTTGGGCTGGCCACATTGACACAAATGCAACATGTCTTCAAAAGGACAGAAAGTTGAGCGAGTTTAGGCCATAATCAAAGAGAGGCGTGCGGAACGACACAAGGAGGCATGGAACGGCGTTCTTTTGTTCACTGCTTTCCTGGTCCGTGTCCTGCACGCCTTTCTTTTGTTATCAATGCGTTTTGAGTATTATTCCCTGACTGATAATTCTACTTAGCTTGTTAAAATCCACAGGTAGCAATGTCTACGTCAGATATTTCGAAACACGGCAGTGTCTTTGTATTGACGAACAGTATCGTGAATTCTGTTCGTTCTTCGCTAGCGTAGCTACTAGTGAGCCTGTGTGTGTTAAAATGTCGATCAACGTGTCTGCAAGTTTCAACCGTTCGGAAGACTGAAAAGGCGGTAGCGAGCTTCAGCGACTACTTTTAACTCGAGGTCGCCTGCGGGACAGCCAAATCCAGCCCTTGTGAGTAGCGCAACCCTCAACTTGTGATAGCCATAGAAGCGCAGTGCACTTTTTGCTTTATAAGGCGTTATGCACTTGTAAGGGAGAGAGACTGATCCTCCCCATGTGGTGCCAGCGAGTCGGCGAAGTACATTTACTACTGAGTTCACCTGCTTCTCAATACCACGGACATGAGACGCCCACGACAACTGTCTGTCAAGAATAATGCCAAGGAATTTATGTTCGTTCACCAACATCATAGATTGTCCTTCAAGTGTAAGATTTAAGTCCTTCAGATGTCGCCTAGTGAAAGGCAGTACTGCGGTTTTCGCGAGCGAGAGGCTCATACCTCTTTCTTGCAAAAAGTTATATGCAATGTCGAGCCCCTTTTGCAGTGTTGATTGTATTTCTCGTACATGCAGCCCAGATGCCCATATGCAGATGTCATCTGCGTACAATGGATAGTGCAAGCCTGGCGGTAGCTGTCGTGGTAAGGCAGCCATGGCACAATTGAATAGAAATGGGATAAGAACGCTGCCCTGTGGAAAGCCCTGTGTGACGATGTGACAGTTGCTTTTACCGTCACTTGTGTCCATAAAGATTTTTCTTTCGCTTAAGAAATTGGCTATCCATCGCAGTGTTCGACCGCTTATTCCTAAATCTAGCATTCCAGCAAGCACGTGTATGTGGTTAACTGTGTCGAATGCTCTCTGGATATCTAAGAATACTGCAACTGTCAAACGCCCACACATGCGTTCATGTTCAACGCTTGTGACTATGTCTGTCACAGCATCCATGGCACTCCGCTTTTGTCGAAAGCCTGTCATGTAGTTCGAAAGCACCTTAGTGTGTTCGCACCACCATTGCAGTCGACTGTCTACCATCTTCTCCATTAACTTACAAAGACAGCTTGTGAGGCTGACGGGCCTGAAGGAGTCAAGACAAAGTGGAGTCTTCCCTGGTTTCAGTAGTGGTATTACCCGAGCTAACTTCCACGAATCTGGAAGAGCCTCTCTTATCCAAATAATTAAGTGTCTCTAGAACAGCATTTCTGCCTGCTGGTCCGAGGTTCTGTAGCATCGTATACGTTACGCCATCTGGGCCTGCAGCCGTCTTCTTACTACATAACGCAAGGGCACTTTTCAGTTCGTCTAAGCTAAATTCACAGTCAACTTGAAGGTGCTGTCACATAAAGCAAGCATGAACCTTCTGATCTTGAAGCGCTACGGAACTTTGAAGCTCTGGGCAACTAACTGATACTCCTGGCCTAGCTATAAACTGACAAAATTCATCTGCGACAGCTGTTTGTGGAGTGTTTCGGGCTATAGCAAGAGCTCGGAAAGGGTGGCTCTGGGTAACGGGGCCACTGAAGGATCTTACAATGGTCCATATTCTTGGAACTGGAGTGAATGGGGACAGTGACGTACAGCATTCGCGCCATCGCCATGTACCTAATTTCTGTAAGCGTCTGCGCGAAGTGAACTTTTTGTGCCATCTTGTAGCCTTCAAGTTTTCCGCTGCGAAGGTAAGCGCGTTCTGCTCGTCGCCTGATTGCTCTAAGACGTTCGTATTCCCCGTCCACTGCAGAGTACTCATTCGGAACAAGAACTTGTTTCGTACAATTATTATAAGACTCGCACAACACGTCTGTAAAACTTTCCAAGTGCTGATTTTCGCCTAATGTGTTAGTTATGCAGTGACGAAAATATTGTCAATTAGTATATTTTGAGTAGCGGCGGGCCCCCGACTCCGTATAAGCCTATGCTTTACTAAACTGGAAAATCGTCACTGCCATTTGTTTCAATATCTGTCGACCACTCAACGCCATCGAGAAGGTCGTGTGAACACAGCGTGACATCTATACAGCTGGAGTAGCGATACCCTCGCAGAAACGTTGGAGAGCCATCATTTAACACCACAAAACTGCATTTTTCCGCGGCACAGTCGATTTCCCATCTTCATTTAGTTGAATGTTGTGCCATTTCTGTCCGAACAGTTTGCATTGGTTGACGATCAGAGGTAATAAATATAACTGAAAGACCCAGAGCATTCCTTTGTATTTCTTCCGTCAAAAATCAAGTCTTCTGAGGCAACTTAACAGCATCGATCAAAAAATACTCGCTATGATTTCGAAAAGCAAATACGATGCTCCCTACGAGACACTAGATTCCCACCGTTAATTACGTGGATTATTCAAAAAGTTTAAAATAATTCACATGAATGGCTTTGCCAAGAAAATCCAGAAACTCGGCAGGCCATGCACTTTTCTTCTATAGTGCTTATTTACCATTATTGGACATTGTTACGTAATTTTTCCAATTCGTAACTGAAAGACCAGCAGGCACAAGGTTGGCCAATCTCCCATTGTAGGTACGTGCCACTTCATGCACGATCATCATCATAATCGCGCACGCGGTGCACGGACATACGGCTCGAGCAGCAAGCGGCAGCCACGAAGTCCAGTGGGCTGCTTGCTCCTGCTGCCGCCCACCGAAGCCCTGTCCTGGGAGCCGCTCGCCAAACGGCGGTAACCTAGAGGAACCCAGCCGGCTGTACAGGAGCACGGGTACAGGAGCACGGGTACAGGAGCACGGGCTGCACAGGAGCGAAACTTCAATGGAGGAGAAGCTTGCTGTGCCAGAAAGGGGGCTGCCCAAGACCAGGCGAGTTAAGCGGCAGATGCCTACGTACGACGATGGCGATCTCACTGCCCACGACGCCTCACCTGCCAAGCGGCCACGTGGTCATCCGACCGAGGACTCGTCCGTGCAGCCAGTAGACCCGAGGGCCAACGAGAACACGCCGGCCCGAAATCTGCGAAACGCCATGGACGAGCCGCTAAGTGAGCGCAACTTGTCCATGATAAATTCAGTGCCAGCTAAAGCGCCGAGGATGAGCCGGGAGAAGCGTCCGAGGCGCCCTTCTCCAAGCGGAGCCCACGCTGCCTCTACCGAGGATCTAGAGCCTCGATCTCGATCTCGGAGTCTCTCTGATAGAAGCACTAGCAGCGGACGCGCGAAGAGTAAGAGGAGCGCTCCAATATCGAGAAGCTCATCCCACGATTCCTCCGGGGTGCGCATCAGGACCAGCAGCAGCCGTTGCTCGTGGTGTCAAAGCCAAGGTACAAGCCACTGCCGCCACCAGACTACAAGCTCGTCTGCCGCGACCGCGCGCTCGGAACGTGGCCGGAAGCAGCGCCACGCCGATAGTGACGGGTCGTCGAGCCACCGAGGAAGCTTTGTGGAAGTGTCGATTACAGGGGTAGGTCGAATTAAAATTCCGTATGCTTCACCGGACAATATCGAAGAAGCACCTGCGTCTGAACTGCGCATTTATATTCTCGAATAAGACAACATATTGTATTTAGAAGAAATCTCCTGTTCAGCCTCGGTACAAAATTCAGCAATAAAATTTCCTTTCACCGCCCCCGTATTGGCGAATTGTTGTGTTTTGTAGACTTCAGTGTTCTGTAACGTCGTACGTGGGCCGTTCATGTTGTTGGCCAAGGTATGGCGTTGTGAATGAAGGCACGACTTCGGTAATAAAAAAGAGCCAGGCTTGCGCGGGACCGCAGCCCAGTGACAGCGTAAGCTGGAGGAGAGACCTTCTTAGAGGCCATTTTAAACGCTTGAGGAAACTAGTGCAAGTAGAGGTGGTAGGTATCCCCTGCTCCATAAGTCTTATCATTTCGCCAAGTAGAGAAGCATCCGCTACGCCATAATTACCGTGAAATTGTAACGTGCAAATTTGTATAACTGGCACATCTTTGAGAGTCTTGGCATCATTTTCCCGAGAACGAACCGTACTCTCGGCCCGGCGTCGACGGCGAGATGCGGTTTGGGCTTCTCTTTGCACAGCTGTCTGTTGTGCCCGACGTTGCCTTGCTGCAGTCGCGCGCGTAGCTCTGCGATTCGCTTCTTCAGCAGTGGTCTGCACCTTACGAGGAGGAGCCATCAGTTATATCGAAGCGCCAAGTCAGGTTGCTGACGGGTCTGCGCACGTCGCCTGCCGCGTGACACATGGCACGATACGACTAAACTGCTTCAAAGGGCATCGCATTATGACGCAAAAGTTGAAGAAGATTGTTTCATAATGATGATGTTGATGATGCCTCTGAAATGGATCCATAGCTATAAAGCACGCAGCCCTGTGTTCTTTCAAATGATTCGTCGAACTCCTTATGCAATCAACCTTCCTCGACGTGTAGTGCCGCATTATTATCCTGTCACGTAACATTACATTTGTTAACAAGATTCCTCTGCAGACGTTATACATGTTTAGGTCTTTTAGGGACGATTTTTCAAGCACAGCCGTAGCTTAGTGGTAGAATATTCGACTGCCAGGGAGAGGACGTGTGTTTAAATCCTCCTCAGTCCTGGTTATCTTTTCTAAAATTTTCGCGATAGCGGTTACCGACACCGGCGGCGGCGGCGAACAACTACGGCGCCAAAAACGGCCCTTGTGATCTCATAACAGCTTACTCTATAAAAAAAAAGCAGTGCCGGCCTCCTCAGCGAGGTCAGAGAAGCACAGGCAATACCCCAGACGACGCATCCTTATCCGTATTCGTTTTCAAACTCAGCGCCCATCGTGACGAACACATGGGGCGACAAACCTTCGAGATGACCATGGACAATACCCTGCGTGCGGCGTCTCCCTTGTCTTCTCTTCCACATTGGGCCGTCTGGCTGTCGCCGGGTTCTAAAGTCGTAAGAACGGAAGGACTTCCAGAGGTGAGCGAAGAGATTTCAATAATTTTCGTTGTTCTTTCCAAAGTTTTGTGATGACGGCGCACCCCGCACTCACCAATAGTATCCATATAGTTCGAACCTCGAGGTAAGAGGACATTCCCTGCCGCGCAAATCATAACCATCATTTTGAAGCCGCACAGGCCTGGCCAATGGAATGTAGTTCGGTCCACGCCTTTTGCAATGACAGAATGCTATTGCTGCACGTCAGAATGCTGTTGCGGCAGCCACATGTGCAACCATAAGTTTTCCCAATAAGTAAACAGTATGAGCATGCACGGAAGAGGCTGTGCGGGGCCATTTCTCGTTGCATGACAATTGGGAGTCCTGGGACCCATGAAAAAAAAAAAGAAGTGTTGTGCTATTTCCCATATGATCCTATGGAACGACTCCTCACAGACTGATTGAGTTGTGGGGTTTAACGTCCTAAAACCAGCTCTGATTATGAGAAACGCCGTAGTGAAGGTCTCCAGAAGTTTCTACCACCTGGGGTTCTTTAACGTGCACGGCACTCTTCACAGCTTCGAATATAGTTTTGCTAAAATTCCAACCTCCACTGCAAAGACACTCTTCACAGACGCTTCGTTTCAGTGGAGGTTGTAATTTTCGCAAAACTAGATTCCCCACTTTGTCATCGCTCATCCGAAGACAACATATAATTCATTTGTTACTTTTATTATAGCCACTATTATGAAATAACGTTTGCAGTATAAAATAATTACGAACTGAAAGAAAAGTACAGCAAAATACTAAGAAAATAACTGCACAAGTGCCGAATTCCATAACTTTTACCTCGGTCACTTTACATGAAGCATGCACAGAAGGAAAGAGAACCACTGGTCCAGCTAAAGTTTCTGCAAATAGCTTGTCCCACACTAAACAGCGCTTCTCCAAGATCGATTTTCAAGAACGCCGAAATTTGCGAATTACACGCGCAGACACGCGAATTACACACGAATTACACGCGAATTACACACGATCAGTACTGATCCTGCTTGCCTCTTCGTTCTTGAATCGTATCTCTTGACGCTGTTTTCCAGTTTCGAACATGCGCAAACAACTAGTCTGAAGATCCACACTTAGCAGTGTTATACATATAGTGTATGTGTATGAAACGTATGCTGAACAATCTCAGAATGTAGGAATAAACAAGCACAGCCCAACCGCAGCCCGCCTTCGCAAACCTGGGTCAGACCAGCAGTCCGGGGCATCAGCACTCGAGCGAGCCTGTCACGGGCCCGCCGCAGCGAAAACTACTTTACCTGTCCCGGACCTTAGGTCGGGCCGAGCAGAGCCTGGGCTTTCGGGTAGGCCGGAGCCTGTGCAGTTGTTTATGCCAGGGAGGAACAATATCCATGCGTAAAGGCACGTCAAAATCGGGGAAACAGAGTTTGGATAGCGGCCCTCTTTAAGAGGCTCGACATTCTGCACAAAACAGAAAGACGAGTACTTATAATGGGCCGAGTCACGACGACGCTTTGGATCGATAAAGGTGCCTCGTAGAATTATGCTGCAGTGTATTATATACCAGCGGATGTACACCGCGAGCGCTGCGTTTCTGTTTCACATCTTCCTCCGAGTACTCTTAGCTGAGGCAGATGAAGCGTGAAATTCCTGCCTATATTTAAAGGGTGGAAATTCCACCAACTACACCCGTTTCGTTAGCTACACCAAGTAATATTCTTGGTTCCATCTAAATGCTCGCCACCTAGAGACAGGCGATCCAGGGTCCGCCTATTCGCGTTACCGTGGGCCAAAAGCACAGCGGGATAGTTATTTAAGTGTCGCCATGCGACCGTGCACCAACCCGACAACGATAAAGTCAAGTAAAAATACTACTGTCGTACGAATGCGTCTCGTCGTGGAGGAGAGGTAGCAACGTATTGTTTGCCGAGAGAAGCAGACAAGAAACTCGCTTATCGGGAAGAAATTAACATATATTATGCTGGTTTTTACTGAACACTACCGTCACGACGACTTCTTTCTCCCGGTTTAATTGGTCTGTATTTAGGAGTGTACGTTATTTAAATATCACATGGTCTTCTCGAATTGCAAATCTCTATTCCTCTATAGGCAAGCGCTTTTATATACGTTGGATGTACGGGAAATTTGGTTACGCTTGTTTTCTGCGCGCCCGTCCCGTTACTGACTGCTCAAAAAAGTCGAAAAAATCTCCTCGCTAGCTTCTTTTTCGTGCATTCAAGACGGTAGTGACACAGTTTGTGTGACGCAGAAATTCAATGCTTTTGTTACGTAATGCATGAGGACAATATTGTGTTCTCACTCAACACGCTACGTTGGGAGTTCATCTGTTCGCAATCAATACAGGAGCAACGGCAAATAACGCTTCTTCCAGTTGTGCGGCATTCGGCCTGTACCGTGCCGCTCCTTGGGCGTCCGACACTGCTGCAGTTCCTGGTTCAATTCCGCGCGTGGGAAGCACGGCAAAAACCAGCCGAGACTGTCCATATAATTGCTATCGCAATAAAAACAACAATCCTGTTTCCCATCTTCTAGTGGGCTACAGAGTCCCTGTAATTAAGACGTGATCGGCAGCACGGACCTCTTCACCTTGCAAAAAACACCAACGATTTCATGCCGCAATCCAGAAACTTCAGCACAGCACTAAGCGAAAGACCAGGAGTCGCCTTGTACCTCATAGCTATCTTGGTTGAGCAGTCTTGGCAGTCAAGTAGCGTCTTCTGGAGTTGCCAGTAGGCTACGCGGTAATATTATCCGATAAAGCTCAGCCTGAAAACCAAGCACCTCTCAGTCTATCGCAGCTCCTCATGAGTATACGTATGATGTAAAAATATTGCCCCTGGGACCACTTTATCACAGGAGGGTGCTTCAAGCTTGCTCACCACTTACAAACTTCGCGCTCCACACAAGACTACGAGATAGCCCAGAGAAGTCAACAGCTCCGTCTTGTATCCACAGAATACACTGCCTCGTAAAGCCCGGACCGGTTCAAAACCCCTGCAATAGGCTCTTAAAAAATGCTACGATGTCAAGTTAGTGATGCTTAAAAAAGTGGAAGAAATATTCTCGCTGATTTACCTTTAGGCGCATTCAACACAGTACTTCATTAAAGGAGCGTGCTTCAGATTGGCTCTCCGCCTACGAAGGTTCCGATTAAGCTATACGGCAGGGAACCATAGTTTTCGAGCATACAGCAATTTAAAAGATAACAGTTCTCTCGTTCCTTCGTTAGCCACCCAGTTCTTCCACATATCGAGCAACTGCCATAATTTACAACCTGACGTTAGCATCGAGGCATATTGGCGTCGGGCGCCACTTTATGACATTGCATAGAAATCAACGTCCGACGTTTCTTCCTCAAAGGTAAATGCATTACACGGGAACCAATGCGTTCTGCTCTTCAGTGATGTTCTTTTTTCGCCGCTTTATTGGAGTACTCAGTGCTTTACAGGCCAACAACTTGGAAATCCGGACGGGTCGACAAGGCTCAGTCCATGCACGCGCCCTGGCAGGACTCTAGTGAGTGGAACTGGTTAGAACCTACCAAGCACCGCCGGGCCAACAGCGATGTGCGAGACGCGTTCGCACACCGCGCACTGCCTTCGGCTTGCATGTCGGCGAAGTACGCATACTTGAAGTGCTTTAGGCTGCATGCGCTGGGCTCCGGAACTCTGCAACGCTTCGGCTCCCCCTTGGCCACACCCCGCTTCCCTTCACATACTCTCGAGCACTCTTGGTGGGTCTTGTAAACGCCCTGGTGGGCGCGTGGGCAATTGCCGCGAGGAAACTCCCATGTCGTGCAGGCACTGCCGTCGAAGTACCAGAATGGCCTCACGATATCCTGGCTGTAAAGAGAGGATGCAGCGGGAAGATGTCATCCCTACATTAGAATCTATACGTTAACACTTAATATAAACTTACGTATTATTTTTCCTTAACGCTCTTGCAACCTGATTCGCGAAGCTTCGTCCGTAAGCGTTCTTCGTCATTCACTTGTCCGGACGGTTTCGCCAGCAGCTTCAAATAGCAGCATGGGCTATAATGTTGCATTAGGAACATTTTATCGTCTATTTCTTTGTGAAAACGCAGTTGGTCACTCTGCATGCTGCGGGAGGATACCTTATGGGGTGTGCCTGAACGAGATACATGAACAATTGCGGGCAGAAATCCAAACATAAATGTTGTATATACTACTTATCATCAAAACTGAAACACATCTTCTGTATTTTGTTCTTGCTTTCTAGAATAATTCAAGTACTTTCGAATCCCCATGCGCTCTGCAAAATTATTTCAACGTTTTTGTTTTGCTTTTGTGTGTGTGTGTGTGTGTGTGTGCCTGTGCGTGATCGCTTTAGGTCAATGTTTATCTGCTATTAATGTGAGTGAGCGAAAAAGGAAATAGAAAGCATGCAAAAAAAAGAAAGAAACTAATTGACAGCGATTTGATGCCGACTTCCCCAACGGGCGCCTAGTCGTTTGCTCGCGTGCGCAGCAATTAATGCGCGGTGGGAGTTCAATAAAGCGCAGAAGTTGCCTTCGAAATGCGGTGTTGCTTGGGCTTCCCCTGCCATGGCTTCTGAGAAAAGCCGTGATTATAGAAATTTATTGTAGCTTGAGTGATTTTTAAAGCTTATTTCACATTTAGTGCGCCACGTAGTCCCCGGGAGAGTGCTTTCGGGTTCTCCTATGCGGTATGGGAGACGCCACAGTAGACCATATATAGTACAGCGACATCTCGTTTTCACGGATAGGTTAACTAAGTATTTATTTCTACCATTCGGAAATTTAAAAAAAAAGCAATGTGGCATTTGGCAGCTTCACATCTTCTGTCACCAGATTTTAGTAAGTGATCGCTCTTCCGGGGAGCTAAAGGGGCTAATGCCAATTGGGTGCGTTTTAAGCGTCTTTTCCCCTTCGGAGGTTAGAAGGGGTGGATGGGCGTAGATTGAGAAAGATGTTCCCATGCAATGGAGAGGTAATGGGAAGAAGCTCTAGCTCTATAGTTGCAGGCCCTGAGCTCGACGGCCAATGGCGCCAAAGCACCTACGTAATCTTCTAATGGGTTGAAGGGCACCACTCCATGGCGCTCGGTGGTTTGAGGTGGGTACCCATGTCGGGAAGGTGGCCTCTCCTTTCCGCTCTCTTCTGTATATTATACCCCAACGACTACCAAAAAAAGTGAGGGGTGTGGGCAGGCCACTCGAGCGCTACTCATGCACTGAAATGACCAGCCGAGGCTGCGTGGCGTGCCAACCGCTTGTGACACCTGCTCAAGTTACGTTTTTTTGAAGAAAAAAGTACCACAAGGACATCGCAAACAGAAGAAAAGGGAAACAGAAGAAATTTCGACCACCTGGGGTCCTTAAACGTGCACTGACATCTCACAGTACACGGGCTTCAACGCTTCGCCCCATCCGCTGCTTCCAGTGTTCGATCCCGCGATCTTCCGATCAGCAGCCTAGTGCCATAACCATTAGACCACCGTGGCGGTGCACCTTTTAAGCGAGCGGCCTCGTCACTTTCGCCATGCACAGCACAGCGTGCACACCTTCCAACAAGCGTGGACGATGCAGCGATGTCTCTTGTCCGCTCGCAGAATACTTTGCTCATCTGTACAACAGGTTCCTTTGCAGCTAAGAAGCACACAGGTAATGCTTGCAACGCGAAAAAAAAACAGTGTCTGAACGAGCTGCGACATTGTAGATGTGGTACGCTTCGCGGCCGGCATCACGTGATGTCGTTTTCCACGTCACGAAGAGCTTCCCGCAGATGGCGCCGCGGTATGTCCTCGAGGCCAACAGTTGTGTGGCTTTGTATCGGCTCGCTGCTTAATCTTAGCCAAATCACTAGCTGTAACGAGTAATGTCGCACCACATCTAGAATGTATGCGTCAGGCTTCGCCTCCAGTTTACCTCAACCTGGCTTGAGCTCGCGTACACGCACTGATCTACTCCCAGGAACCCGAACGCTGCCATCAATCCGATGTTAGAACACGTGGCCGCATTTCGCATCTTCTCATCATAGACTTGTCCACGCGGCCGGTTAAAACGACGCGTGTCATCACTTGTTTATTTGCTTATACTCCGCTCTGATTAGTTCCTTCTAAGCATATCCCTTTAATTATGAGCTCTGATTGACAGTCCATCGTGCATCCTGTATAATTATTAATGTACCGATACCTATGTTCGTTGTATTTCGTCAGATACAAATCACATCTCTATGTTCTCAGTCCGTGTGTGCTTTTGTAAGGAACTATGAAATCCTGCAATCATTTCACGTCGCTAACTTTGCACTGACGACGTTGTAGAGTGACAGGGTGTATCAGTAACGTTAGACATGATCGAACGGAACTCGACAGGGCGTGAGCTCGCTTTTGTTGCATTGCTAAGTGAAGCTCCAGTGTCCCGAAAACCTTCAAATTCTCCGTGAAAGAGCCGTTCATGTACGTTAATATTTTGCCAGCAATACGGCGGCAGAGAGCTATACCACTCTATCTTGCAAAATCACGCAATAACGTACACGGGTGGATTTAAGTGAACACGCAACAAAGCATGGCACGGACCAACAACTCTTTACAGTAGTTGGTCCCTAGCACGTTACAGCGCGATTACCCAAAACAATATCCTTCCGCTATTACCGCCTTTGACGGCGACTTCCCACAGAAGCGAACGATGGTGAAGCCAGCTATAACTACTAAAATTAAAAGAAATATTTTAAAGGAATTGCTTCCTCCATTTTCATCGTGCTCTCGACTAACCTGGTGCACGGCATGAAGAGTGTGTTGTCCAGGCACCTGCTGGAGACACGGTCTGGCTTCAGGCAGCTTTCGCGGCAGCGTTCCCAGCTGCTAAACCGATTAGAGCCGTGGTTGCACAGCTGAACTCCCCCGTCCGATGTCGGGACGCAAGCCCTCAGCTCCGGGTCGTAATGGTACAGGGCCACCGGGTGCGAGCAGTAGGTGTAATAAAACCGCCGGCACTCATCGCCCATCTAAGGAAAAAAAAGAATCGAAAGCTTGAGTGGTTATATCGTTAAGCAACGCAGTATTGCTTAGGAGACGGCAGAAATCGTGAATAAGCAGTTGCGTTCCTCGAAGCAAACAGCAACAATTACATTCCAGAAGGGCTGTTCAATGCAAAGCTTAGTGATGACTGAAATATGTAAGAAATACGTGAACCGCAATGTGGCGGGTGTGCGCGGATGATTTCTGATTTATGCGTATAATGTTGGCACTGACTACACTTGGACTCGTACTGTGCATGTGATCAGGGCGTGCTTTCAGATTAACGGCCTTCCAATGTTCACCACGCGCGCCGAAATATTCCTACCACATTGTCTCGATTTAAAAATGGCTTGCGAGGTATGGTTGTGTACCTTCGCTTCACTGGCCTCAGAATTTTTTTTAGTATGCGGATGATAGCAACGACCCTCCTGTACTTTTGACTCGTGGCGGTTCAGTTTGTGTGTGCGTAGCTTATATGTGAACAGCGGTTGCCGTAATCCGCTTCTTGCGGAACGCCGCGACGTTTCTTCGTCACATACCGTATAGGCAAGAGTTCATAAAAGCTCCGCATATTTTATTACATTATGCAAAAAAGTACTTCGCGTTTGAAGATGCCACTTGAATTAGTTACTAATAGCACGATTATAGCTTAATGCACTTCTTTTGGCCCCGAGGCCAATACAATTCCACCGCTGGAGAGGCCGACCCGGCCATCGTTTTGACGTCATAGAGAGGACGTCCCTTCCTAGATTGTTGACTGCGCTGTGTAGCTCGCTTGTGAAAAGCAACGCTCGGGTGAAATCACGCATTATAAGAGTTCATTCGCGTTGATTCTCGGCATATGAGGGTCATTATTGTTATATGAAACCCTATTCAAATGCCTCGGGATTTTAAGACCGCATAAGCAGTGGTAGGATGCGATCAAAGCCGTTGTAAGCTGTGTAGACATCTACTGTAGGTTTTTTGCTGTTATAGCTGATAAGAGGGACACAGTATCATGTGTTGGGATCAAAAATAACGTTCAACGCCTAAAGTGTATAAAATACGTGCTTTCGTTCGTAATACTTCTTTATTGTATCAGCATGTGCAGATAGACATATGGATAACGTAATCATTTCATGTGCCGTTCTTCTCAAACAACTGAAATAAAAGCACCTGAAAGCGATGTTACTTCTTAAATCAAGACTCGGTCAGATTTTTCGGGGGGGGGGGGGGGGGGTTGTGTCTTTTTTTATCAAAATATAGACTATTGCTTCCCCTGCGTTTCTGTCAATACCCTGTTTGGAATGCACAGGTCGAGTGCGTTGGGGTCCTTGCTGGTGACAGCTCCAGTTTAATAAAATAACAATGACGTCCCAAAACTACTGTGTGATTATGAGAGGCGTGGTAGTGGAGGGCTTAGGAAGTTTCGACCACCTGGGGTTCTTTAACGTGCACCGACATTGCACACTACACAGGGCTCTATAGCGTTTCGTCCCCACCGGCATTCAATACCGCGACCCTCGGTACAGCAGTCGAGTGTCATAGTTACTATACCACGGCGGCGTGGCTGGTGTTTGCAGAAGGAATGAAGCAAAAGTAGCCTTATCATCTTAATTGTCGCTCCATTAAACCGCGCTCAAGGACGGTTTTGGCTATGTGTAAAGACATTCTCCTTCGGCAAACAGCAGTGCATTCTCGGTATTTCAGTGAAGTTCTTGATGCGGGAGGAGGTCTGCCTAACTGTAAATGAAGAAAGGAAAGAAATTCTGCCTACATGTGTGGCATATTTCATGGCAAGTTCCAAAGGTATTGTAACCTTAGGTCCAAAGCTACCTCGAAGTCATTGAGAACTAACATTCACACGTTGCCGACGAGCGAACGCACAAAATAAACTTATCAGTCGTGATAAGTTTGTCGTGACTCATCGTGACGTCGTGATAAGTCTGTCGCGACCTGTCTGTCGGCGGCGCGTTTGCCTCGTCGTTTCACCACCACTTGCACTTGTTTCACACACATTCAGAGAAATATGACGTCGGAAGTATTTAATAGTAAATTAAGAGCGTGCATTGTAGTTGCATCATGTCGCGTGGCGTTCCTGTTGGTCAAGACTGTAGCAACTAGTCACAGACGGCGGTGTCAAGGGGGACACCGAATCGTTGTGTGCTTGCCCAAACTATCAGGTCACTAGCATGCGTCCTTGAGGGCTCGCTTCAGAGCAGGGAGAACAGCTCCCGGTGCCATCAACAAAAAACACGCGTTGGCATAAACGCACTAAATACGATGTCTCTCAGACAAAGAAACCCAGCACCCATGAGTGACGTCACAACTACGTGGCGCGAATATACTGGCCTCGAGGACATACTGTCGCGCCACGTGCGTGCTGACGTCACTCATAAGATGCCGGATTTTGTCGTCTGCTACAACCTCACATTTCATGCGTTTACAACATCCTGTGTTTTTTGTATGGGCACCATAAGTGATTCCCCCCTGCCATAGGCGCGCGCCCGGGGTGGGGGCCGCCTTCTGTAACCGCCTCGACCGATCGCCAAATTTTCCCCTACCTTTACGCTGCACCACGTTTTGACCGAAATGGCTTCACTCTGTGGGAGGTGTTTGAGAGGAAAAGGGGCCGCTGCAGCGAACCCCCCCTTCCCTAGTGGGGAACCCTGCGCACGCCTATGCCTCATACTGTGATGTTCGTCCGCCAAGGAGCATTCTATTGACGTGGTAATGACAGGAAGCAATCGACGACTATGTGTCCGCCGTGACACCACCGTGTATCATAGTTGCTACAATCGTGACCCACAGCCAACGCCACAAGGAAGCGATTCAATTGAAAGGCACGTTGTTAATTCAGCATAGTTCAGCATGAAATACCTCCGACGTCGCATTTCTAATACTGCGTAGAAAACCAATGCAAGTGATCGTGAAACAACGAATGAGAAGTGCCAGCCAATACTCAGTACTAACGTACGTGCAACCCCTGCGAGTGCTATCAAGGAACGCATGCGAACGATCAGCGGACTTCATTAACAAGCATACTTAGGACTGCTGCCTGAATAATCGCCGTCCTTTCTCTCTCTCTCTCTCTCTCTCTCTCTCTCTCTCTCTGTGTGTGTGTGTGTGTGTGTGTGCGTGCGTGCGTGCGTGCGTGCGCGCGCCTGCGTGTAACTGCTCCATGTTCCTGTGCAATGTCCTGCTCCATGGTCCTGTGCGAAAGTGTCCTCACTTTCGACTATCCCACTAAGCAAAACAAAACCATGCATTAATTTCACCTATACAGAAGTGTTAAAAGTGGAATACTAGTCGCCCATCAAATAAGCTACTAATGTCTCCCAAATTAGCTCTTACGTATCGGTCTGGCCCTGGTGACTTGCGCTGGCCCAAGTTCAGTGCTGACTTCCGGTCATCGGATCTCATCCGTGCAGGGTTATCGAGCCTGTTGCGCGTCTTGTTTGCACTTGAACCAGTTCCGAGAGGCTGCGTTTGCTGGGCAACACTGGGGGCCAGCACCAACACTTCTTGATCTTGCACACCCCTGGGGACTTTGTATGAAGGACGCGGGCGGTGGTGTGCAGGGCGCCGTTCTTCCGGGACAAGATCGTGCGGAGCGAGGGGACCTCCTGGCGCATTTACCGTGGCCAAAACAGCAGCGACTACAAGACCAGCCAAGAGTATACCTATGAGAAAGTACTGAAGTGTGTTTCCGGGGGTCCCTTCCTGTGCCAACGTGGCCTCTGCTTCCAGTGTCAGTAGCGGCTGATGCTCGCGGCCGGACTCCTGGGTGGTTGGTAATACACTATCGGCGGAAGTAGCGCTGCACTCGGGAGCATCAGTCGTTTCATCCGGCTGCCCCTGTAGCACGGGAGAAAAGGCAGCGCCGCCGCTGCTAGGGTCCGCAGAATCTTGATGACAGTCTGAGGCGCCACTGCATGGATAACCGTAAGAGGTGGACGCCGGTTCCGGGTGCCTGGCTATGGGTACCGCGAGCGGGGAACTGGTGAGCGGAGGTAGCGTGTCTACAGTCGTAAGCAGTCGCGTAGGACGAGGCCTGGCGCCGAACGGAATGCTGAGATCGTAGTCGTACTCGTTCTCCATGGCGGTGACCACAGGGCTGTGCGTCTTCGTTGTTTTCACTATACTGGCGCGTACACCCCCAATGCACGTGGAAGCAGAATTAGGCGCAGTGCTGTGAGATGGCAACACATTCTGAATAAATATTACTAAAGATTTATTAAACACCTCCTCAAAAGATATTTATTCGTCGAACGCAGCTTGCCTAAACTTATAAGGTGTCGCGCAACTTCGAAATTCATTGCTTACACTTGAGTTTAATGATTCGTAAGTGCATCTGCAAATATACTGGGGCCGGATTCACAAAACTCACTTACGGGAAAATTTTCGCGTAGGAGAAATTTTTCTGCGTAAGTGGATTCACGAAGCGAAGAAAACGTCGTAAGAGGACGTGGTTCTGACATCGGCCGCTGCTATAGCGAGCGCTGGGGTTGCCGATTAATATGTCAGCGATAGTGATGCATTTGCGACGTAGGCGAAAAAGGCTCGTAAGTGGATTCACGAAGCGAAAATGGTCGCAAAAACAGCGTAGCTAAGCGGAAATCCTAAGAGTGGTCCGCAGCACTCTTACGAGCAACATGGTGGCGTTGGAACGGGCAACCGCGGCGGGTATTTGGGTGCCGTAGGTGATACTAAAAAAATTATGGCCACGTAAGATGGCTGATGATTGCCGCGTATGTACAAGGCTCACAGCCTTGAGGTTGCTGTTGCAATTCTCTCTTACGCATTGGACAATCTTGCCACTAGCACTTGTCCAGTAAGCTTGTTGTTGGAGTTATTAGAGGTGCCTATTGGGTATTTGCAGCAAAGTAACTTATGCATGCAAATGCTTGCGATTGGATGAAAAATGAAGAGTTGCGTGAATGGTGCTTGATGCCAAAATCGGTGCGGTGTATGGTCAATATTTTTTACCTTTTTTTTTTTTGTTGCGTCTCCCAATAAGGCGTACAAGCTGTGTTACCGTTGCAGCATTGGTCGCACATGTACTACCATAAAGGAACGGACAAAATTCTGTCGCACACTATTGGAATGGAAGTTGAACAGTAGGCTCCAGTCAGCCATTCACGAACTCCTTATGTCGTTTACAGCTTCTCTAGCTGCAGTGGTCTTTATTATTTCCCAGTAGGAACGCTCACCCAAATGCACCTTCCGTTGTACATTATAGGCTGATTTACTGAAAACATATTGCTTCAACATATCCGCACATACAAGATACGTGTGATTTTGCGCATAAATCTAAGAAATGAATTGAGTTTAATAGACATTCACTGTCCGTAAAGGAAAATGAAAAGGTTTCGCTATGGCAAATACTTAGGACGGAATGCGAGCGCCTAAAATGCACGCGCAAGCCTGTGCTAATGCAGTGCAATATCACCTCGACTGCACTCGCGCATTTGACAATTAGTTTCTTTTTAATTGGACGTCAGAGTCTCAGCAAAAGGCCGCTTCGTCCCCTGAGGGCCTGAGGTGCGTATTGTGCCTGGAATGTTAGCCTAATCGAAGTTATCGCGTAGTGATATGCCGTGAGTCACATCCAAGCCTACGCTAGGCATCACAAATATCGTAGCAGACGACGACAGCAGACAACGGTTTGAGCGAGAGGCCAAGCATGTGAGTGGTTAGAACGAGGTAACTCTCTACAGCAGGCCATTTTATGACGTCACTAAAATGATGTCACTCACTTCTTTCACGGCGCATTTCTGTGGTGGTCGTCACATTATCCCCCTCGCACATAAGAGAATTTTTCATATCACCGTAAAGAACGCGTAAGTATTTTTTAAGAGCTCTCTTAAGGCGAAAAGAGCATCATGGCGACGTAAACATAGTATGTGGGTGTTGTTTCGTGGTAACGTTTCTTGCTTGAGCTCCTTTACGATTCCATGAGATGTGTTGTTAATGCCGTCGCTTTTTCGGTGCGTGAAAGTTTTGTGAAAACCATCGCCAGTGTCTCTACTTGAGCGGTGAACACTGTTGAAGCCGCTGCCTTTGTGCTCGTGAACAGGGAACCGCGGTCAGTGTGCCGCCGTGGATTCACATTTGGGAAGCCTGCATTGTGTGTTTGAAGACCGGTCAGTTCGTTTGCCTTGCTTTGTGGTCGTTTGTTTTTGTGGCGTACGCCGTTTCGCATCGACTGTGTTTGGGAGCGTTACTTCAAGGATAACTCCGTGTTTAGAAAGAAACGACCTAGGCGTGTGCGTAGGTGCTGTGTTGACACTTCGAAGTCTTTTGAAGAGGCAGAGACCATGGGGAAGCAGTACAACAGGTAACATAATTGTCGACTGCGCTAAGCTTTCCCTTTGTGCCCTTCCACACCGTCACTTTGCTTGCGTTAGCGGCTAATGTGCGGAACCTGAAATAACACACCGATACATTCTGTTGTGCATTTTTTATTTATTTTATTTTATTTATTTTATTTATTGACACTCTATGGAGTACAGGCCAAAACAGGAGTTTCCATATTAGGCACAAATGCAGTTGTTAATAAAAAATGCAAAGAGATTGTAGTTTCATTCACGGAACTTAAAAAAAACCATAAAAATTCAGAAAGAAAGGTAATGAAATAAGTGCACGAGGTGCTATTTTATGACACACATATCAACTTGCTCAGCAGAACACTCAACAAAACAATGCTTTCGAATATATAAATTGCTATTCCGACACTATTAAACGACATTAAGTACAATCGGTAAAATCGCTCAGCAAAGCCCTTTCAAGGATTTTAACCTCATTCAACGTTGCAACATCGTGCGGTAACCTGCTGCACGCATCGATAGCCTACACAATAAAGAAGTTTTTAAAAGATTGTGTGTTTTGTCTCAAAGGCTGTACGTAATGTCTGGGGCCACTGCGCGAAAGTGATGTGTCAATAATTAATGTTTTGGCTATTTCGGTTTCATATTTCCCATACAATATCTGGAAAGAAAACATTCAGGCTGTTGAAGCTCATTCTTTGCTGCACATTAGGAATCGATGCTGGCGCAGCGCTTTCAACGCCGTTACCGACTGCGTTCGTTGGAATAAGTTAAAAACAAATCGTAATGCCCTATTTTGGACGCGTTCACATTTAGCAATGTTTCTGCGTGTGTGCTGTTTCCATATCGGGCATGCGTATTCCAGCAATGGCGAAATTGTAGTCTTAAATGCTACAAGGTTTACCTCAGTTGTCGCATCACTTAGGTACGACGAAGCATATCCACGGTTTATTTTGTGACACTGTCAAAAGCGCAACGATTTCAGTGGCGGAAAAATTCGGCTTCAGCGCTTTCGGCATGGCGGTGGCTAAACAGCAATCGGGTATGTCAGAGGCGTCTGAAGTTCGCGCAGGCACGGAAAATTTCGTTTCGGCTATTGAGGAGCTTACAAGAGCAGTTGGCCAATGCAGCTCTCACGTCGCTGGTGATAAACGCTCTCTCCCTCTTAAGGCGCTTAGCACTCAATGTCCGGCATAACGTAATAAAAAAGAAGTAAAATAACTTGTGTAACGAAAGGAAGCTATGGAAGGCTCTTTCTGCGCGTGCGCACAAAAGCAAGAAAGAAAAAAAAAGGAGGGGGGTGAAGTCTCGCCTTTGATGATTTCTGGGGCTTAACCTCCGAAAACCGCTCAAGGATTATGATAGACGCCGTAGTGGAGGTCTCCGGAAATTTTGACCACCTGGGGTTCTTTAACGTGCTCTGAAATCGCACCGCACACGGGCCTCAACATTTCGCCTCCATCGAAATGCAGCTGCCGCGGCCGGGATTCGATCCCGCGACCCTCGAATCAGCAGCCGAATACCATATCCACTAGACCACCGTGGCGGGGCTTTGGACCCCTTTTTGTTACTTCCTAACTGCATACGCCGTCATTTACAGAAGCAGCACTTACTAACGTATTAAAGATACAAACACTACCTAAATTACCGAATTTTCTCAGTGTGTCATGAGAATAGCAGTAGTATTCAAAAATCTGATGACTAATTTATTCAAAGTGGGCCTATTTATAAGCATATGTATCTTTCGGTATGTCGGATTTATTGAAATCCATCCATGGCTTCAATTTGACACACCACGTGGAGGATGCATTTTTGCAACTTGTTTATCAAGCCGAACAGCTTTTATATGGCCTCAAAAGCTTCATCGATGTTTGTTCTCAGATTTTTTAGCGAAACAACAATTTACGTCGAGCTACAAGACATTATCATGCAAATAAGTGTACTGCGTACGAACGACCCGAATCAATTGCGAGGCAGTGCATATTCATCAAAATGCATCTGAAATGGCAGTGAAAGGAGCAAACCTTGAGTGACATCTGCCCACCTTTAATATTTTACCTTAATTGCGGCTTCATGATTCCGGTCCTGTTGTTCGGCGGCACCTGCCGGTGTCAGCATGGGTGTAATTGTTTGTTTTTTTTTTTCTTTTTGTTATCGTCGTTGTTAAAACGCTAGCGCACGGGTTCACGCGGACCACGCGGGCGTCCGCTGCAGCGCGACGTGCATAGGCACTGTAGCAGACGCCCGGAACAGGAAGATGAGGTGCAGCGAGGATCGATTCGCGATTATAACATAAGGGAGTAACAGTTAAGCGGCTCAGCGGGACAGCGGGCCCAGCGAATGAGCGGAGAGGACAGCGGAGCGCATGACGAAAAGAAGAGTAATAGCTGAGCGATGCCCTGCGCTTGTTTCAGCGGAACGTTCTGCGGCGCCACCTGTTGAACAATGTTGAAGTTACTGTCGATCGAGCAGAGGTTTTACCTGTCGAATAAATTGAAGTTACTGCGAAAAGGATATCGCAAAAGTCATTTTTCATTAGATCACAGGTGTTATGTGGAAACACATCTTCGTTTTTGCTACATGACATGACGACACGCCGTCGCCGCTTGTGTTCGGGGCTGCCATCTTGGAAAACGCTCGTACGCTGGCCCTGCTGCGTACGCTCCGCTGAAGAGACGAAATGAGCGAGGGAGCGGCTCGCTCCGTAAATGCGCTGGCTGTCCCAGCGTGCCACGCACGCGCAGGTGGCGTCTCCGCTCGTTCGCTGGGCCCGCTGGCCCGCTGAGCCGCTTAGCTATTACTCTCTATAAACTCGACACCAGACGCTTTGAGTGCTGTTGAGGCTATCATGTGACCACACATCTTTCTTTTGTTGTCGTTCCGTCTGCTTTCACGTTTCCTCCTTGCCCTCAATAGTGTCGAATAGGTTAAATGCGCACCATTCCTATCGCATGCCTTGTCGTTAAGAGATTTCGTAGCTAAGAATATCGTCCGTAAGAGAAAGCTTTGTGAATCCGGCCCCTGGTTCACATGCATGTAACATCGTTGCACGAATTGCTTCCAAGAAATCACACTATGCCGTTTTGCAGTTAGCACTTAAAGGAGTACTTACATGATTTTGCGGCGGTGCAAAATGTACATTTTTCGTTTTCTAGGCATGTATTTTTAACGCCCTCCACGCGCGGAAGCCAGGAAACACGTACAAAATATTTTAGCTTGGTTTTAAAGTTTTCGTCGAACAGCACAGCAAGCCAGCCCCAGCGCAATGGGCACTGCGATGACGTATGAGCACAGCCTTACAAAAATCGCTGAAATCGCTGTCAGAGCCGCTGGACTACCGTGAAATTGTCGTTGTTTGCGTGCCCCACGTGTAACTAACCACAGACGACAGAGTTGCAGCGACGCTATCACGAATTGCTGTCCCTACGTGACTTAGACGTACGTCCGACTCTGTTGACATGTCACTAGGAAACCGCCCCCTCGAAATCGAAACCGAATGTGGGCTTTTAAGGGAGCCGTATTAAAGATATATTCATTGCGTTGCGAGGCACCATGATACTCTTTTTGGGGTTTTCCACGCCAGTGCTTTCGCTTACAGCAACAATACGAGAATGTCAAAAATTCCTGCCAGTACTCCTTTAAGGTTGCTGTTATTTCACCGCTACTACGTCTACGTCCGTTGCTGGGGGGCAGGCGGATGCTGAGAGGATTAGTATATGTAGCACATATGTTTGCCAAAGGACGAAAACTTATTTGCATTGCAACGAGGTCGCCACCGTATTTATTTTAGTATGGCGTGGGGAGGGGTCACTAAGTGGCGACGGTAATGCGAGACTCTCATGAAATGACATTATCTCGAGGCGGATTAATTGGACATTAGCGGTGCTTGTGCACAGACGACTTCGGTTGCCCTTCGACCCCTTCCGAAGAAAACCGGTGGGAGATCGCTTTTCGAGCAGGAAGCCTCCTATTTTATGCTTCCCTACCAGCGTCCCCACTCAGATTCGTCGAACAGCGTAGAAGCGGCGCTTCGAGTCCGCATTGTAAGTGCGAACAGTAGGGCACCGTTCTGTGTGCACTGACCACGAGTGGACCGTAAGCTTCTGTGTTGTCGACGTCCACTCGGCGCCGATGTGAACAGGTTAATAGCGCACACAGCTTTGTTATTGCAGGCAGAGCGGGACCGCCGCGTCTCGGTCACTTACGGCCTCTCAGTGAAGTAAGACAAAGGAAGCTGCCGAGTCAGTCGGCGACCATGGGAAAGTGTTTGGTCGTCTCTCTCCCGTGCACTAATAACAGCCAGTATATTTGAGGGCTGAGAGAAAAATGCAGTGCTTGAGTAATGGTCTGCAAGCACGCTGCAGTTCCACAGACAGCGAATCAGGGGAAACAAGAGCGTATTTAAGCGCTGAGAATTGATGGGCACAGCGGTCTAGTCGCTTGCCTGACATGACATAGAAGCCGATCATCGCGCGTCACTTCGAAGCCAGCGTGGCTTTGTATTGGCTGGCCACGTAACCTGTTTCGTCTAGTTGAGACGCGTGCGTACCGTCTGCAACGTAGGCATCGGGGCTTCGTCTCGAGTTAGCTCAACCTGCTCGAGATTGCCTTCAAGCACTAGCTGCCGGAAACATCGGCGCTGGAACTCCGTCGACATCGAAGCTGTACCAGATCTACGGACTTCTCGCACCCGATCGTCGAGGACCCGTCAACGCTACCGGTCATCTTCACGTATGCCATAATATTTTTATGCGTGTACCTGAAGTCTCATTAGCTGTTGTATATCAGGTTGCTGTATATTGTTCACATTACCCTACTTGCTTTCTCAATTGCTTATTTTCCTTAGTTGTTTCTTTTCCGATGCGTGTATTTTGTACAGCTCCTTGATCGCTGTTAAGAGCTTAATTGTTAATCGGTTGAAGTGTTGCTTGCCTTGTATTCTTTCTGCTACCGTATCGCTACAGATTAAACTGTGTTTTGTTTTCCCAAACTGCTGTCATTCCATTCGTCGACTTCGCTCATGTGACACTTGAATGATAGCCCCGTAACAGCGACTTAGGAGGACCAACAAGATCGCTCCGTCGCCTCAACTGCAGGTGCGCTGTGTGTCAGGGGGCAGATCGGAGATCGTTGTTTGCGAACGCAAGCAGGGTTGTTCGCTTCTCACGGCAAGCCATTGGCCGCGGTCATGCTCACCTCGTAAGCAGCGAGGCGCTGCCGCAATTTTGCATTACCAAGTTTTCTTCGCACGTCACGCGTCTACGCCCGTGAAAAAAAGATTTCAGTCTTATTTATTTGAAGAATAAAAACATGTCGTTTTGCAATATATTATCAAAAAGAAGACGATAAAAACCCGTCAATTTTTGGCATGTTCACCTCTTGCCCATTGGCTGCTCTCGCCCTCTCCTTCTCGCATATTTCAGTGGCCACCCTGTCATGAAACAGTTCCCACTCAAACAAAGAAGAGTTACCAATCCTGGAAGCCTGCGCCGCACTCAGTCAGCCCAAATCCGCAGCGCGCACAACGAAAGCCGCGCCCCCACTTCGTGACATTGCAGCGAGCGAACGCGTACTGTTCCGAACAAGGATCTCCGATCGTGCCTTCTTGTGGCCACTAAGCGGCTGGTGAGGGGCGCGGAGGATCAAGCTGACGCTCGTAGTTGAATGCGGCTGCGATCGTTGGCGCCGACTGCCTGCTGCAGCAATGATCCGCAATGATCGCCCCTGTAGACTGTCGGAACTTGACTGCACATAATTGGAGCTACCAATCACGTTTATTCACGCTAAACGGCAGCCAACTGAAAACACGGCGGCGAGAAAAGGATCACACGATTTTTGAGTTGTTCAGTCTCTCCGCGCCATTGACACCTGGTGCACGAACGCGTGGAGTACGTGCGTGCGTACGTGCGTGAAGTTTTTGATGACATATACAAAAGCAGGGGCTCAGTTCCGGAACGTTGGTTAGTGGGGCAGCGCCGGGAAACTTGCAACTTGCGTCGCATATTTATTGTTCTAATAGCTTGATGTGCAAGAAATGCATATGGCATGATTTTCAGGAGACGCGCAGCTGTGCTTTGCAGCGCTTAAAATGATGTGTATACCCTCAAAACGTACCGTCGATTCACTCTTGCGAATAATCGGTTTCTTTCGTGAACAGCAATACTACAAGCAAAATGCATAGATCATGCTGTCTCGTGGGAGCATGCTGCACTTGTCGTTAAAAAATCTGTTTAAGAAGCGCGTGTCATAAATCTCTCAACACATTTGTCGCAGGGAAAGTACTCTTGGTACTTTTGCCAGCAGGAAAACTATGAAACTTGTTTTATTACTTTTACCGCGCTCTAATGAGATAACGTGTTGCTTTTATAGGCCGACCCTTTATTGCCTGTTTCCAGGCGCGCCCGCTAGGTGGGGAGAGTTTTGTTGAAATAGCGATGCTGCGGGATACTGTCACGTGACCGTGACGACGATGGACGCAAAATCACGCCGTTAAAGGTCGAGCTCTTTATTAGACGTTCTTGTGCTCTGAAAGGCCAATTTTGCTCCAAGCAGCAAATTCGTCGCAAAACAGAGTGCACAGGTGGTCCACATGAATTGCGTTGGTTTAGGCCATGCAGAAATACTGAATAGGAACTACGGAGTGTCGCATGCTCGCAGCAGCGCTTCAGATAAAGCTGTTTGGATTGTTAAAACCCGCAGAGTTTTCTTTTTTGTTACCTTGTAAACATGAGGGGAAGCACCGTCCGCTCATTCCTTGCGGAGAAGTATGCATATGCTGAACTGGCAGATGTAGAAATATAAGCTTGTGGGAGCACCGAAGTTCATTGAAAGGCGCAAGGCTGGCGTTTTGCTGTAAGTGTTGCAGGTGCATGTGGGCTTTTAGTGAGGCTGATCTGCTTTTCTAGCAAAAAAAAAAAGATATTCGACCGCGAGAGCTCTATAGCAGAAACATACCGCGTAAGAAACGGATTCTCTTAGGCATGTAAATGCAGTTTCACTTTAGGAATTCAAAGTAAGCTTATTGGAAATGTCATATAGGCATGCATTTTTCACATTTTTGACGACGAGTTATTTTGAATATTTTTTCAGTACTCGTGTTATCCGCGTGCTTCCTTTTGCTGGTGGCCGTTCTACTCGTTCTTCACGTAAGTGATATCGCGGTTTCGTGTTTCCTGCTCGCGTGAACCCTTCTCTGCCGTGTTCCTGGATGGCGCCACTATTACGTAAAACTTGTTGGGCTCGGAAAGCCAGGACAGGGCACCGCACTTGCCGTCTATCTCGGTCCGGGCCCGGCACATGTTGATGTATACCCATCCGAATCCGGCCCTGTAAAGCAAAGGCGAGACCTGGGCCCCGCTCGAGCCTAAAAGAAAAAGAAATAAATTCGCTTTCCGAGCCCGGAATGGTCCGAGAGCCACTCAGGCACGATTGAGGTCTGAAAATACCTTCGAGAGAAGAGCAATTCAACTTGCTGTAATGGCAAGTTGAATCGCGCATGCTTCACTAAAAAGTGTAATTCCACTTTGAAGAATTCATTGTAAGAAAGAGCGTATATCCTTGCGGAAAACGTTCAGCACACAAATGGGTACGAAAAATGTTTTTTTCGGGAATGTCCGTGCCTTTTCTTGATTGTTTTTTTTTCTACCAATACAGATGAGCACCGCGTCAGGAAATTCTGGTAGCGGACATTGTAAGAGACAAAATTATTCGTAGCACGGGCCTATTTTCGATAAAGAGCACGATGTCAACAGGTGGGCCAAAGAAACGGACGCTAGTTTTGTTGCACTGCTTAGTGGAATTTCAAGAGTGCTGTACCAGCAATGCAAATGGTACGCCCTCCTGTATTTGTAATACCTGTCCATTGTATAACATGGAGCCTTCCATAGCAAGAGAAATAGAGGATGGCAGCCAAATTTGTAACTTTTGCTGCAAATACACAAACGTGTGCGTACAAGTTAGGATGAACGGCGTGCGCTACCCAAGCCAGCCAGAGAAATTTACGATATTTTTTTAGTTCTCAACCGCAAGTGTACAGGCATGAAAACGTCGCAGCCATGTAGACACGCTCTCCGGAATACGCACTGCAGGCAGGGGCGCTCCGCACTCTGTCAGGCAAGCGAGTCCACGGAAACGTGCACATGCGAGTGTGTATGAAGCGTATCGGCCCGTATGGAGGCAACTCCACATAAGTGAGTATTTGCTGTCTCCTCAGTCGACGCATGGTGATCCTGGTGCATAACCAGTTATCTAAAAACACTGAAGATTACAGGGATGTAATCGTTGGTTCCTTCTCGATGAGAGCACCCCTCGCGTAGAAACAGGGAGACCTGTTGCGATTATACATAGTTTCGACGATGTACGTGCGCATGATTAGCATCTTCCTCTTCGGCGCTTGAAAACAGTGCAGAACGTTTCTTTTCCATCGACCACATGCGTGCAACCCATAGTATACTATACAGTTCGTGTAATGCTCTTTTTTCCCTCTGCAGCGGTAGGCCTACACACGCTTTCCTAACAAGATTGTGCCGCTACAAGGCAGCCATTGTTGTACACGGGAAAGACATCAAGAGGTGAACGAAGAGATTTCAATATTTTCGGGGTTCTTTCCAGTTTTGTGATCCCGGCAACATTAAGCTTTTCCGCGCTTAGCAGTCGGATGCATATAGTTCGTACCTCGAGGTAAGGGAACATGGCGTGGAAGACTGCCATTTTCAAGCCGGAGACCCGGCCAGTGGAAAGTATATATATATATACGTTGGCCTTCCGCGAAATTTCGCGAAATTAGTTTTCCCCCTTTGTCATTGCTCTTCCGAAGACAACATTGCATTTATTATAGCCCCTATAAAGGAACATTTGCAGTATAAAATAATGGCGAATGCAAAGGAAAGTAGAGAAGAAAATAAGAAGACATTAACTGCACAAGCGCCGGCTCCATAACTTGTAGCTCGGTCACTTTACAAAGTAGGTCACTTTACAAAGTAGCAGAGGAATATAATCACCAAGAGCTAGATCAGTACATAAAACTAGTCACAAGAGACATCCTCAATACAACAATACAGAGTCGCAAACCAAAGAACCTATATCGCGAAGAACACGGTTCCCTGAAACAACTCGCGGACAGAAACGACACGATAATAAAACCAGCGTACAAGAGTGGCAGCATAGTAATGTGGCCAATAGAAAGGTACAAGAACGAGGCAATCAAGAAGCTCACTAACAATGCACACTACCGAAAATTAGATTCCGACTCAACTGTGGAATACAGTAACAGGATACGATGTACGATAACAGATCTTTTAGACAGCGACTTAATCACGCAATCCAAGTATCGCTTCTTATTGCCTAATTATAAACAAGCAGGCCGTTTCTACCTTCTTCCTAAGATCCATAAGGTTAGCACATAACTACTTACCGCTGAAATACCAGGCAGACCTATAGTATCTAACACCACGACGGAATCATTATCGAAGTTTCTTAATTACCACATATCGAAGCCCACCCTTTCGTCTTTATTCAGGATACACCTCACTTCCTGCTGATTATGGAGTCTATTAACGAAATTCAAACACTCTCGGATCAGGCAGTTCTGGTAACATTGGATGTCACCTCCCTATACACGAATATACCTATCACAGAAGGAATCGAAGCGCTCTAGAAGGCAATACAGAATAGCAAGCGTGCACACGCCGCTCAAGTTTACGTCGCAATACTGAAATTAGTCCTCACACTTAATTACTTTGAATTTGACTCGACCAACTACCGACAAATTTTTGGCACTAGCATGGGAAATCCTTTTGCGCCGACCTACGCCAATATCTTCATGGGGCAACTAGAAGCACAGCTTTTGGAATCGTCGCCGCTAAAACCTCGCACCTACCTCAGTTACATAGACGATATCTTTATTATTTGGGAAAATGGTGTAAGTGCACTAAGCACATTGTTTGAGCATTTTAATAACTTTCATCCCAGCATTGAGTTTTCCATGCACCACTTTTCGAGTAAAATTGATTTCCTCGACACGACAGTATCCATCGAGAAAGGAAAATTAAAGACGGCACTTTACAGAAAGCCAACAGATAGCCAGCAATATATAGATTATAATGGTCATCACCCGCGACACTGCGAACAGGGGATATTTATAGGACAGGCGAGGCGCGTAAGAAGGATTTGTAGCAAGGACGCGGATTACGTTCACCACTTAAACAATTTAAAGGCAACCTTAGCTGAACGAAATCACGCGCACGGCGTTCTCAAAAAGGCATACAATGACGCGCGTAAAATAGATAGGACACCAGCACTAAAAAAAAAAAATGGAGGCCCTAAAGCGCAGGCCAACCAGCCGCTGGCATTCATAACAAATATTCCGATTCGCTTCCAAACATAAATAATATTCTTCGCAAATACTATCCAATACTAACAAACAACGATCCCCTTAGAAAATCGTTTCCGGAAATACTACGACTCACCTACCGCCGTAACAGATACCTTGGGGACCTGTTAGTACATGCCAAAGTAAACACTCAGCACACCTCCTGCGTAATAACTTGCTCCCGTCCCAGATGTAGGACTTGCAAGCATATTCAAAATGATCTTAAAGTTAAAAGAAAGGGAAGTTACTATGTCCACTATATAAAATCAAGCTTCACTTGCACTAGTTCAAGCGTTATTTACATGTTGGAATGTTAACTCTGTCACAAGCAACACATCGGCGAAACTGGTCAACCAATTAATGTTAGGTTAAACGGGCACCGCGCGGACACCGCGAATAACCTGCCGAAGGCAGTGGCGCAGCATTTTAATATGGCAGGTCGTAATTTCGATGAACTGAAACTCTACATACTTCAAGGAAACTTCCGCTCTCCGAGGGACAGAAAATACAGGGAATGGTTCAAAGGGCACCCTTGAGTCCATTAGATACGGAGGTTTACAAAGACGACAAAAGGTTCAGGTAAGTACAAGCTAACACTGTTTCTTCCCGAAAGTCTACTTTCAGGTGCGGACCCCCATCCAATCCGACAACGACGGCGTTAAGCAGTGTAGTTACATTTTTAGCAACAAGCTTTTCGGTGAAATGAACTGCAGGTGCCACGTGGCGCAGGTGGTGCGGTTTGGAAGAATGGGGGACACATGTGATAGGAACTGTTGTTCCGAGCGTTTGTTTCTTTCTTCATCCTGCTTTCTAGCGCTGAGCACACAATGTATTTCGAAGATAAGTACCACGAGCAGATTCTTTGGAAGCTTTCGTTCTTGCCATTTATATTAGTCACGGTAACACCTCTCACTCAACTTTCCCTACACCCTAACCCCCCTTTTTTCCCTTTTTCTTTTGTTTAGTGTTCGCACGCGCCGCTCTTCTCCTCTCCTTATGTGGACGGGGGAAAGCGACAACGGCGTACATAAACGAACGCTGGAGAAGGCAGTCGCCGGCCTGCCGAGGACAAGTCCTCTTGTCGAAACGTTTGCTCCTGCGACATTCCCTATTCTGAATCGTAATTCGCGAACTGTTCATTAGTGCACATAAAGTTTCTTCAAATAGCTTGTCCCACGTAAAACAGCGCTGTTTGAAGATTGATATTCAAGAAAGTTTGAAAATAGACTACTGCGGCAAAAAAGGCGAATTACACGTCAAGACACACAGAGGACGAGCGCTGTGTGATCAGCACTGGTCCTGCTTGCCTCTTCGCTAGTGAACGGTATCTCTTGGCGCTGTTTTCGAACACGCGTAAAAAAACTAGCCCAAAGATGCAATCATAGCGATGTTATACTGTATGTATACAAGCAACGTGTGCTGAACGATCTTAAGAATGTAGGAAGGAACAAGCCCAGCCCAACCGGAGCCCGCCACCTCAATCCTGGGTCCGACCCGGAGTCCGGTGCTTGAGCACTCGAGCCTGCCCCAGGCGCGCCGCTGCGAAGACTACATAACACCCGTCCCCTCCGTGGGTCGGGTCGAGCTCGCGCGTTCGGCTAGGCTGGAGCCCGTGCAGTGTTTATGCCAGGGACGCATAAGTTGCATGCGTAAAGGTACGTGAAAGTTCGAGACACGGGCGCTCTTTTAAAAACTCGATATTCTGCAGAAAGTAGAAGACGAAACACCTATAATGAACCGAGTCACGACGATGCTTTGGATCGGGTAAAGTGTCTGGCAGAATCGTGTTGCTGTACATTATACGTATACCAGCCGAGGTATACACTGCGAGCGCTCCGTTTCCGTTTCACATCCTCATCCGGGTACACTCAGCTGAAGCCAATTTATTCACTGGAGGACAAGGCAGAGTGTGAGCATACGACTGCTGGTTTATCTCGAAAGCGCAAAATTCGTGCCTATATTTGAAAGGCTGAAATTCCAGCTACTATAGCCGTTTAGTTAACTGCGCCAACTAATATTCTTGATGTCATCCGAAATTCTCGCCGCCTAACGGGCGCGCCTGGAAACAGGCGATCCAGGGTCGGCCTATGAAGGCAACACATCGCGTTACTATGGGCGATAGCCACCGCTGTGTAGTTCTTGTGTCGCCATGCGGCCATGCGGCCGAGCGCCAACCTTACGATGATAAAAGTCAAGTAAAAATACTACTGTCGTGCACAAAAATGTCTCATCGGGGTGGAAAGCCCGTTATTAATGTAGATCTATTTGTAGAGCATTGTTTAGGTGTGTGCGTAATTTAAATAATATATGGGCTTCTCAAATTGCAAATATCTACATTTGTCTGCAGGCAAGCGGTTTCATTAACTGGACGTATACGCGAAAGTTTTCTATGCCGACCATGGCATTACTGATGCTCAAAAAAGCGGAAGAAATATTCTCGCTGACTTGCCGTTCGGCGCGCTCGACGCAGTATAGCGAAGCGGTTTGAGACGAACATACGCACGGCTTTTGTTACGCAATGTATGCGGACAACATTGTGTTTTCAGTCAACATGGTACGCTGGGAGTTCATCTGTTCACAGGAAATATGGTAGCAACCGCAAACGGCGTTTGTTCCCGATTTTGTGGCACTCCACCTATAGACCTATTCCATGTTGGTAAACAGGTAGGCACCGTCGATATAACCAGGGCTTGTGTCGACGTCGCGGCGTTGAGGCCCCGCCCACCGCTTGCCGCGGCCCTGCACGGTCGCGCCACCGCCGCCGGCGAAGCGTGTGCGAAAGCTGCCTCCGAGCACGGGGCGTCGGAGCGCCGACGGCGTGTTTACAACAGTTTGCGAGTGGCAGCCGCGTGAGATTAAGTTGCGTTAGCTCTGCAGTAAGCGTTCAATGAATGTAGAAATGAATGTGCCGATGCCCAGCTATGATAAGATGTGAGAAACTGATTGAAAGGCATAAGCACCTTGCCACATGATGCGAATGATCGCGAGCTATCACGTCGGCGTATGCTTTAATTCGGCAACTAGCGCAAGGACTGAACCACTTGCAACAGCGAGACTTGTTTTAATACGACTTGAAGATGCCTCAGCTGAAATACTGTTTCGGACTAAAGCCTCTAATCCCTACACGAAATCCTTGCGCAAAAACAAATGTAACGGAATAGGTACTCAAGCATGCGATATTGGTGACGCTATAACCTATGTAAATACGGCTTTGATAACGCACACACACAAAAAAAGCAATAACGTGCCAAGGACAAGGCTCTCAAATAACCGCCAGCAAGGCGCATAACCGCGGCTTGCGGCTCTGCCCATACGCTCAGTTCCGATCGCGAAGGCGTGAAGTCCTGTAACGACGCGGCAAATTCCAAGCGTGTACTTCATTCGAGCAGTCTGACCATCGAAAAAAAAATTTCTAAGCGCATCATAACCACTACAGCATTGCCAAAGACACTTCTCGTGTGTATGCTATCGCAGCCGTAAGCAATTTGCAAAAGCGTCGCTGTTATCGGCTTTTCGCTCACGGCTACGTGAGTTAAGCTCATATATTTGTTCCATTTGAGTGAATGAAATTCGTATGACGTTTTTATAGCTTCCCCACTTCAATAATACACGGCGACCGCGATTATTTTTACACATCGAGCTAAGCATAACGTCGTACGCGCTTTGCGGTAAGCGTGATCGCTCTGTGTCCGCACTTTGTTTATGCCAAGAAACTTGGTGTCGAGCATTACTCTTGACAAACTTGTGACAATGCTAGTGCTCTCAAATGAAACAAGCCGCACTAATGCTAAATAATTACACATACACTTAGTCGTGACGAAAATGTTTGGCGCATATCCGATGCGCCAAACAGCCGGCATTACAGGTTCGTCCCTTTCCTTATGACAGACATAAGCAGGAAACCGATAAAAACCTATCGCACATGTCTTGTGCGTTGCTGAGCAACCAACCCACGGCGCAGGTCATCGGTGAACACATTTTTCTTCATTTCACGGCGGTGAGAAGCGCCCGCACCAGCGAAAACGCAGCGGCTGCTACGGTAGGCGCGCCGGCGGATGCCTAGCATGCGAAACCAAAACTCCCGATGACAGCGCCACCGCATCTTCGTGACGTAGGCTCGGTGGAATAGGTCTATAGGCACCGCACAGCTCCGATTTAATGCCACAATCCAGAAACCTCAGCACACCACTAAGCGATAGACCCGCTGTGACCTTGTATGTCATAGCTAATTTTGTTGAGAAGTGTTCGCACATAAGCAATGTTTTATTGAGTTGCACATAAGCAGCGCGGTAACAGTATAAAATGGAGCGCAGTTATCCTATAGTGCCCTCCCTGAAGACTAAGCGTATCTTAGTCAATGGCAGCTGCTCATGGGGATATGTCGGATGCAAAAATATCGCCGCTGGGGCCACTTCATGAAAGGAGGGTGCTTCAAGTTTGTCCTCCGCTTACAAACTTCGCGCTCCACACAAGAAAACGAGATAGCGCCGAGACGTTCACAGCTCTGTCTTGTATTCACAGAATGCATTTCTTCGTCGAACCCTAGGAGCGGTTCAGTCCCTTGCAATAGTCTCTTATATGCTATGGTGTCATCAAGTTAGTGATGCTTTAAAAAGTGGAAGAAATATTCTCTCACTGACTTACTTATTATAGGCGCATTCAACCCAGCACTTCACCAAAAGAGGGTGCTTCGGATTTGCTCTCCGCTTACGAAGGTTTCAAGCTGTACTAAGACAAGTGCTCTGAAAGATAACAGTTCGCTCGTTCCTTCGTTAGCCCACCCTATTCGTCCACATATCGAACTGTTTCAATAATCAACAACCTGACGTTAGCATCGAGGCATGTTGGCGTCCGGGCGTCACTTTATGACATTGCATAAAAATCAACGTCCGACGTTTCTTCCTCAAAGGTAAATGCATCACACGGGAACCAGTGCGTTCCGCTCTTCTGTGAGGTTCTTTATTTCACCACTTTATTGGAGCACTCCGTGCTTTAGAGGCCAGCACCTCGGACATCCGGACGGGGTCAACAAGGCTCAGTCCATGCAGGCGCCCTGGCAGGACTCAAGTGAGTGGAACTGGTTAGAACCTACCAAGCACCGCCGGGCCAGCAGCGATGTGCGAGACGCGTTCACACACCGCGCACTGCCTTCGGCTTGCATGTTGGCGAAGTATGGATATTTCAGGTGTTTTAGGCTGCATGCGCTGAGCTCCGGAACTCTGCAATGCTTCAGGTCCCCCTTGGCCACGCCCCGCTTCCCTTCACATACTCTTGAGCACTCGCGATGGGTCTTGAAAACGCCCTGGTGGCTCTGAGGGCAATTGCCGCGAGGAAACTCCCATGTCGTACAGGAACTACCGTCGAAGTACCAGAATGGACTCACGATGTCCTGGCTGTAAAGAAAGGATGCAGCGGGACGATGTTATCCCTACGTTTGAATGCACAGTTTAACACTTAATATAAACTTACATATTATTTTTCCTTAAAGCTCTTGCAACCTAATTCGCGAAGCTTCGTCCGTAAACGTTCTTCACCATTCACTTCGCCGGGCACTTTAGCCAGCTGCTTTAAATAGTGGCATGGGCTAGAATTTTGCATTAGGAACATTATACCGTCTATTTCTTTGTGAATACGCAGTTGGTCCCTCGTCATGCTACGTCAGGATGCTTTATGTTGTGTGCCTGAGCGAGATACATGAGCAGTTGCGCGGAGAGATTAAAGGAGAAAAGTTGTATACATCACGTATCAAAACTGAAACAGATCCGCTGTATTTCATTCTTGCTTTCCAGAATACTTCCAGTACTTTCGCATCCCCATAAGCTCCGCCAAATTGTTTCATTGTTTTTTCTGTGTGATCGCTTTTGGGCAATATTTTTCTGCTTTTATTGTGAGCGCGCAACCACTGAGCTGGAAAATAAACTAATCAACAGCGTTTTAATGCCAACTTTCCCAAAGGGTGACTTAGTCGTTTGCTCGCGTGCGCAGCAATTAATGCGCGGTGGGAGTTCAATAAAGCGCGGAAGTTGCTTTCGAAATGCGGTGTTGCTTGGGCTTCCACTGCCGTAGCTTCTGAGATAAGCCGTGATCACAGAAATTCGTTGTACAGCTTCAGTGATTTTTACAGCTTACTCCACATTTAGTGCGCCACATAGTCTCCGGGACAGTGCTTTCGGGTCCTTCTGTATATGGCAGAGGCCACAGTAGATGATCTAATATATAGCGACATCTAGTTTTTAACAGATAGGTTAACAAACTATTTCCGCTATTCAGAAATAAAAAAGACAAAGTAGTCTTTGACGGCTTCACATGGGCCATTTTTTCTGTCACCGGATTTTAGTATGAGATCGCTCTGCAGGAGAGCTAAAGGGGCTAACGCCAATGGGGTGCTTTTTAAGCGACTCTACCCCTTCGGAGTTTAGAATGGGTGGGCGGGCGTATATCAAGAACGATGTTCCCATGAAATGGAGAGGTCATGGAAGAACCCCCTGGTTTTATAGTTGTTGGCCCTGGGCGCATGAGTGCACCAGGTGCCTAATTAATTTTCTAATGCTGAGAACGGCGCTGCGGCGTGGCGCTCTGAGGAATCGTAGTAACTGCCGTGATTCTTGAGATAAAAACAGGTGGCCATGTTTGCTACGCTTTCCGAAGGCAAAGAGAGACGCTTTGCACTCTTCCACAGTTGTTATGAAACTTGTAGAGCAAGTTGGCAACCATGTAGCCTGTATAAATGTAGTCTCCTGTCCGCTTTACACGGAAGCGAGCCTGCAAATACATTTATGATGAGTGATGAGTAGGCACAGATATGCAGTCTCGAACTCAAGGGCTCTTGAAACGGTTTTCTGATATTGTGTCACTGCCTGGACTACGTCATAATCAAATCATTTCTACCATGAGTAAGCAAAGCACCTTGCACCAAGGCCGCTTTGGGCTGGTTTGTGTAGCCTTCGCCCTTAGCTCTGATGTTTCTCTTCAACTCCCTTAGCTGTGGGCTGCGCGCTAGCGACGGCTGCGCTTCCCATGGCAGCCGCCGAAGCACGGCCTCAGTAGTGATGTGGCATCGCGATGTTGCTGCTGAGACCCGCCGGCCTGTGCAGTGCCAGCCTCTCTAGTAATGGCCGGCGATGCGAGAGCGCACCTCCAGAAGCCGTGTCGATGCTATTGGCTAGCCACAAATGATTCTTTCGGTGTTGCGACGTTTGTCGGGGAAACTGGATTACATCGGTCGTATCTGGCCCATTGCATTACGAATGGGCAAAGGTGATTGAAAACTCGAGGTTTATTTATTTATTTATTTATTTATTTATTTTACACGGCTGTCTCGAAGACGAGACATAGCAGGAGTTGGTACATTGGTTAGTAGATGAAACAACATACAATGCATTTTACAAGCATCACGAAATGTGGTTAGGCAATGCTTCTACAAACTGATCACTTTGTTTTTCCCGCAAGGAACGATCTAGGCGGTTCCAAATTCGACAACGCTTGGGAAAAAAAGAATACTTGAAACATTTTACAAACGGCTGAAACGGAACAATATTAAGTGGGTGGGATCGGCGCGTGGCACACTCAACGGAATAACTAAATGAAATCGGCCCTTGAACGCAACTTCGACCATGTACAATTTTGTGCAGCAAATTGATACGCTCGAGTTTGCGTCGACGAGACAGCGCTTCTGACGATAAAGCACATGCGTGAGAAGAAGGAGAAAAATTGCGGTCATATCGGCGACAAATTAATCCATGTTGCTTTCTTTTGTGTAGCCTCAAGCCTCTTTATATCAAGTGCTGTGTAAGGCGACCACACAACCGAGGCATACTCTAGTAATGGCCTGACGAGGGATTTATAAGCGGTCAATTTGCATTCCCTGGTAGTATGCTTGAGGGTTCGTTTTAAGTATCTCAGTTTCCTTAGTTCCCTGGCGCAGGTGGTCTCAATATGAAGATGCTACTTTAGGTTTTGAGTGAATGTAATTCCAAGATATTTGAAGGTAGGGACAGAATTAAGGTAGTGCCCATTGCAACGATAATAAAAAACTAGCAGCTGCTTTTTATTAGTAAAGGCCATTTGTACAGTCTTTTTGTAGTTAATACTCATTTTCCACGTGGTGCTCCAAGCACAAAAGGACTAAAATACATTGTTAAGGACCTCTTGATCACGTTTATTCGTTACGCTGGTTTAAAGCACGCAATCATCAGCGTATAATCGCATTTTCACTGGTGTGTTCTTAGTGATCTGTGTGACATCATTAATGTAAATAATGAACAGCAAGGGCCCAAGGACTGAGCCTTGCGGTACACCGGAGGTAACCATAGCCGACGATGACTGTGGATGATTCAAAGTAGCAAACTGAGATCTGAAGCGTAACCAATCAGCTATCCAGCCAAGTATTTTGTCATCACTTATAATTGTACTGAGCCTAAAAAGAAGCTTTGTGTGGCACACCATATCAAATGCTTTGCTATAATCAATGAATATGGCCTCAACCTGCCCTCGATTATTCAAAGCTGTGGCAATGTCATCAGTGAATTCAATGAGTTGAGTAGTTATAGGAAAACCAGAGCGGACACCATGTTGATTCCGCGACAGTGTGTTGTTGTCATTGAGGTATTGAATAATATGTTTATGAATTATGCGCTCTAGGAGTTTGCAACACGTACACGTTAATGAAATAGGCCTGTAGGTTGGAAATGAGTTGCTTATTCCCCGACTTATTCCATCCTTAACAATCTGTATGCTTAAATCCTTGTAGGAAAATGCACATTTAACGAGAGCGCTGATGCTAGTCCGCTAAAAATGAGGACTTGAGCTACGGGCGCAATGCATTTTTACAAAATCACCAAAACCGTTCCAGGGTCCTTTTAAGAACTACCAGTGTGTGTTCTGAGCAGGTATCAGTAACCTGGTGAATCTGTCACTTTTGTTCCGCGATGGATGTATCAAGGCCTCGCTGTGTGACAGGCACTCACTGCATGATTTTCGCTTGCAGGTAAAGAAGTGCAAATTAAGGAATTTTTGTAAACTTTCTGAAATTCGCCTTTGTGCAAACTTCAAGAGAGTTCTCTTAAAATTACCCTGTTTTATGCGCTACCGCGAAAGCATTTGTGTTCCAATATATGAATCGAATTTAACGCTCAGTGCGCTATTGTCGTACTCGGATCTGGGACTGTCAACACACAGACGGATCCCCTGTGGAACAGCAACTGCACTTTTGACCTTGGTTGGAAAAAAAAAACGAAATTATTTTGTAAGAAGTCGCCTAGAGCGATTCTCCACGCTGTGCGAAAGTATGCGCACATAATACTGAAGCCCAGATGACCAAATTTTCGATCGGCTCATCTTTGTTTCTAGAACAAACTTGTTAATCTTATTTTCATGTAAAGGCGTGTATTTTCGAACCATCAGCGCATTGAGTAAACAGTGCTGTGGCTAGACTGCTTAATTTAAGGAACAATTATTTTCCAGAAAGGTAGAAAAGCGTAAAGACGCTACAGCCGCAGCACAACGGAGTCTTTAGAATTACTTGTACGTTTTTACGATGCGAATATGAACTAGCTCCCCAGCCACGTCATAGTCGCGCGACCACGAGAGGAATAAATATTCAAAAACAGCCGGGCGGCGCCGGCAAGCCACCCATTCCGTCGCAGCGGACAGAACTACACATGCGGTACGCGAGAGTCAGCTAACAAAAACTCTCAGACCCCTTCTCCACCGATTTCTGTCACTGTAACGAGCCCGTCATAGCTTACGCTGCCGAAAGGGGTGCACTTATGCGTCATTTCGTGTGTATGAGCGTACAATGCCAGCCGACAGCTGAGAACGCTCAAATCGGTCGGTTCCCGAGGTGAAGATATCCGTAAGAATGGTGGACGAGTAACACGTTCTTCCGATCAGCAGCCGACTGCCTTAACCGTTACACCACCGTGGCGGTGCACGTTTTATGCGAGCGGCCTCGTCACTTTCTTCGTGCATGCACCGCACACCTTCCGACAAGCGTGGACGATGCGGCGATGACTCTTGTTCGCTCGCCGAATACTTTGCTGACCTGAACAACAGGTTCTTTTGCAGCTAAGACACACACAGGTAATGCTTGCAACGCGAAAAAAAAAAACGTGTCTGAACAAGCTGTGACGCTCAAGACGTCGTACTCTTCGCGGCCGGTATCACGTGATGTCGTTTTGTACGTCACGGAGAGCTTCCGGTAGATGGCGCCACGGTATGTCCTCGAGGCCAATAGTTGTGTGGCTTTGTATCGGCTGACGGCTTAACCTTAGCCAAATGACTAGCTGTAACGAGTAATGTCGTACCTACGTCTGGAATGTACTCGTCTGGCTCCGCCTCCAGTTTACCTCAACCTACTGGAGCTCGCGTACAAGCACTGATCGACTACCAGAAACATGAACGCTGCAATCAATCCGATGTCAGAACCCGTGGCCACCTTTCGTATCTTCTCATCGGAGACTTGTCCACCGCGGACGGTCAACCAGCGCATACCATCACTTGTTTATTTGCTTGGACTTTGCTCAGATTAGCTGCGTCTAAGAATCTCCCTTTAAATGTGAGCTTTCATTGATCGCCTATATCATACATCTGTCATGAGTAAGAGGGGCCCATAAACACAGGCCACTAGGCCAAACGGAGAGATCGGCGAAGTGGCGCGGCAAAGCACGCGCAGTGGACACGTCGGTGTTCACAATTGGATGTCAGCGGGCTCGCGGCACGCGACCCGAGGAGAGATCGGTGTTCGGGAAGGCTGAGCTGGCATTCTCTGCGCGGCACCGGTCGACGAAGGGTGTCTGGCCAGCTACGGTCTGGTGACGAGGAGACGAGGGCGTCGGGCTCCGGGGTGCCGTCGATCTGGCTTACGATCGAGCACGGACTTCGGAGTGGCAGCGGCCGAACTTCAGCAGTTCCCGGCGTACCCGCAGCGCTCCACCTTCGCCGGCAGAACGGGACGACCGGCAGAAGAATCGCTGCAGAGGGCCGGTCTTGGTTGGAGACCGAACATCACATGTGAGGAGGCCTAGGCTGGGCTAGGCCTAAGCGGTGACTCGCCACATCACAGGCGAAGCAAGGCGGCGGACGAGGACGGACCTTGCGTGAGTGGCGGCCACCACCAGCAGCGTCTGTCGACGACAGCGACGCGACACGACACACCAAGAGAGATCACCGACTTCGAACCGCACCGCAACGAATTCAATGTAAGCGTATCCTACTTCAGCGTGAGCAACGGCCGCGGACAGAGTGTTGAGAGACTCCCGTTGGAACTGCGCCCAACGCGGAGGGTTTGTAGGCTATGATAGGTTGTTAACTTAGTTTGTTTTTCCCTGGTTCTTCTTTGGTGTGCGGTGTGATGTTTGTTCATCCATTTCATGTCTTTGTGTTCCTTTTTATAAAGTAACATTTGTTGTTTTTTGTTAACGCTTCACGCCTCTCGCCTCCGTCACTCTCTCTCAATCCATCGGAGCAAGCGCTCCCGAGATCCTCACCCACAAACTCGTGACAAATAATTGGCGAGCCTTTGCCAGGATTAACATCTCCAGGCCCAGTCACGAATGATCGTCGGGGGTTGCGAAGATGGATTTGGAGCGTTTGGCGGCGATAGCTAAGAGTAGAAACCTGTCAGGAAAGGAGGTGCTGAGGTTATTTGAAGATGCCCAGAAAGAACGGGAGCGAGAGCATGAAGCAAGGGTAGCTCTACTAAAACAACAGATAGCTGAGGCCGAAGGGAAGCTGATGTACCGGAAAAGGGAGGAGACATCATGTGTAAATTTGCCAGTAGTGCAATCAGTCGAAATCGGTAAACATGAGGCGGAAGTTATCGAAATTCCTGAAATTCAGGCGAGTCAGGAGATCGTCTCGGTGGAGTCGGAGGAGTGCGGCGCGGTTACCGCAAGTCTAGAGGAGCTCGAGTCGAAGGTTGAGGATGCGGGCGTAGGCGCCCAAGAGTTTATTGAGGATGCGGGCGTAGGCGCCAAAGAGTTTATTGATGATGCGGGCGTAGGCGCCCAAGAGCTGTTGAGCGCAGCGGAGGAGAAAGCGCACCCACTGCTGGTGCAGGAGGACAACGTAGAGTGCATTGCAGGTCGCTGCAAGCACATACTTGACGGAGGGCGTATTGCAGGTTGCTGCAAATGGAGTTTTGACGGGGTTTGTTCCGATGTGTGCCCCACAGTGAAGGACGTGACATCGAGTCATGATCCGTGCGAAAATGGTGCCGTGCTCGAGAGCGAGCACAGTGAAGGTGAAGTCCGCGATCGTAGCGGCACAAGTGGGAGTGAGGAAGTCAAACTTGAGGAAAAGGCAGACGCGGACGCTGCCAACCAAGGACTTGACGCTAAGACGCGTCAAAGAGCACGAGTTCAAAAGAAGCGGAAAGTGAGCGGACGCGGCAAGGCTAATGAGAGTCGAGCATGTAGACAAGTCGTGCGCCGCAAGCATTCAATGAGCATTATGATGCCAAAGCGCAGGGGACTGCGATCGCGACAGTGGGAGAGAATATGGAAGGGGCGAGTCAGGCTGAAAGAGCACAAACGCAGCACCCACACAAGGGGTTCGCGAGCGCGTGCAGGAGGGGGACGCGCGAGAGAGAGTGTTTTCAAGGCGCGTTTTCGTTGGAAAGAGGACAAACGCAGGCGTTGCACAAGGTTGTCGCGACGGTGCGCAGCAAGGAGCCGCGCGACAGAGAATTGTTTGATGAGGCGCTTGACACAGAAGGATACCAAATGCAGCGGCCGCACCAGGCGTCCGCGAGGCAAGGTAGCAAAGAAACGCCGGAGAAGGGTTGGCAATGCTAACAAACGCCGCCGCCGTGGCGAGCGTTTGAGGCGACGAGCACATGCAAGGAGGCGCACGAGAGAGTTGCGCAAGACGCCGCATGGGCGAAAAACCGGGATTAAGGCAGAGAGGTTTTTTCTGTGGCCGTTAAAGAAAAAGGAACGCGTTTCTATTATCTGATGGCCTTTCACGGAAAGGGATCTCGGCAAGGTAATCAAGTAGATAGACTGGAAAAAAAAAAAATTGACCAGAAAGTTAGAAGAGACACAAGCATGATAGTAGAGCTGGAGAAAGTGCAGAACAGAGAAGTTAATAGTTTAAAGTAAAGGAGCAACATCAAAAGATGACATAGGAGTAAGAAAGAGAAGGAAAACGAAGCATGAGGTGTCATTGAATATCGGTTTCTGAAAGGAAATAGACACAAGGAAACAGTAGAACAGCTAAAGTAGGCAGTGCTGAATAGAAAATTCAATAATTTAAAGAGATAGGGAAACTATTGTCTTTGCTAAAAGTGTGTAGAGAAGTGGTGATTTAAAAGGACCAAGAGCAGACGTTGGCATGGAAAAAAAAAACAGAGGTATTAAGGAATATTAGTTTGTGAAAGGAAAGAGAATGGGGATTGTCAAGTGTGGGAGGTAGAGGGGAAAGGAAAAATAGAGTGGAGCGAGCAATGCGGCAAGAGGCATACCATGGACTGTTGCAGCAAGGCAGTGTATATTGTGTTGGTAGCCAACGATTTGAGAGAAAGGGCAAGATGGTCGTGAGGTGATCCGTATAAACAAGAACGATGGGGAGATGAGAAGAGAGTGAGCAGTTAACCAGCTGAAGGGCAAGGAAAGAGAACGTGCTGATTTCCAAGCGAGGGCATAGGGGTAGTGTGAGACAATATCAAAAGCGGATAGAGCAGTGAGTAAGTCTGCATAGCAGGGAATATTGTAGTTTGGTATGTATAGTCGTGTATGCATAGTTGTGTATGTATAGTTATGCATAGTTGTGCGTATCAGATATAAGGCACAGAACAAGCCTTTAGAGATTTAGAGGTGTAGGGAAATGGTAAAAAGTATGTAGGGCCGACAATGCGATGGTGGTAAAATATGTATTAGTAATATTAGTCAATGATTTGGAGATAGAAAGAAGGGCTACAGGGCTGCATAGAAAGGTGCTGCAGTGATGACTTTGTATATCCATGTATATAGGTGTGTTGATATCGAAAGGGAGTATTGGTTAGCGGACTGGAAGTGAACTCAGTGAACATTGATGACTCTCGTGAAAACTGAACATTAACTTTTGTGCTAGGGCACATCAGGTTAAGTGATAAATATGTATAGTGATGCATTAGTGTTGTTTGTGGTGTTGTTTGTGAACATTGATGACTATCACGAAAAGTGAACTTCAAGTGAAGTGATCATGTACTAGTGCTGTGTGTGGTGTGACCAAAAGGTGTATGAAGGTGTGTCAGTGGATGCGCGAAGAGTGTGGTGGTGACCAGTGCTACAGTGAGCCGAAAAAATCAAGACATCACAAGTTTATTTTTCAAAAAGCAAGAAGATTTGGCAAAGCTCAGGAGGATTCAGAAGAGGAGGAGAAGCAGTTTTTTAAGAAAAAAACTCTTAAAAGGGGGGCCAATGTCATGAGTAAGAGGGGCCCATAAACACAGGCCACTAGGCCAAACGGAGAGATCGGCGAAGTGGCGCGGCAAAGCACGCGCAGTGGACACGTCGGTGTTCACAATTGGATGTCAGCGGGCTCGCGGCACGCGACCCGAGGAGAGATCGGTGTTCGGGAAGGCTGAGCTGGCATTCTCTGCGCGGCACCGGTCGACGAAGGGTGTCTGGCCAGCTACGGTCTGGTGACGAGGAGACGAGGGCGTCGGGCTCCGGGGTGCCGTCGATCTGGCTTACGATCGAGCACGGACTTCGGAGTGGCAGCGGCCGAACTTCAGCAGTTCCCGGCGTACCCGCAGCGCTCCACCTTCGCCGGCAGAACGGGACGACCGGCAGAAGAATCGCTGCAGAGGGCCGGTCTTGGTTGGAGACCGAACATCACATGTGAGGAGGCCTAGGCTGGGCTAGGCCTAAGCGGTGACTCGCCACATCACAGGCGAAGCAAGGCGGCGGACGAGGACGGACCTTGCGTGAGTGGCGGCCACCACCAGCAGCGTCTGTCGACGACAGCGACGCGACACGACACACCAAGAGAGATCACCGACTTCGAACCGCACCGCAACGAATTCAATGTAAGCGTATCCTACTTCAGCGTGAGCAACGGCCGCGGACAGAGTGTTGAGAGACTCCCGTTGGAACTGCGCCCAACGCGGAGGGTTTGTAGGCTATGATAGGTTGTTAACTTAGTTTGTTTTTCCCTGGTTCTTCTTTGGTGTGCGGTGTGATGTTTGTTCATCCATTTCATGTCTTTGTGTTCCTTTTTATAAAGTAACATTTGTTGTTTTTTGTTAACGCTTCACGCCTCTCGCCTCCGTCACTCTCTCTCAATCCATCGGAGCAAGCGCTCCCGAGATCCTCACCCACAAGCTCGTGACAACATCCTGTATAATTATTAATGCACCGAAACGTATGTTTGTTGTATTTCGTCAGATACAAGTCATCTCTTTGTGTTACCAGTCCGTGTGTGCTTTGGTAAGGAACTATGAAATCCTGCAATCATTCCATGTCACTAACTTTGCACTGACGACGTTATAGAGTGATAGGGTGTCACACTAGCCTTAGACACAATCGAACGGAACTCGACAGGGCGTGAACTCTCTTTTGTTGCCTTGCTCAGTGAAGCTCCGGCGCCCCGAAAACCTTCAAATTCTCCTTGAAAGAGCTTTTAGGTACTTGCAGCAATTTGCCAGCAATACGGCGGCGGTTCGCCGTACCACTTCATCTTGCGAAATCACGCAGTACCGTGCACAGGTCGATTTAAGTGAAAACGCAACAAAGCAGCACACTGACTAACAACTCTTTACAGTAGTTGGCCCCTTGCACCTTACAGCGCGATTGCCCAGGACAATCATCATCATCATCATCATCCTATCTTAGGTCCGCTGCAGGACGAAAGCCTCTCCCAACGATTTCCAATCCACCCTATCCTGAGCGAGTTGGTTCCACTTTATACCCGCAACCTCTTTAATTGCATCGCTCCATCTAAGCTTTTGCCTGCCTCTCTTTCGTTTTCCCTCTCTTGGTATCCATTCCGTCACTATCACTCTCCATCTGTTATCTTTCCTCCTCATGACATTTCCTGCCCAGGTCCCTCCTATTCAATTGATATATTAGCTACTCTGTTCCCTGGTCCATTCCACTCATTTTTTTTTATTTCTTAGCGTTACACCTATCATTCTTTTTCCATTGCACGTTGCGTGCTCCTTAATTTCATATCTAGTTTTTTCCGTTATCCACCACGTTTCTGCACCGTACGTTAGTACTGGGAGAATGGAGCGATTGAATAGTTTTCGATTAGTGACAGTGGCAATGCTTCGTCATGATTTCGGAATGCCTTCCGAATGCGCTCCAGCCCATCCTTATTCTACGGAGAATTTCTTTTCATGGGTAGGTGTTCCTGTTAGTAACCGTCCCAGGTACACGTATTGGTTAATGCATTCTTAGGGTTCATTGCTAATTTTAAATTCCTGTTCTTTGCTAGACTACTGAGTATAATTTTGGTCTTTTGCTACTCATTTTAGGTCCAGTTTTAATACTTTGCCGGTTTAGGTCATCAGTCGTGTCTTGTAATTTGCCACCATCACCACTAAAGAGCACAAGGTCGTCTGCAAACCTTACATTGCTGAGATATATTCCCTTTTCTTCCCAGTCTAGATGTTTAAATGTCCTTCCGCTATTACCGCCTTTGACGGCGACTTCCCACAGAAGCGAACGATGGTGAAGCCAGCTATAACTACTAAAATTAAAAGAAATATTTTAAAGGAATTGCTTCCTCCATTTTCATCGTGCTCTGGACTAACCTGGTGCACGGCATGAAGAGTGTGTTGTCCAGGCACCTGTTGGAGACACGGTCTGGTTTCATGCAGCTTTCGCGGCAGCGTTCCCAGCTGCTAAACCGATTAGAGCCGTGGTTGCACAGCTGAACTCCCCCGTCCGATGTCGGGACGCAAGCCCTCAGCTCCGGGTCGTAGTGGTACAGGGCCACCGGGTGCGAGCAGTAGGTGTAATAAAAGCGCCGGCACTCATCGCCCACCTGAGGAAAAAAAAGAATCGAAAGCTTGAGTGGTTATATCGTTAAGCAACGCAGTATTGCTTAGGAGACGGCAGAAATCGTGAATAAGCAGTTGCGTTCCTCGAAGCAAACAGCAACAATTACATTCCAGAAGGGCTGTTCAATGCAAAGCTTAGTGATGACTGAAATATGTAAGAAATACGTGAACCGCAATGTGGCGGGTGTGCGCGGATGATTTCTGATTTATGCGTATAATGTTTGCCCTGATTACCCGTGCACGCGTACTATGCATGTGAAGAGGGCGTGCTTTCTGATTAACGACGGTACAATGTTCACCATTCACGTCCAAATATTCCTACCACGTGGTCAATTTTAAAAAATGGCCTGCGAGGCTGCGATATATATAGTTGCGTGCCCCCGCTTCGCCTCACAATTTTTTTTTGCAATATGTGGAGGATTGCAAAAACATTCCCGTACTTATGACTCGTGACGTTTTAGTTTCTATGTGTGCAGCTATTTATGTGAAAGGCGGTTGTGGTAATCCGCTTCTTGCGCAACGCCACGACGTATCTGCTTCACAAACCGTATATAGGCAAGAGCTCATAAAAGGTCCGCATATTTTATTACATTCGGCAAGAAGTACTTAACGTTTAAAAATACCACTTGGATAAGTTTATAACAGCATTATTGCAGCTCAAAGCACTTCTATTGTCATGCTGGCCAATACAAGGCCACCGCTGTAAAGGCCGACCCGGCTGTCGTTTCGGCGTCATAGAGATGACGTCCCCTTCGTACATTGTTGACATCGCTCGCTTATGAAAAGCAACATCATTCAGGTGAAATCGCGCATTATAAGTGTTCAGTCGCGTTGATTCTCGGCATATGAGGGTCATTATTGTTATATGAAGCACTATTCCATCACTTCAGGACATTATAACCTCATAAAAAGCGGTAGGATGCGATCGAACATTTTGTAAGCAGTGTAGAAATGTGCTGGATATTTATTGCTGTTATAGGTGATAAGAGGGGCAGAGTATCGTGTGTTAGCATCAGACATAACGTTTAAGAATTAACATTTATAAAATGCAAGCTTTCGTTCGTAGTGTTTTTATATGGTATATCAGTATGTGCAAATAGATATGTGAAGAACGTAATTCTTTCATGTACATTTCTTCTCAAACAACTGAAAGAAAAGTACATGAACGCGATGTTACTTCTTAAATCCAGACTCGATCCCCTTTTTGGGGCTCTTTTTGTTTGTTTGTTTGTTTGTTTGTTTGTTGGTTTGTTTGTTTGTTTGTTGCAAATATAGACTATTGCTTCCCCTGTGATTCTGACAATACCCTGTTTGGAATGCACAGGTCGAGCGCGTGGGGGTCCTTTGTGGTGACAGCTGCAGTTTAATAGAAAGACAATTGGCGGGGTTTATATCGGCTTACAACATCGTGTGCTTTTTGTTTGTTTTGTTTGGGCACAGTAAGGGTTTCCCCCCTGCCGTAGGGATTGGCGGCGCCTTCTGTAATCGCGTGAACGGGTTACCAAATTTTCCCGTACCTTTACACTGCACCACGTTTTGACCGAAATGGCTTCACTCAGTGGGAGGTGTTTGAGAGGAAAAGGGGCCGCTGCAGCGAACCCCCCTTCCCTAGTGGGGAACCCTGCGCAGGCCTATGCCTCATACTGTGATATTCGTCCGTCAAGGAGCATTCTATTGACCTGGTAATGACGGGAAGCAATCGACGACTATGTGTCCGCCGTGACACCACCGTGTATTATAGCTGCTACAATCGTGACCTTCAGCCAACGCCACAAGGGACGATTCAGTTGAAAGGCACGTTGCTAATTCAGCATAATTCAGCATGAAATACCTCCGACGTCACATTTCTCATACTGCGCGCAAAACGAATGCAGGTGATCGTGAAACAACGAATGAAATGAGCCAGCGAATATTCAGTACTACCGTACGTGCAGCCCGCGCGCGTTCTGTCAAGGAACGCATGGGAACGATCAGCAGACTTCATTATTTAGCATACTTAGGACTGCTGGCTGAATAATCACTCTGTCTGTCTGTCTGTCTGTCTGTCTGTCTCTCTCTCTCTCTCTCTCTCTCTCTGTGTGTGTGTGTGTGTGTGTGTGTGTTGTAAAAGCGTGTAACTGCTTTATGGTCCTGTGCAAACACTGCATTTAGAACAAGATTATGCCAGTGGTTATTCTACAACAAAGCCACTAAGGATGCTTTGGAATACTTCATTAACTTGACTCCAATACTTGTCCTCATTTTCGAATATCCCACTAAGCAAAACAAAACCATGCATTACTTTCCCTTACAGAAGTCGCCCATCACCTACCAGTCGCCCATCAAATAACACGACCCTCATATTAGCTCTTACGTATCTGTCTTGCCCTGGTGACTTGCGCTGGCCCAAGTTCTGCGCTGACTTTCGGTCAGCGGATGTCATCCGTGCAGAATTATCGAGCCTGTTGTGATACTTGTTTGTATTTGAAGCATGTCCGAGAGGCTGCGCTTGCTGGGCGACACTGGGGGCCAGTACCAACACTTTATCATGTTGATCCCTGGGGACTTTGTACGAAGGGCGCGGACGGTGGTGTGCAGGGCGCCGTTCTTCCGGGACAAGATCGTGCGGAGCCAAGGGACCTCCTGGCGCATTTACCGTGGCCAAAACAGCAGCGATTACCAGACCAGCCAAGAGGATACCTATAAGAAAGTACCGAAGAGTGTTTCCGGGGGCCCCTTCCTGTGCCAACGTGGCCTCTGCTTCCAGTGTCAGGAGCGGCTGATGTTCGCGGCCAGACTCCTGGGTCATTGGTAATGTATTGTCGGCGGAAGCAGCGCTGCACTCAGCAGCATCAGTCGCTGCATCCGGCTGCCCCTGTAGCACGGGAGAAAAGGCAGCGCCGCTGCCGCCGCTAGAGTCTCCAGAATCTTGATGACATCCTGAGGCGCCACTGCGTGGATAGCCGTAAGAGGTGAAGGCCGGTTCCGGATATCTGGTTATAGGGACGGCGAGTGGGGAACTGGTCAGCGAAGGTAGCTTGTCTACAGTCGTAAGAAGTGGCGTAGGACGAGGTCTGGCGCCGAACGGAATGCTGAGATCGTAGTCGTACTCGTTCTCCATGGCGGTGACCACAGGGCTGTGCGTCTTCGTTGTTTTCACTATACTGGCGCGTACACCCCCGATGCACGTGGAAGCAGAATTAGGCGCGGTGGTGTAACATGTCAAAAGGTGCTGAATAATTATTTCTAAAATTCGTTGAGCAGGCATATTGATGGTCAGCGCGGAACACGAGGACAAAAAGAAGAAGGAAGGACACAAACCACAGCGTCTTTTTGTCCTCGTGTTTCGCGCTGACCATCAATATGCCTAACCAGTTCCAACTCGCCCACATGACCATCCTTCTACAGTTCATTGAGCACCTCCTGGAAACATATTTATGTCGTCGATCACAGCTCGACTCAACTTATAAGGTTGACCCATACCAGTGCGGGTTCTGAGAGAGTCGTTCAACAATTGGCCATCTAATTCGTATAGTGGGACATATTCTTGAAGCCTTCGTTCACAAGCAGTTTATTTTGCGTTTATTTCTTGACATAGAAGAGGTTTATGACACCACACGGCGGTTTGGAATACTCAGAAGCCTCTCACACGTTGAAATACGTGGTAATATGTTGAGTGTCATAAAGAGTTATTTGTGGAATCGCACGTTCCGTGTTCGTGTGGGTAATGCATGTCTGAGCCGTTCTTGCAGGAAATTAGAATACCACAGGTTGGAGTACGAAGTTGCACTCTCTTTATTGTAAAAATGAATTCCCTGCGTCTCTACATCCCACGAAGCATATTTTATTCAGTATATGTCGACGATGTACAAATAGGATTTACACCGGGTAACCTTGCCATCTGTGAGCGGCAGATTCAGCTAGTTCTGAACCAGGCGTCTAAATGGGCTGGTGAGAATGGGTTTAGGCTTAACCCCCAAAAAACCACCTGCGTTCTCTTTTCCAGAAAGGGTGGTCTGCACCCAGATTCCGAGACTGAGTTGCAAGGTGAACATGTAGCTGTAAAAAGACAACAGTAAATTTTAAGCGTGATTCTAGAAACGAAACTAACATTTGTGTCACAGATAAAATATCTGAAAAACAAGTGCATGAAGCCTATGAGTATCTTAAAAGTATTGTCATCCACTACATGGGACAGTGACACAAAATGTCTTTTGAATTTGTACAACAGTCTCATACGACCACGTCTACATGACGAAGCCACAGTATATCATTGCGACGCCTAGCGCATTAAAAATGTTGGACCCTGTCCACTATCTGGGTATCCTCCCTTCTACGGGTGCCTTTAGAACTAGCCCCTTAGAAAGCCTCTGTGTAGAATAGAACGAGTGGCCACTCCAGTTGCAGAGAACCTACCTGTCGTTTGTGTATTTTTTAACGTAAACGGAAAAAAATAACACCCAACATACACTACTATAAAGGATCTCAGAAGCTCCCAACTTTTCCAGAACCGTCCATCATTAAGACAGCCTATATTCATTGAGACGGCTTCCCGAAGAAATGGGTGTGTCACTCAACGAGCATAATGTTATGGCTCCTGCCGCGGAGCTCCCGCCGTGGCAGTGGCAGATGATAGAGTGTGATGTGTCTTTCGTGGATGTCACAAAGCATGCGCTGGTCACACATACCTGCATGCATTTCCTGGAATTACAGGATGGACACTCATGCCCGGAATACTTTACTGATGCTTCAAAATCTCACGATGACGTGTCTTAGGCATCGGTCGGCCCATCATTCGCTGCAGTTTGCTTCCTGCACCCAAACACTAGTATCTTCACTGTAGAGCTTTTGCGAACTGGCGGCCGCCAAACACATCAAACACGTAAATATACCTAAAGCATTCACATACACCGACTCGCTAAGCATTGTAAAGACATTGAAAACTTTAAGGAGGCAGAGAAACCATGTAATTGCATACCTTTATTCAACCTTCTGTACCCTCTATTCATCCGACCACCAAGTCGTGTTGTGCTGGATCTCCGGGCACAGCGAGATTGACAGTAATGAACTGGCTGACCATCTCGCCTCATCAGTTCACTATACACATGATGCGAATCCACCAATGCCTGTTCCTGTAATGGTCTTAAGCCTTGCATCAAGAAGAAAGTTAGAGCCTACTGACAGCGCATGTGGGGCAGTGAAACATACAATAATCTACACGTTATCAAGCCTCATCTCGCTCCTGGCTGCCAGTATCAAAGGCACGCCATACACAAGTAACATTTTGCAGACTCAGGATAGGATGTACACACAGCACACACACACATACTTATTATTCGGTGGGGATCAACCTCTCTTTGATAAATGTGTGGAACCACTCACCGTCCTTCACATCCTTCTAAAATGCCGAGAACTGGAGCCTCGGAGGAAAAGACATTTTCCATTAACATTACGACAGCATACACCACTCAATCCTCAAATGTTTTTAGGCAACGAACCCCTTTTTAAATATGAACCAGTCCTCGCGTTTTTTAAAGATATACATACCTTCTATATCATTTACCCAGGGGACCTGTGGCGCGGCCTCTGTACAGAGGCCCCTGCTGCGCAATCTTTACAAAACGCACGTGCCTCCCAGCCTTTGCCCACAAAGGCCTTGAGTAGGCGTTGTGCTATTTTTATACGCTTTATATTCTAGCACCATGGTCACTTGAGACACTCATGAGCCATAGTTCATTTCACACGCCACTGTCATCATTTTATTCCATATATGTTTTACGCTCTTATACCGCGATTTGTTTGGGCCCCATTACAGCCATGTACCATCCTATCATTAGAATCCACAGATCACGGAAAACATACCGTTCATTGACTTGGCGCTCTTTGGCCACACATCGCCCTTGCGCCAGAAAACACCAAACATCAATCAATCAATTTATAAGTTGTCGTGAAAGTGCAAAGTAAGTGCATCAGCAAATATGCGGGTTCACTTGTATGTAACAGCCTTGCACAAACTGGCTTCCGAAAAATTAGGCAATCCCATTTTGCAGTTTGCACATACGGCTGGTGTTATTTCACTGCTGCTAGGCCTACGTCCGCTGGTGGGGGCAGACAGTTGCTGAGAGGATTAGTATATGTAACAGATATGTTTGCCAAAGGACGAAAACTTATTTACGTTGCCGCCAGGTCGCCACCGTATTATTTTAGTATGATGGGGAGGGGAGCATTAAGTAGCGATGATAATGGGATGGTTTGTGAGAAACAAGAAAAATGACACTCTACGATGTGGCCTCAACCGCAGCAGAGAGGTAAATGCGAGACTTCGATGTATAACACAATCGTCACGTCGCCTCTGTTACAGGCGCGCTGTATGTCAGCATTCCAAGGGCTTTTAAATATATTTGCCTTAATCTTGTGGCCACTAAGCAGCTGATGAGGGGCGCGGAGGATCAAGCTGATGGTTGTGTAGTTCAATGCGGCTGCGATCGTTGGCGCCAACTGCCTGCTGCAGCAATGATCGGCAATAATCGGCCCTGTTACCTGTAGATGGTCGGAACTTGGCTCCACATAATTAGAGCTATCAATGACCTACATTCACGTTAAAGACAACCAATTGAAGACACAGCGGCGAGAAAAGGAGCACACGATTTTTAAGTTATTCAGCCACTGCGCACAGTTGATATCGGTGCAGTACGCATGCAGTACGTGCATGCGTAGTTTTTGATGAAAAATGCAGAAGCATGGCTCAGTTCATGAACGTTGGTTAGTGGGGCAGCGCCGGGAAACTTGCAACTTGTGTGACACATTTATTATTCTTATAGCTTGATGTTCTAGAAATGCATGTCGCACCCTCTTCCAGAGACGCGCAGGAATTTGCAACACTCAAAATAATGTGCACGCTCAAAACATACCGTCGATTTATGCATATTTACTCTCGCCAGTAATCGCTTTCTTTCGTGAACAGCGATACTACAAGCAAAACTTAATCGACCATGCTGTCTCGTACAAGCGTGATGCACTACTTCTCCGTTAAAAATCTGTTTAAAATGCGCGTGTCTTAAATCTGTCACTACTTTTGTCGCAGGGAAAGTAACTCATATTCACGGGTAAAATGAAAACGGGGCTAAACGACGATTTTACCTGCGTCAACAATATTTCCGAAAACACGCAGTACGAATATCTCTGATAACAACGTTTGCGTAGCGGTAACGGTATATTTTTTTATCGCTCAAATAACCGAGTTATTCTGTTAATCACAGCGCTAAATTGTTTTCGGCGTTGTCACGGATCCCCGCTGCCTGCACAGCGGCCAGTAGCAATGGGAGAACATCGCATAACGACGCAAAAATAACAGATAAAAAACTGTCGCTAGCTGCGGACATGCTGAGATGTCATCGGTTTCGGTTTCGGGCTCCTTGAAGAACGTTGCGGATGGCGCTTGCGGGGGTGTTAGGTCAACCTATGTGGACCAATGGCGCTCTACATTTCTATTATCCATTTTTCTTTCTTCGGCGCCTTTGATAATTCGCTGCGCAGTGAGGGCGGTGCTTCTGAATTTTTTCAAGGCTGACGACCGTTTGCGGCCTGCCATAGAATCATCTTGAAGTCGCCCAACATAGCCTAAAAATGTATTAAAAAGATTATGCAGCGTGGTAACAAGCAATCTGTGAGTCAACCTGCAGTGTAGTGTTCCTTGCTAAAAAGTGTGGGACCCTTAAGCTCGGCCTTAAGTGTTGAACGCGATATCGATGCCCAGCTGGTCCCAATCTCATCGCGCTCTCTTCCGCTTGCTATGCTCTTCAGCCGCCTAGCCAGGTAATTGTCACGACACCACTTGGTAGAAAGTGCGAGTTACTCGCGTTACTGAGCGGCCTCCCTCATCATCGGCGAGGTTTTATGCGCCATCAGACCTCGCCGATGAAGGTGGCACCACTGTAATTCAGACTTGCGCTTGATCTTGAGGTGGGTGCAGCGCTACATGAAACACGGACAAAGATAAGACGCACCTGTCTTGCGCGTCTTTATGTGTGTTTCGATTAGCGCTGCATGCACCCACCTCAAGATGAAGGAAGCAGGAAGATATATGCGGGGTGGCGAAGCGTGTAGCTAGTCGCGCTTAGGGGCAAGGGGTCCCAGATTCGATTCACCGGTCGCCCAACGTTTTTTTTATTTCCTTACTTGCATCTATCTCGAATTGTCGCTCACAGACAACGCTGATTTTGCGATCACAACCTACGACGCCGGCACCGACACCGGAATTTCTGCGAAACAAGTTCTTTAACGCCATCGCGTTAAGGCATTGCAAGCTGATATAAGTGCTTACGCTTCTCATCTTTGAGCTGAACAAGTGGCGCCGCTAGGACGCGGAGCGCTACTTTACCTGTCGTTGCCGAGCGAGAGCGTATGCAGGCGAAAGCATGGCCAGCGCCTCCTGTATGTTTTCAATGTCCAGTGCAAATGCTCGCTCCTCAGTGCGAACCATGGTCCAGCTTAGTTCAGGGAGTTGTCGTTGTGCGGCGCCACCTAGAGGGTATACGGCTGCTTGCGTCACACGTGCGTCGGGGAGCGCGTCGTTGTCGTTGCCTCGGCGACGCGCTAAACGATGCGTCCCCTTCCTATGGTCTCGAGATCGACATGTAGTTTGCCGCTCCGTGCAGTCGTAAGGATGCCGATATGCCGACCGGTTGGCGGTCGTGCAATGCTATTAAGAAAAGCTCTGCAGGTCAGCATGTTCTAAATTATGAGATTATGAGAGCGGTACATAGTATATATTATGTTTCCTCCTTTGAGCCTCGGGAAACTATATCTGAAAGTGCAATGTCGGCCTATAGCTGCATTCGTACGAACGGCATAGTCTGAATAGGTACATTAAATCTATGAGAAAAGTTCATAAGAAAACTCATAAAATTTGCGAAATAATTTGTTATGGAGAAGCAATGTGACTATGGTTAAAATGTAGAGAAATGACGCGACACAGACTCAAAGACGCTAAGAAATTATTTATTCAAGTGTATAACAACTTACTGCAGAGCTGAGAAGTAACTCCCATTGTCTTGCTGTAGAAGAGCTTAGTTTCAGGCTGTTACTGGAAGTCCGCTTATTTATTACTATTACCAGACCATCAATAGAATGTTAAATTACTATCTTTCGGACACGTTTTCCCGCATCGTGATCACGGTAACAAGTTCCACCAATTTGTGGTCCTGTTTCACTTATCCTCTGTGGTTAACACTACAAGAACGTTTATCTTTATCACGAGGTAGTGGCGCGAAAAGAGGCTCCCATACCCAAAATTACTACCACGAGATCACATGCCACCAAAACATCGGTATAATGATTTTCCGTATGGGAAGTTTGTAAGAGGGTAGTTTGGACAAGAGGACTCGTTTTAGTTTTACAATAGGTACAAAGGATCAATATATCGATAAATTTAACTCAAGGTAATTTCGTACGGTTTAAATCTGAAAATTAAGCTGACATGGTGAAAAATACTTCCAAAAATCTTTTTTTGTGGGCTAGGAAAATTAGTTGGCCGTTGACGCTGATTACCATAAAATTGTTGGCAAAATTAAGGTGGGAGCACTGAAGTGCCTCAGTCGCGCTGGCCGACATTTTGACAAAAGGATTTGCCTCTGTCATGACAGCTGCGTCATCATACAGGCGCGTTGGTTTGGTGCAGTTCGTGCGCCTGCTCTCTTGTCTTGCGGCTGATATTGGCAACCTGAGCAAGAGAACTCAGAGAGAAGTAAATATTGTACATTATTTGGGTCAGCACCACGAGCAGAAGAAATACTCCTCGCTTCTTATGGTAGAAATGGGGCTTAGGGTCAGAGACAAAGTCTGATGTAACTTCACACGAGGGTAAAGCACACAAGTCGCGCTAGCGACAGACACTATTGGCCTCGATAGCGAACACAGTCGACGCCTAGCGGCGAGTGGACGAAGCTCCCAAGTGTGGATAGCTCCTTGCGTCGTCTGCTAGCCACTGCTATTTTACATGCACGCGTACGTCACACATATCTTCCAATAGGTTTGTTCCCTGAGCCGGTGCCGTGTTGAATGCTTTCACATATTCTTATCCAAGAATAAAAGTATTAGTTATAGCATTATTTGGCTGTGCGCTGCAATATTTGCTCTTTCTTGAAATCACTGAGCGCCTTTGTCATGAAGGTGCAATGTGATCGTCGCACCTCCGGTTCGGCACAGTTATTTCAGTTTGGATCCTGCTGTGCATTTCAAGTATACTGCAAAGTGCACTTAGCGCCCTTCTAAATAAGTCAAGCGGGAATCGCAGTGGTCGCTGCGCTGACGACTGCTTATCGTTGGAAAGGAAACAGCGCGAACACAGGGACGACGACAAAGAAACATACGCCGCACCACGGAGCGCTGACTGTCAACTGATTTTATTACGGCGACAAACGTACATAAATACATATGTATGAGCGCAGTTTTCGCGACAGTTTTCGTGCGCAGGTAACTAGGCTGGTAGGGGCAGGTTATCCTCCTCACTTGCTGGCTTCAGTCGCACAAAAGATGATGGAGGAAATATGCTTGTCTACGTCTGATGATCGTGTGGGCGTTGATAAAGCTAGACCAGAGAAACTTCGTAGGTGCACTGTAATACCGTACATTCATCAGTTGTCTCACAACTTGAAGCGAATCGGCCAGCGCTTTAATCTCAATGTCGCCTTGAGCGCGCCTAATAAGCTGTCCACCTTGTGCAACCGCGTCAACAAACCTCCCAAACAAGTCTTCTCTTGTGGCAAGAAACAGACTCCGCCATTTTTGCCTTGCATTGAGCGTGTTGTGTACCGTGTACCCTTGTCACGTGGCAAATTTTACGTAGGACAAACAGGCAGATGCCTGACTGACAGGCTTCGTGAACATAACAATAACGTCACCAGCACTGTTAGAGGCCATCTTGGCATTCATTGTAAGCATTGTGGTTGTCGTCCGCTGTTTAAAAAATGTGAAATTCTAGCAAAGAGCCCCTCCCAGTTGACACGGGAAATTATAGAGCCACATATGATCGCTTTGTTGGAAGACAAATGTGCAAGCACCCCGTCTGTCGCTCTCTTAGACAAAGAGATTGCATATCTTTCCGCTGACAAGCCATAGGTCACCGTTTTAGCAATGTGCACACAGCATTTTGTGGTGATGACGTTTGCATATTCTTTTGTGCGTGTGTTTTTATCAAGTGTGTAACGCTTGTGACGAGGCGCTCATACATACGTATTTATGAATGTTTGTCGCTGTAATAAAATCAGTTGATAGCGCTCTGTGGTGTGGTGTATGCTTCTTTACAGTCGTCCTATGTGTTCGCGATGTTTCCGACGGTGCTTGACCAACTAGTCTGCAAATCCATCCTATTAGACTGCTTATCGCTAAACATGTCAAGCGCTGTATGTACGTTGTACAGTTCTTGTTTCCAGGCGCCTCTATGACGAACCCCCGCCACGGTGGTCTAGTGGCTATAGTACTCGGCTGCTGATCCGAGGGTCGCGGGATCGAATCCTGGCTGCGGCGGCTGCATTTCGATGGAGGCGAAATGTTGAGGCCCGTGTGCTGTGCGATGTCAGTGCACGTTAAAGAACCCCAGGTGGTCGAAATTTCCGGAGACCTGCACTACGGTGTCTCTCATAATCAGAGGTGGTTTTGGGACGTTAAACCCCACAAATCAATCTATGACGAACATCATTTCGCTTGTGTAGATGGTGTGGTGCAAATAGAAGAAAATCTGTGTTCGCTGCAGCAGAAAAACGTTATCGGTTATCACACGCGCTATCGGCTATTCCAGGCGAGCCACTAGCAAAGGTCGCGTCTAGTCAACACCCAGTGTGACAGCCGAGAATGGCAATCAAAAGGATTTCAAAGCGCCTATAGCTACAACTTATTTTAAAAAGGCGGCAGATCCCACGCGCAGTGGGAATCAAGGAGATGTGAAGCACGCATCACCAACGTAAAATGGATCTGCATTGCTCTCTCGCTATACCGATTTTAGTACATACGAAGTTAACGAAACGGCCGCATGAGCACCAAGACTGTGGCATGTAAACCATGCCGCTCATGACATGCATGTCATGATTTTCAAGTTATGACCTGTCATTTATGATCACATATTGTGTCATACCAATTTTTTGTATACATCCCATTAACGAAACGGTCAGGGGAGCATCAAGACCGCCGGATGTAAATCATGCCGCTCGTGGCATCCTGTGTCATGATTTTCATGTTATGACCAGTCATTTACGTTCGTCGTGCAGTCATGTTGTTGCATACCAATTTTCGTACACATCCCACTAACGAAACGGCCAGGAGAGCATAAAGTCCTAGGCGGGTAGATAGATGTATAAATACGCATAAAGTCGCCGCAGTTCGCTAAGAAATGCTTCGCATTTAAAAAATTCCAGCAGGGACACTCCTTAAATGCAGGCCTTGGCAGTATCGCGATAGAAGAATATCGCGATGACGATCATAAATACTTTCGACTATCTGTATCTTTGTATCGAGAGACATTTGCAGAATGTATTTGTACCTCACTGATAGAATACTTTTACGATGTATAGCTTGTATCGCGATGCTGTGTAGGGTACGGACATCTCTTCGCTTTCTTCTTGTTTTTTTCGGAAATGGGCTGACGTGTTTCCAGAAGGGAAAGGACGACCATTTTCTACGAAGCCAAGCAAAGCACCGCCAGTGGACGACACAAAAGGGCGGCGAAGGGTTCTCCCCGCCCGCCTGCAGAGAAAGGTATACGCGACACGAACAGTATGTGGTCGCCCTAAATGACGAAATACGCTATTGTTCAGATGCCCGTGCAGCATCATCAATTTTTATGGCTAGTCATTCCTTCATGACAATCTGCGTGGAAACCACCTATAAACAGACGCTTTGCAATGCCTTGCACACGTTTAGTTCTAAAGGCTGCGGTATTTCCAAAAAGCACTTCCCAAAGTGGAGGCGCCAATGTTGCTCGAAGGGGCCTATCCTCTTTGTCGCGTATCAGGATAAGCTGCTATTTCATTTACGAGCGTGCAGCAGTCTCTTGTAGCACCAGGCTGCCTCAACGGTTTTTATAAACAAATTCCCGACAATCAATAAAAAAGTCGTTACAGCAAAGTGAGGCGTAGGCAATGATTGCTGGTGTTGGTCATTTGATTGAGCCCCTTTCCGTTCTATTTATCTGGCGTTTAACCACAACCAATTTTGACTAACCGCATGCCTCCATACGTTTCTGTTAAAAAGCTGTATAATCTGGTTTGCGATGTATCACTTATTCTTGTAAAGTAACGGAAACGTAACGACGTTACATTTCAACTGTAAGTGTAACTGTAACAGTAACAAGTTACTTTTGGAAGCTCAGTAACTATAACTGTAACATAGTTACTTTCCTGGCTTAGGTAACTGTAGCTGTAACGCTGTTACTTTTTACTCGTAACCACGTGCCCATGACTGGCCACAGTGAAGTCAGCGTTGTTTTTGTGCGCCACGTGAAACATACAGAAGCCAACGAGTTCCTGCGACTCCGTCGCGACTTGCTGTCCCCACGTGACTTAGACCCAGTGTTGTACGGAACGTCTTTCCAAGGAACGACGTTCCTAGAACGAGTTCCTTTGAGGGGGAACGAAGGAACGCCATCGTTCCATTTAGGATTGGTGGAACTGTAACGGTAACGCGTTACATTTACGAAGGAACGGCAAAGGGAACGACGTTCCTTCTGCAAATGTTCCACTCCACGACGATCGCACGTATTCAGCACATCATGCAGGGCGGAGAGGCCGAGCTACAAAACAAGGCGATCCTCGAGTCCCCGTTTTCCTGCCGCCTTCTTCGCTCCATGACAGAAAATCACGTTCAAAAACGCCATTCTTTTTCTATCTGTGCTTTCGATATTCGACGAGGGTGACGCTTCCCCTTCTTCAGTGCTGCCGCACAACCCCGCTACTCCTTGGCGGTGGCCGCTTACTGTGGCCGTTGGACAAATAGTTTCCGGCTGTCAGGCAGCCCTGTAGGAGTGTACAGCAACGTGGGAGGAACCGCATTCAAGAACAAAATTCTCCTTATATCCCGCCGCCACGGCTCCTTCGGAACAGAAACTGTCAACGCGCGCCTTGCCGGTTACGGCCGTACTTGTAAGACACTCTAGGCGTCAATCTCTTCAAAGTGCTTTAGTTGACCTGAACGGGACGCGCTCCAATTTAGCGTCAACAGCCCTGTGCCCTCGGCAAAAAGCAGAAACGAAAGGCTTCTCCTCAATGTGCTCATGTGAACGTGTGCTGAAAAATGCTTACGGGCGCGCGTGCGTGTTTGTAATGCTAAGCGAAGTCAATATCGTTCTGACCCGGACCTAGTTAATTATGCTTGGTGATGTTCAGTTTGTTTCTATTAAACTAAAACCCATGTATCATCACCTAATAAAAACTATAGCTTCATTGCTATGCGACCAAATGGTTACAGACACAGGAATAACCGAATATTTTAACGCACCGGACATCGTACAGTTCACTGGACAGCTTCGTTTGCTCATGACAATATCCTGTCAACAATGTGTGGGGTGTGCCTTTTTTTTTTTTTGGCGTCCCGTCAAATGATGCATGGAGTCTATTCATTTACTTATTTATTTCCTGCACCAAAACAGCAGTTCGCCCTTGTGTGAAGGTAGGTGTGCCTACGAACTGAACAGTCAATTAATGCCTGTTCCCAATGTGCCACGAATAAAAGCAGAAAACAGTCCGACGTTATTTAAAAATATTCTACGGTAAACGCACAGAATATATATATCTTGTCGAAATTCCTCACACCGGTATACATTGAGCGCAGCCCATAAATAACAACAAAATAACAGTGGATCGCAAACACTTTAAAATGATGATAACTAAGTAAAAGCAATATATTCGAAATTTTCATTTAGACTGTTAAAACGCTAGAAGGCTATCAATTTTGAGCAAAGACGTTTACCATCGAGAATGCTTACGATGTATAGGGGAGTCTTGTTGCGGCATTTACGCGCAAGGCCATGGGTCAGGCACAAACCTTTATATGAAGTCCTAAGTCCAAAGGTCTAGTGCTACCTTTCAGTGTCAGGTGCATCGCAGTTACCCACGCGCATTGGTGCATGTGAGTAACTTTCTATTTGGACACTGGCTGCGCAGTGTCGTTATAACTACGCATTTGAAGACCGACGTGGAAAGGGTCGTATCAGTTGGGCTTTGACTAGGTCTAAAGTTGCAGTGGAGTTGTCCGTAGTATGTTCAGTGCGCCTTGAAAATATTTGCCTCGGAGCGTTTCGTTGTCTATTTCTTTGTCTCCAGATAATATGCTGCCGGTGACTTAAAAATTCCTGAAATATGCGTAGGTCGATGAAAGATTCAAAAAGGGTCACTTTATTTTGCCTTAGTGTCACCTACACTAATTTCCATTTTCGAAATCAAATGTAACGTTAATGTAACGACACGTTCCAATTTTTCAAATGTAACTGGAACGCTTTCCTTTCTTATTGAAGGAACTTGTAACGGGAATGCGTTACAAAAATGTGGAGGAACGAAAAACGAGTTTTCTTTCCTGTTTTGGAGGAACGTGTACAACACTGGTTAGACCTATGCCCAACTGTGTTGACACGCCACTATAAAGCCGCCCCTTCGAAATCGAAACAGAAAGTAGGTTTTTTTGGCCAGCCATATAAAACATATAGTGATTGCGTTCCGAGGTACCAGGGCATTCTATTTAGGGTTCTCGCCATCAGTGCTTTTTTTTTCTTTTTTAAGAGAAATAATACGAAAGCATCTAGAATTCCTGTCAGTACTCCTTTAAAATCAAGAATGAAACTGCGTGCTGTTCCTGTGTTGCTACCACCAAAGCTGCAGGAACACCTCCTGTAAGCTGCCAAGCGGAATATTTTAGGAATTTCCGTGGAAGTCTTACGAGAAGGAACGGAGGATGCTGAGCGTTTGGTGGGCGCAGTGAAAAAAAAAACAAAAAACAGGAACGTACTCATTGTTTTTATCGTTGTCTTTCCTATCCTCGGAGCTTCGCGCGTTGTAGTCATGAATATTGCCTGTTTCATCACCTGAGAACGCCCTCGACGGCCTGCGAAGAAGCAAACCCGTGTTTGCAGCGTCCAATTCGTCGGCAACTAGAGAAGCTCGGATAGGCGCGACGAAACAGCGGGAAACTGCGGCGAAAACTTGTTGCTTGGCGAGGTGGTGGGCAGGTAAGGAATACGTTTCAGCGTGTTGTAACAGGACTTTTAGCGCGTGCAACAAACTGAGGTTGGGATTCGAACACGTGGCCTTGTGCTCACCAGAAGCAATACATAGCAAACGAGAATGTTACCGAGACAACCACCTTTACACATGTTCCTTTCACTCGTCGAAACGTTGGCTCTATAGCAACAAATCCTGTTCATCGATTTTTTTATCATTCGCCTACAAGCACTGCACTTGCAATGGGAAATGGGCAACTTTGATTGAAGAATGTGCAGACTGTGTTCCTGTGGAAGCGACCCGCAGGATATGGAATGGATGCGTCCGCTCGCGGGAAAGCTTTTCAGACGGATCTTGCTGAAAGTCATATTACGAGCCTCTATGTCATGCATAATGCAGGGCAGGATTATGTTTGTTGTTTTTTGTTTTTGTGGGGTTTAATGTTCCAAAACCCGCTCTGATTATGAGAGACGCCGTAGTGGAGATCTCCGGAAATTTCGACCACCTGGTCTTTAACGGTTCTCTAACGCGCGCTGACATCGCACAGCACACGGGCCTCAACATTTCGCCTCCATCGAAATGCAGCCGCCGCGGCCGGGATTCGATCCCGCGACCCTTGGATCTGCAGCCGAGTATCATAGCCACTAGGCCACCGTGGCGGGGCAGGGCAGGATTATGAGGCGCGCCGTACTGTGGTAATCCGCACATTAATGTCGGCTACCTAGATTTGTACATGAAATTATGTGTACACGGGTGCTTTTTTTTCTTTTCGTTTGCGCTAAACATTTTTATACAATAGCTATGTATAAGAATCCTGGGATTGTTTGTTGAGCTTTCGTTGTTTTGTAAGTCTTAGCTGAATGCTCCTTAGCTGTATGCTGCCGTGCACTAATTTTTTTTTTTTTGTCGTCCCAGTGGGCAACGGCTGCCCCGGAGCTAGCTTCTCAAACAATAAAGAAACCGCGAACTTTTGTGAGCCGCGGAAAAATGCCATGAATCCCGTTCAAGCCAAGTCTTTCAACGCTTGCATACTGCAAGCCAGCTATTATCAGCTGAGAATTGGGCTGCCGTAAAACGTCTCCTCTTACGATGTACTATAGAATAAACAGCGCTTTTGCGTGCGCGTGCGTGTGTGAGAGACAGTCGCCCTGTCAAAAGAGGCCATCAATTCACGGTAACAGCAAGCGCCGTAGAAAATAAACGGACACGTTTATTTCAGAATTCAGCTTCGGAGAGACGTCCTTAACCAAGAATGCCTTGAGCTCAAGCCGCGTTCTCGGCTCTAGCAATCAGAGTCAGCTGGGCCCTGATGTTGCAGATGGCCAAGGTCATTTCCAATGTCCTTCCGTGTGGTTAAAGGCTGAGAAGCTTTAGTGGCGATCGTCTGCACCTAATATAGATATGCCCTGCGGAAAACCCGAGATTCACAATAGTATACCGGCCCTTTCACTGCGTCTGTCGTCTTTTTTGTTGTTGTTGTTGTGCCAACCACATCGTGAGGCACATGGTAGTCGTTATTGAGCCTGGGCCAAATTTCTTAAGGAAATAGTCCGCGTAATGGCGACTTAGCTGCTGTGTATAGCCTCGACGTCTCGGTATAAACCTAATTGCATGTTCGCCATTTCGAGTTGCTGTGACTCGGGTAAACAGAGAACCATCACTCAGTGACCAAAACATGTTAAGGAAGAGTAGTCACCTGACGCATAATCGCAGCACGGTGCGCCATGCCGTTCCATCCCAGCGAAAATCGTGAGGCTTGTCTCAATGACACAAGTGAAGGTGAACAATAAGTTGGGCGCTCTTTACAATATGCCCCGCTCAGTACAAGCCACCACAGAAAGAACGTGCATACAGGTGCGGGCACTGCAACTATAGCGGCCTTCTGTTATTCATGACAGACATATTGCAAGAACACACACGGGACAAAGAAACGAAACACCGCGACCTTGCGCGTACTGCTAATTTCTTGCGGTTGACACTTAGACAGCTCGTGAAAACCAATTGCCTAAATAATTGGCGTCTTCATTAAAACACTATCATCCTTCCTCGCAAAAGGCGAAGAATGATGTCAAGAGGACAGCCGCACTTATCGCGCGCGCCACATGATTGGCACGCTAAATAGCTTCGCAACTCTATTCGCCATCTTTGAACTTGAAATAGAGAAAAATATTACTATAGGAGTAATGTTGCTAGCTACAAATTTTAACGCGATTTTTTTTTTACCGCGATGCAGAGCCGAATTCCCGCGATAATACGAGTGATACGATTATTTGCGCAAATACTTTTCGCTTATTCAGTAAGTGTGCACAAAATATTACCGTGCTATAGGTCATGGCTGCTCAAGCACTCTTGTGCCAAGGAACGCTGCCCATTGTGTTAGGAGTTTTTAGCATGCAACCATCTGCCACGTCCCGTTTCATATAAACCGGCAATACTTCCTTGCTATACTGATGAGCTCACTGCCTCTCCTTTGCCTATACTATATGTATAGTACGCAAGAATTTTGAGTCCACAAAAATTTCAGGATTTTGTAAAGGCCGTATAGCACCATTGACAACTATGTTGTCTCTGCTAACGTACGCCGCACACGAAAAAATAAAAAAAATCCCCCCACGTGACGGCAGCCTTCTTTTTGGAGAGCAAATGAGCGTTCTTCAAAGGTAATGCTTATGAAACCGATGTACCACGTCGCAAGCACTCGCGTCCCAAAAAGGAAGCCACGTTGCGCCGTGTTCACCCTAAGAGTGGACGACCCTCTACACTGGCGCAGGTTGTCACTCGTTTGCCATGATTTGTGCATACCTGGCATAAATTTTCGCATAGCAGTAAGGTTCACTCTGCACTACACCACACCATAGTATGTGCACTAGGAGTAGGTAGACCAAGGCAACACTGCTCATCCTCTGTCGAGGACAGGGGGATAATTGTGCAGTCCACTACGTGTCATGTTTCCTTTTATATCTTTTCTTTTATTTTTCTTATTTTTCTTTACGTAGATAAAATTAGTATTCGCACTTCTGGACGAAACAAGCACGCTTTTGAGGCTCCGAAAGTCGGTACACTGTAAAAGAAAAATACTCCCAGGTGGGAGTAAAATGCCTGTCCTCTAGCGACCCCCCTATTGGGAGTTTTTTTCTACTCCGGAACTCCGGAGTAAAGCTTTTACTCCGGCTGGCCGGAGTTATTGCGTGGTGCCTCCGGACTACTTTTTGCTATTTTTCACTCCGGCTCGCCGGAGTTATTGCGTGGTGCTTACGGACTACTTTTCGCTGTTTTTCACTCCGGTGGGCCGGAGTTCTTGCGTGGCGCCTCCGGACTAATTTTCACTGTTTTTCACTCCGGCTAGCCGGAGTTAATGTGTGCTGCCTCCGGACTACATTTCGCTGTATGCTACTCCGATGCGCCGAGTTTTTACGTGACGCCTCCGGACTAATTATTGCTGCTTTTCACTCCGGCTGACCGGAGTCATTGTGTGGTGCATCCGGATTATTTTTTATTATTTCAGTCCGGCGGGCCAGGAATTCTGTGTGACGCGCCAGGAGTACCTCTGTGTATTTTTCTTCCCGCTCCGGCTGGCTAGTCTCTGCATGCCTCTTTTCAGACATTTAAATGGTATTTATTAATCGGCCAGGTTGGAGATGTGTGGTGGATTGCGAGTGATCGTTTTACCCCATCATCGACATAAAACATTGAGAAACAAATGCTGTATAAAAGTTTATTGCATGATTCGCACAGCGTGCAAACAGGGCACACAAACAAATAAACCACCAAAAGTAGCAAGAAATAGTACAATAATTGCAGTACAATGCAGTAATATGCATAAGCACAACCATAAGCACTTTTTCACACTGTACAGTTATTTAGGCTGCAATGAACAAACGTTGTTTTGCTGGAGTAAAAGAAAGGCAAAATAACGAAACAAGGAACAGAATTCGCACTGAAGACAATATTTATATATATATAATCTGCATGAACGTGTCAGAAACAACGCTAGCTGTTGTCGCCAAAGCTCAAAAAGAGGCAGTGGAACTGTTTACGAAGGATAATTCTGCGAGTCGCCCGCGTATGTGCACTGTGGTTTGCATTCCACTGTGTCCAGGCCTGCCGGCAGCACGCCAAACATGTGTTCTTTGGCCGCAGAACTGTGGTGTGGGCCATTCGAACTAACGTAGCTCTGCACCGCAAACATGGTTCTAATACAACGTTGCGCTATACTTGTCGAGAATGCAGGCGCGCGCCCTTCTTTTTCCTTTTTATATATATATTTTTGCGTTTCCTGAAAACCACGGAACTACCATTAGCCGGGGCTTTGCCTTTTCTAACAATGCTTCTAAGTACTGCACGACAACTGTCACTCAAACTAGTGAGAGAGGGACAGACGGGGGGAGCTAACAAAGGGATTGTAGAAGAACGACAAGAACGACTCGGAGAGCGGACGAGAAGGGACCCAACGACGACCGATGGAAGAGATTTGTTTGGTGCATTTGGAATTACGTTTGTTTAAAGCTGCAAATGCATGTAAATAAATAACGTGAAAATATCGAAGCGTTTCTTCCACTCAACGAGCATCAAGCAACCATCTACACTGAAGAATTACATCGAACAATACTGTGCCACTCGATAACTCTTTTTCATATGCTATTTCCTCTATCTCATTGTGCGTGTGGGATAACATGAATAATAATAATAATAATAATAATAATAATAATAATAATAATAATAATAATAATAATAATAAAGCACAAGTGAAAATACTGAAACAAGACCATTTTATCGTTTAATTTGCTCCTGAAATCCGCTTCTACGCCAACGGCCGCGCCGTACCGCAGAATTTGGCAGAGGAAGCTGGGCCTTGAGGCACGAGACTGATGCGGTTTGTGTTGACTGATCGGGCAGGACGTAAAGACTGAGTGTACGCCGAGGTTGAACTTGACCACGTATTCCAGATCTGCTCCGCGCCGTCGATTTCGTTCTCGCGTAGCGGCATGCCTTCGATTTTCGGATCGCGGTTTCTTCCTCGCGAGTGCGATTTAGCTTCAGGCTACCCATGGCTGCGTGCGTTTGTGCATAGCCTCGCGCCGTGATAGGACGCATGCTCTCGCAGAGCTTCGCGAGACACTGTGCACCAGGCATACCAACGCATACAGGATTTTTCTTTCTCCTGCTTGCGGCCGCCAGCCGCCGTTTTGCCAGTGTATAGTAGTGGGCTTCGGCCATGGGCGCAGGAGAAGAAGCGCGCATGTCGTAGCGTCGTATGTGTTCGGGAACATCATCATCATCACCACTGTGCATTCGGCATTGCATAGTTCGCCTGGGGACATGAACTAAAGGTGATGACTTTTTTTTTTTCTGGTTCTCCGGACAAGGAACGATTTGTTAAAAAAGCTTTGCTGTTTAAACTGCTGTCGGACCCCTTAAAGAAAGTACGCAAGGTTCGAATATACGACGGGACTGGGCACTTGCGTGCAGTGACATCAGCTCCTTCGAACATATACCAACAAGCAGTCGATGATGCACATAGACCGTACGCATCAAGTAGCCGAGAGGGCGTAAAGTGTGGCCACGTCTTGTCAATACTCTTGTGGCGTGTCCAGTGCTGTATGCCTTCGCGCATCACCGATCACTTTGTTGTAGCATGTTTGAGAGCGCTGATGACAAGTCTTGGAAACGCTTGGTCACGTGGTACTTTTTCGACTCTCCCAGACCTTTTTAGGAGCCCAAAAACGTAAAGCCACTGAACCTATTACCATGATTTTACATTATCAGGACAATAATTTACATGCTGCAAAATTCACAATTGAGCAATTTATGTTTAACGCAACTGCTTGAAACTTAGATAACTATAATGTTAATTACCTCAGTTCATTGAAACAATAGCCTGAGATGGACAAGATAACAGTCAACAATACCAATATGGTAGCGTCCTTGAAGTTCACTCGTGCATTTTTATAAACCCTGGCGTAATTGTTAACTGACGCACCCTGCGTGTTACCGTGTTTTGGACAACCTCTTTCTGCTTCCGGTCGACAAATCACGAAGCTAACAAAGCCACCTGCTTCATTTAACGGTTAAAGGGCTGTTCACCCTACTGGAGCTGTTGTCATGAAACTCCTTTTTTTAAAACACAACACCAGCTGGGCTGTGCGATATATTTCTGCGCACACATTGAAACATTTCAGTAGAGTTTTAGCAATAGCGAAATAAAAACCGATATACAGGGCGTCCCACTTAAACGTAATGTAATTTTTTAAACGTAATGTTAGTTAGTTTTTAAAAATGACGGAGCGTGCTAGCGAATTGCAACAAACTCGGCCGTGTAAAGGATCAAGTCTCCTAGTGTTACGAGTTTTTTTCATTCTTCATGATCAATTAATTAGAATAAACTAATTACCGAACTTTCTATTTGTTCGCTTCAATAAGAATTGTCGATACAACAAATTCATATTTGCGTGCGCCCAATTCCTTCACAATGCCAATGCCCCGAAAGTTGTAGATCAAATAAAAAAAAATTCCTTTAAGCAGCATTGATAGGTATTTTGATACGTACCGTTAATGAAAGCCCACGAAATGTGAAAGTAACCACGTGACAGCGCCACTAATTCGGCGAAAAAAAAAAACTATACATGCGCTTGTACCTGCAGCGCTGTAGCAATCAGACGCACAGTGCGAGTGACGACGAAAGTGCATTATTACGCTCCGTAGTGACGTTGCATAAAGATGTGTTTTTTTATTAAATGTGGGAACATGGGAATGTAGGCTGCATAATGATATTATTCTCTTCGATTCGTCGAATGAAGCCCGCGCACGCACAAACACGCATCTTGTGGCCACCACAAACGCCAAAGATTGCCTCGGACAGCGCTGCAGAGACAAGAGGACGTTCTTCCCTGATCGGCTGCCTCGAAGAGCTAATTTAGTGGCGCTATCAAACGGTTATTGTATATCGCAGGCTTTCTTTCACGGCACATACAAGCAGACCACTTCACATTTCAATTTGATCTACAAGTATCTCAGCGACAATGTCTTGCTGAAGCGAATAGTTAAACAAGTTGTCTCATTAGTTTCGGGCAATTTATTGATTTTGGAAAACGAAAAAAGAAATCGTAACACTAGGGCACTTGATCCTCAACATGTATGAGTTTTTTGCAAATCACTAAGACGCTCCATCATTTTTGAAAACCTGGTTACACTTAGGTGGGACATCCTGTATGTGTCGGGGCAACCAAAGAGAGAAAAATGTATGGTACTCAGCTCATAAGACAGAACTATATCTTGCATACTCATGCCACACCAAATACAACAAGGAGATTTAAGCACATAACAAAATAACACACTGCAATCTAAAGTTCGGCAGCAATAAAGGTATCACAGTACACCTTTGCTTTTGTTAGATTATGACTAAATGTGCAAAGAAATGGCAACTAGGGTCGTTATCGGCCGCTACACGAGAAAAGCGACTTTGCACTGCTGGCAAGTAGCAGTTTCAGATTAGCTTATACCACGATATAAACCGCCCTTGATTGCTACATAACCAGCCAAAAGCGAAAATAGACATTTTCTTCTTACTTCGCACTTCATGACTGTGCGAAAAAAAAAAAAAATACATGCGCTTGTACCTGCAGCGCTGTAGCAATCAGACGCACAGTGCGAGTGACGACGAAAGTGCATTATTACGCTCCGTAGTGACGTTGCATAAAGATGTGTTTTTTTATTAAATGTGGGAACATGGGAATGTAGGCTGCATAATGATATTATTCTCTTCGATTCGTCGAATGAAGCCCGCGCACGCACAAACACGCATCTTGTGGCCACCACAAACGCCAAAGATTGCCTCGACAGCGCTGCAGAGACAAGAGGACGTTCTTCCCTGATCGGCTGCCTCGAAGAGCTAATTTAGTGCGCTATCAAACGGTTATTGTATATCGCAGGCTTTCTTTCACGGCACATACAAGCAGACCACTTCACCATTTCAATTTGAATCTACAAGTATCTCAGCGACAATGTCTTGCTGAAGCGATAGTTAAACAAGTTGTCTCATTAGTTTCGGGCAATTTATTGATTTTGGAAAACGAAAAAAGAAATCGTAACCCTAGGGCACTTGATCCTCAACCATGTATGAGTTTTTTGCAAATCACTAAGACGCTCCATCCATTTTTGCAAACCTGGTTACACTTAGGTGGACATCCTGTATGTGTCGGGGCAACCAAAGAGAGAAAAAGTATGGTACTCAGCTCATAAGACAGAACTATATCTTGCATACTCATGCCACACCAAATACAACAGGAGATTTAAAGCACATAACAAAATAACACACTGCAATCTAAAGTTCGGCAGCATAAAGGTATCACAGTACACCTTTGCTTTTGTTAGATTATGACTAAATGTGCAAAGAAATGGCAACTAGGGTCGTTATCGGCCGCTACACGAGAAAAGCAACTTTGCACTGCTGGCAAGTAGCAGTTTCAGATTAGCTTATACCACGATATAAGCCGCCCTTGATTGCTACATAACCAGCAAAAGCGAAAATAGACATTTTCTTCTTACTTCGCACTTCATGACTGTGCGAAAAAAAAAAAGCATTCCTGAAACCTTATACAAAGAGTGAAGAGAGACTCAAAACAAAGTAAACTACGTCCCAAAGCATTAAACGGCGAAGTAAATGTGTATACACGACAAAAGAACAAGAAATGAGCAAATTATAATAAGTCAGAGTCGCATATGCATGTCACAGTTCCTAGAATGCGCGAAACTTCCTTACAGAACATGTTGAGGCAAGAGAAATTCTTTTATCAGGATGACACTACAACAGCCGTGTCTGCCTTGAAAATAAAGAACTTCACAATTTAATACGAAAACGTACTTAACAGTTGCCGTCTGCAACAAGCCATATTCCCGGGACACACGCGTAGGCCAAGGATCGGGAGCGCGGTCGAAGCTTGCACTTGGATAGAAGAGGGGAGAAGAAAGTCCCAGACCAACTTCTCGAAGCAAAATACGTCAGCTGGCTTGGTGGCAGTGCACTTTCCTTCTTTTTCTTTGCAGAGGCCCTCTCGTCGTGTCTGTCTTCTCCTCGGACATACAAAAGAAAGAAGGGCACCGTACCATGAGAAAAAAAAAATAGAACAGACGGAGAGGACGGTAAATTCTTACAACGTTTGTAGGTACACCGATTGTTAGCTATCAGGATGGCAGTAAACGTAAGAAAAATAAACGCACAGTTGAAGAGAGCAAAGATGAAAACTATTTACTAGGGCAATTAAACGGACTGAATAAAGCATAACCACACACTCCGCACACCCGCCGGCTTCGCTCGCATGACGGACATCGCGCTCCCTTTCGCGGTCAGTCAGATGACTTTCGTTCAGTTCGTTTTCCCTCGCTTTTATTTTCGCTTTGCTTTTTTTTTATTTTTGCATGTGACGACTTCTCCGGCAGCTCCGGGCACTTGCGCTCATGCGCATTGTCACGAACGCACAAACACATGCGCCCACGAACACTGCTCAACGAGTTTTCAACGAGGCAGAGTGGAACCCAGACCGAGAAAGCTTTCTTCTAGGCCGTCCAAGGAGAGATTCTTGTAAACACGGAAATATGAAAGGGGGGGGGGGGGGGGGGGGGGGGAGTGCACGATAACTGTCTCTCCGGAGAGGACACCTCAACCGCTACACTCAAGGGGAAGGGGATATGAAAGAAAAGGAACGAAAGAGGGAGTTCGAAGCACACGCACACACAAACACATAAGTCCCACCGAGTCAGTCTGCAGCGAATCTAGGCCGTCTAACATTCACGCATTGAAAGAGGGGAGGAGGAAGAGAGTGACAGGGAAAGGAATAAATATAAAATAACTAAAAGGGTTTGCCAGACGTCACGTACACGGTTCTGAAAAATGCTTAAATAGCATTTCCTGCAGTGTTTGTGCCCCTCCCAACACTGTCGGTATCTCCACGCTTCCAAGCGGCGCGTGCGCGAGGAGCCAGGACGGACGACAGGGCGAGAAAAAAGAAAAAAAAAGGAAAAAAGACTGCTAGATTTTTCACATTCTGCACGGCCGTGACAAAGTGAAGAGATCGCGGTATGGCCATGGCTGCCTGAACAGCTCGCGGTGCCCACCTTTCCCACGAAGAGGCCTGGGTGCAACAGCCCGAGCCCGCAGCGGCGCCAGTCGGATATGCGGCGTTCATTGTTCGCGTCGACCTGCGAGGTTGCTTTGCCGCTGCAATATGTCAACGGCTGATGCACACACACATTCCTGGAATGCACGCAGTGGACGGAGCTCTCGGTTTGAGCGCAAGTGCTGGCATGGGGATTCGAGGCACAACAGCGTGGAGCGAGGAATTATCCGCGAGCACGGGGACAAAAAAGGTCTACGCGAATGTCGCGGCTCGTTAAGTGTGTCAACCTTCGAACCAGCAGAAGAAAGAGCGGTTTTCGACGTGCGGTGGATCGCCGAAGTATATTGTGGAAAGTTCACTTTCCATACGGCCTCATCTAGCGAGTCTCTCCGGCCCTATTCGTCGCCACAAGAAGTTTCGAAAGCTCTTCTGAGCTACCCCCTGATGGGACTGTTCTACGAACATGTTGGACACTCGCCCCTCTTTTTTCGTTTTCCCGTGCATTCTTTCCTAAAGGAGCACTAAAATTGACGTCACTACCTCGCCTGTGCTATTTTGGGAGTCACGCATATTTGCATGCAGAGAATATTGTGGTGGCATCATGGGACGTCTGGGACAGCCACGGCCCCTGCATCGACGTGGTTCAACATCGACCCCCCCCCCCCTTCTTGCTCTGCCCCCCTCATGCCACCCTCTTCCCTCTGCCTGGTCACTGCGCGTGCTTAGACACGTTAATGCACCTGCAGCTACACTCTGTTTGAGTAGTTCCGTGCAGCGCAGCCAAGGCCATGCGACCATGACCGGAGTGGCGGCTGGAAATAAACGTTGCGGGAAGGCCTACTTACATTTTTTTTCATCGGTCGACTGATATCTCCACTTCTACAGACCCTATTTAAACACGTCACTAGAATGAGCGCATAGATTCATTCTCAAAGGCAATACAAAGAGAATTGTTTAGCTCTATTCGTTACTTTTCTTTTTAAAAAAAAGCATATTATCCATTTTAGTTATTAGGCCAGTTTAAAAGACAGATCCAAATAATTTGCAGGTGATAATATACAATGACGCAGCGTTTATTATACTGATTGTACAGAAAGATAACTTGATGGATACGTGACCTATAACAGAAAAACACATTTTAATACTAATATCTTTATAACGTCATTATGAATATAGCTACGGCCATAGTTTTGTGAGACTGAATGTATCTCCATAAAGACATTCTACGGGCTAAATCTCACACCCCTACGTGCAAATTTGTAGAAGCTATTCTCATCTAGCTTTAAAAACACGTGTTTCAAACAATGGCAATTCGGCCGGATATCTTGCTCCTATATCTTTCTGTAACAGACCCGATTCTTCTAGTACTACTCAATTCTACATAACCGATATTCTTATTTGTTAAATCGTATCAAAATTTACTTGATTTTGGCAAAAATAACACACGCACTTCAAAAAGTATACTGGTTCACTCACCAACGCAGTCGTTGTGCCTGGTATCCGTGGCTGACATTCGATCACTCCCCAACACTCGCACGACGTAGGTTCCAGCGACGCTCTGCTGTTGTCGACCACAGTGTCCCTTGGTGTTCATCGCTGCTTGTAACGTTTACAAGATGCACGAAGCGATTTGATTTTTTCCTAACGCGGCCGTAGACCTGCCACTTCGCGTAAGCAACGCAACGGTTCGACTGTGCAGCTAGGACCGGCGCCATGTTAGGTTTGAGAGGTCTTGTCGGGCTGCGACGTCACTCCTCCAGCAGCCAATGAGAGCTGCCGGGCGCGGTCAGGCGGTGGTACCGGAGGATTTGCGGGTAGATACCGGAGGGAAATACGAGCTCCGGTCGTTGTTCGCCGGAGGACAATCATGGAAGGCGCCCCGTTTCCCTCCGTGCTTCACGCGCCGGATTGAAACCGCGGCGAGGCCTCGCCCGTACTCCGGCACATCCCGATGCGTCGGGAATATGGCGACGTCACAGGAGGTTAGCGGGAGTATTATCGTACAAGACCTCCCAGCTGGGTATATTTTCGTTTACAGTGTACCCACTTTGAAAAGTTCTTCGGTCTTCAAGACCTCGACATATCTCTAGAAACATATGTGCGTGACAGCTTATAAGAATGCAGACATCCAGATAGCTCATGTTGCAAGTCGTGGATTTTTTAGTGCATCGTTCGAGAGACGTCCTGACATGGTTGCCGCATATACATCTAAATAACAAGCTGCCATAGTTTTCCATTTTTTAACACGAAACGTGTTTTATGCCAGGGTCCACCAAGAAATCTGCGACGAACTTCCGTAACGGAAGTGGATGTCTGAAAAAACGAACACACATTTACTATGAGAAAGTACCAGCCTCGCGCGGACTCGAACCTACGTTCACCTAGGATGCGACGATAGCAGCTACAAGCTCTACCGATACACCACCGAGACATTGGAAGCATTAGATGCATCCGGGGTTCTTTAACGTGCACTGACATCGCACGGTACACGGGCCTCAACATTTCGCCTCCATCGAAATGCAGCTGCCGCGGCCAGGATTCGATCCCGCCACCTTCAGATCAGCAGCGGAGTGCCATAGCCACTAGACCCCCGTAGCGGGGCTAAATATATTAATAATTAATATACATTATCATTAGGGCTATATAGGTAACGGCTTCCTAAGAACACACCAACGAAGAGCACGCTAACAGAAAGTGGACGCCTATTAAGCTGCTGATATTAGTTTCCGCCGACCTCTCCTTCTTTCCGTTTATTATGCATTATCTTCTTAAAATGAAACCCTGGGCTTGCGCGATACGTTTCCGCAGTTCTCAAACCTTCTCTCGCCCGCACTTGGTATTCAGCAGCGATGCGCCGGCTTTAGTTCCTTATAACTCCTGTCGTAAAAAGCAAAACAAAAACCTGCGTGCCAGCTAAAAAGTACCTTCGCAACGCATACTATGCTGCAACGAACAACGCAATCGCATCTAAAGCGACAGTAATGTGACAATATGCATACGATTCATTGTTACAGCACTACTGTCAGCAGGCCGAATAGCAGCCCTGTTTTCATGTTATCTTCTTGTTTTTTCTTGTTTTGCTTTGTTTTTCCAAGCAGTATTTATGTGTCTCCTCCATGTGACCTGGAGTTATCTATTGTTACACCCCCCCCCCTTATGTAATGCCCCATGAGGGGCCCTTAAGGGTAAATAAATAAATGATGATGATGATGATGATGATGATCAGCGTATTTGCATCGACTCCAACCTGCCAACAAATGCTAGAAGCTGTTTACGAGAAGTTTTACCAGCGATCTTGTGCCAATGCTACGGAGCTATCTGCAGAGAGTGCAACTTGCACCTTCATTGCAAACATTCCAGGTAACTCCTGGGTCAGCTTTACAGCCTCACGGAATGCTCGGTTATCGTCGTCGCGCGCAATGACAATGAGCCCTAGCTATCTGTCCACAAAACCTTGCGTTATTCAACACAGCGTATCTCTACAGTGGCTGCCTGCTCGCTTCGGTGTATTCAGTGTACTGCATGCAGACTTCTATGCACAAAACTCTATAAATCAATTACGCGTACCTTTATCTAAGCAGCGTCGATTCAGCCTTCGTGCCTATCGGTTGTGCGGCATGTGCTGCGTGCTGTCCTCGCGGGCTCGGGCCCAGCATCGCAGACCTATTTAAATACTGACGATGCATTGCACGCGTTTTGCACGCTGTGTGCGCTTAGGAGGTTTTATGAGGCATATATTTACACCGCGTTCGGCAAATGACCCCACCTGTGGGAAATCGAGCTTACAAACCCGTGCTTAGCGGAAGAAAGCCGCAGTTTCTCGGGAGATTGCGCAGCTGCGTTAAAAAAAAAATACAGTGCTGAGTGCGATTTCTCTTTATCGCACAGTATGTGGAAAGCTGCGGTTCAAACTTCCGTTACTTTTGACGCTCTTATAAAATTGTCGTTACTTCAGCGCTGATCAATGCGTACTGCAGGTAAGTTGAAGAAAGCGTCACAAAGCAAAACGAAAACGAAGGCAGCGTAAGAAGCTTGCGCTGTGCGCGTCAGTGCTTTTCTTCGTTGTGGTTCCTTGTGTGATGTCAGTGCACGTTAAAGAACCCCAGGTGGCTGAAATTTCCGGAGCCCTCCACTACGGCGTCTCTCGCTATCATATCGTGGTTTTGTGACGTAAAAGCCCAGAAATCAATCATTCTGTTAGCTCGCTTTCCAACAAGACAGGGGAGGACCAATGCTATGTTTGTTCTGGTTTTTTTTTTTCTTGCAGCTTGCTATTGAATTTCTTTACTTGTCCAGTTCTTTTAGCTTAACAAATCTGCTGCTTTTCCTGCAAAATATAGACAAATCGAGCAGCTTACTAGACATATATATACCTCAACTTCTCCACAGAAGCCAAGCTATAAAAGCACAGAACTGGAGTTGTCAAAGCTGTGCTTTCGTTCGGAGAACCTTCGCCTATAAGATGGTATATTTATGTAGACAGAGGTTGCGATCCGCATATATCGCATGGCCTCAGAAGGAGCGCGTAGTTGTAAAGCATCCACCACAAGTACGCCAGTGAAGATTTCGCGTAGCACAAGAAGACTCGCGCCAGTGTCACGTAAGCGGTACCATGTGCGTGTAACTTGAATGTCGAGTAGTCGCTGTGATATATCTTAGAATGTAAGTCTTCGCGCTGCTTAGCACGAGGGTGCAGGTTCGATTCCCGACCACGGTGGCCGCATTTCAACTGAAATGCGTACAAAGAGACCCTTGCGCTTATGTTTAAGTATCCCAGACAGCCAAAATTAATCCAGCATGCCTCGTAATCACGTCATTGCTTTGGCACATAAAACCGCAGCAATTATTCTTGGATTTCTATAGCTCGTTTTCATATTTTTTTTTTCCATTTCACCAAAGCTATACGAGCTTTTCTTTTTCTTTTTTAATGGCCCATAGCAACGCGAGAGGCAAATACGGAGCTCGGAATGGTGGCAGCGGCGGCGGCGGATATGTTACGAAACGGCCGTACATTGGGCAGGATTTGCGCGAGAAAGTCGCATGCTTTCGAAAAGAGGGGCAGCTGTTTGTTTCACGGCCATCAACCTCCGCTGCTCTCGCTGCATTGCGGCAGGCATTTGCCAATGGGCGGCTGAGTCAGGTCTGCGTGCGCGCGTGATGCGACGCAAACAAGTGTACGTGTCCTGCCGACGAAGCATGCATACACGCTCGCTCGTTTGTCATGCTTCCGCGCAGTGCGAGACGCGCGCGGCTGTTTTCGGCATCGCAACAGCCTGTCGTCGTCGTGTGTATCCACCCTCTCACTCGCTCTGCTCGCTCTCATCCTTTCCGACCTCTGCCGCCGCTCGTTTCAGAGTCGCTAATTCCTTGCCTCATTCGTTCCTCAAGGATTCGGCGCGAGCTTACGGCGGCGCGTGGGGCGAATATTATCGCGGGCGAGACACGCGGCGCAGAAAAATGTAAACCGTCTTGGGAGCCGCCCGCGGCCGCGGTCTTGTTTCGGCGCTGACGGGCTAGCACGTGTTTATGCCTCGCCGATGGTCATCAGCGAATGGGGCCGCAGCTGCGCCCTTGGGTCTTGCGTTTCGCGCCGCGTATGCTGAAGGAAGCCACGAGGCAACGAAAGCACTATCGCTTTTAATTCCCTGTACTCTTACGAAAAACAAGCAAAGAAAGAAAGAAAGAAAGAAAGAAAGAAAGAAAGAAAGAAAGAAAGAAAGAAAGAAAGAAAGAAGCCGTACAAGGTTTTTCTTTTTAGTTCACTGCGAATCACCTCCAAATTCAACCTTTCCGGTAAAGAGAGTTCGCTGGAGCAACAACAGTTACCACCACAAACTTAGTTTCCCCCTCCCCGCGCCCCTTCCTACCCCCTTTCGGAAATGTGGTGAAACGTTACAGCATCGGCTCCCTGCAAAGACCTCTTGTTGCGAACTTGACGCTTAGCCTTCTTTCTTGAGAGTTTCTTGGCACTAGCAGTATACATATATGCTAGTGCCAAGGAATTTACGGCAAGTGATGTGCGCGGGAATGCGCGTACATCACTTGACGTAAATTTCGTTTCCTTTTACTCCCCGTTTTCACAACAGCAGAAGGGTGTTTGCATCATGTGCTTCCTAATAATAATAATTATAAGTGATGGAGTTTTACGGGCCAAGACCAGCTATGATTAGGCAGGCCCCGTATTTTGGTGTCAGACAGCTGGGAAGTGCCCACACTTCTTTCAACATGTGACGTCACATGTGGCGCCGGCTCAGCCGCTTGGCTTTTTTCTTTGCTTTTTATTGAATTTGTGGGATTTTACGTCCCAAAACGAGCTGTGATTATGAGAGACGCCGTAGTGGATGGCTCTGGAAATTTTGACCACCTGGGGTTCTTTAACGCGCACTGACATCGCACAGCACACGGGCCTCAACATTTCGCAACCATCGAAATGCAGCCGCCGCGGCCGGGATTTGATCCCGCCACCCTCGGATCAGCAAACGAGTACCATAGCCGCTAGACCACCTTGGTGGGGGTTCTTTTCTTTTTAAATGAAGTACGCGTATTGTCTACATTTGATGAGCTTAAAACCAGCGAATAAAGCGTAGTGGGTGATCTTACCGCGATGATGAAATAAGCCAATGCTATTTCTACCTCTTGCGACTTAACTCGGCGCCACATGTCGCGTCATATGTTGAAAGAAGCGCGGGCGCTTACCAGCTGTGTTTGAAACCCACTTGCGGATTTCATAGTGCGTGCAGTGTAATCGTGTTTGGCTCGCATGCTCACAACGGCCTCCAAGACTGATCGGCGCCGTTTGCTGGCTTTGTTCAAAAATGTGTGTGAAGGCCCCTTAAAAGTCTAGCAACGAAATGTGGCTCCATTTACTGGACCTATTGCGATAGCCATTCGCAAACATCATGGTGACGCAGGAAAAGTTTACCGCAATAACAATGACGCGCCGTAATACGCCGGCAGGTGGACGAACCCGTGGCGTGGAGCAGACAATGCATCGGATTGCATAGGTCGCGTCGAGGCACCCTATGAATCCACTAGGGAGGTAGAGAAAAACACGGCGGGCCATGTAAACGAAAATTATAGGTGTAACATTGAGGGACAAGGGAGAACCCAGGCCTGCGCAGAGGACCCCGCACAGAGGACCCCGCACAGTCACAGCGTAAGCTAGACTTGCCGTGTACTCTCCCCTTCATTTGTGTGTGTGTGTTGTCCCGTTCTAGCTTCTCCTCCCTCTAGTATTCACCTTTTCCATTGTCTTCTTTTTCTTCATCGTTCTTTTCTCTTTTACCTCTACTTCGTAGTCGTCATCTTAACCGTCTTCTTCCACTACTTCCTCCTCGTGATCTTCTTCCGCCTTTTCTTTATAGAGCGAGCTGTTACGGGCACCTCGTTACAACAGATGAAATTGGTGGCGACGGTGTCCGCCACCGCTGCCGCCGGTGTCTGTAAACGCTATCGTTTGCCACAATGGGGGAAAAAAATTCAAGCCAGTTCCACTCCTGTGAAATCTGAGTAAACAGCTGAGCTGGAGCAAAAGCGTCAAGTAGCACTATCATTATCACTATCACTGTCCCGTAGCAGTGGATTGAGGGCGAGGATGTTGGTAGTAAGTCGTCCCTCGAGGGCAAGTGCGGGTGCAACTGCGCTTGTGCACAACCCGAGGCTTTTCTTTATTTGTGTATTCTTTTCTGTTCCTTCCTTTCTTCTCCCTTTCTTTCTTTCATTCTCTCCTTGTGTATGACCCTTCACATAATCACCATCATGCAGCAGTGCGGGTAGGGGGGTCAAGCACAAGGGCTGGTCCCCTTTTCCCGTCTGCGTGACAGCTCCGCACTAAACCGCGGACGTCACTGCCTGCAGATAAACGTCGACCCCAAACAGCTCAGTGGTTAAGACTGCACGCCTGTGAAGATTTGAACCGAGCTCAGTAGGGGGACTGCTATTCATCCCTGACGTTTACCACGTGGTTTTTATCACGTGGTAATAAAATTGGAAGGAGACGATGACGAAGAAGCTCAAGAGGACGATGACGAAGGAGTAGAGCAAGAAGACGACGGCGATGAAGGAGAGGAGGAAGAACACGGCGGAGAAGTAGAAAAAGAAGAGGAGAGGACGACGACATATAATAAGATGAAGAAGAGAAAGAGGAATCAGACAAGAAAATTTTGTGCTATCAGACATAGGGTATCAGACACATAACATATATCGAAATATATGTCGGGTGGGAATAAAGAACCATAAATACTATTTGTGATGGATTAATGCTATATAGCATATTCCTTCGAAATCAGGCGCTTATATTGATCCATTTCGGAGCGGTGCGCCCAAGAAGTTATGCGTACACATGATGTGTCATAGTTTCGGTCGACAAGTTTTGTGCCTTGAGGACTCTGGATACCCTATCAACGGGACCGTGGCGTATGCGGAAGGGCATGCTTAAGAAATAACTGCGATGTCCCCAGCAAGTGGATGGTCGAAACACTGATAATAGCATAAATCTTGCAGTGATCCCATATATTCATGGCCCCTCGCACAGATTGCAAAAGAGCGACATCAACGTTGTGTTTTCCGTCCCTATATAATAGGTTACTGTGCCTTCAAAGTACCGAGCTATTCAGCTGACATTTTGAATTGAGCCATTAAACTGCCGAATACTTCGCCCAGTAAATTTTGTCGAGGCCCAGTCCCCTGTTTCTCTCAACGCAATAAAGCGTTTCTTTCTAGGGAAGATATTAAAGCAATATAAGTTTCAGCACAGGCTAATGCTGTGGCAACCAGAGCTCGGCAAAAATATTTTCAGATTGTATCACTATGCGACAAGATACTCGGGCAACAACTATTTAAGAAAGAGATATAGCACATTACCGCAACCAATGTATACGATAAGATACTTTTAATTTGTACCTTAATATATTCTGATAAATTCTCATTATTTACAATTCTGGATCTGTATCATGCAGCAGAAAACGTGTATCTACGACAATTATTCTTTATTTCTTACTCCAACAAGCTTGTTTCATTTGGATATAATGCCTGCCGGCATCTAAAAAAATGGGGAGTAACTCCACTCTGAGGTGCAAAGATTGAGCAAACAGCGAAGCTGGCAATCCTGCCCAGCTACATCTCGGATCGGCTAAGTTTTTGCAAGCTTATGCTTTTCTATAAGAGACAGCCTGATTGCATGCAGAGCCGTTATGGCGGTCTCTCTGCATATGCACAAACTGCTTTGCTCAGTTTGGCAGGCTCGCAACTCCGGATGATCTGCGCATTGGCGAAGCTTCGCAGCCGCTTCATCGGCGCGATGCTCGGGGCTGGTCCGATCTCTCGAGTAGCAGTGCGGCGGCTTGTTGTTGTTGTTGTTGTTGTTGTTGTTGTTGTTGTTGTTGTTGTTGTTGTTGTTGTTGTTGTTGTTGTTGTTGTTGTTGTTGTCCTCAATTCTGGCACATACCCATCCTGGGGGTTTGGCCAAGATGTGAGAAGTTGAAAGAGTTAAGTCATAAGTACGGCGCGGTGCCTTTCGCGCCGCGCTTCCTCTCGCACTTCTTGGGCCGCCCAATCTCCACGGTGATGTGCTCAGCCAAGAGAAGCGGGGCATTCTCCGCATGCATCAAGGGGCTGTCTACTCTCCCAGAAGTGGTGAGGAACAATAATCGCCAACGCGAAACTGTCTCAACTTTTCTGTGTTCCTTTCAAAAGCAACTGCTTCAGGAAGGGAATTCCATGGTTCAATGGCTGCAGGAAAAAATTAGTTAAACGTAATAGTGGAGCCATGTAGGCGTTGAATGCTCTTGAAAATGAACAGGCGGTGATATGGTAGAACGGGAGGCAGTAATAGTATACCATACATATTGGAGAATGTGTGATATAATTTATGGAGAAAGGGGGTAGTTCAAGCGATGATTTAATGAGGGTTATGCTCACGTGCGGACTATTGTTTGATGAAGTGAATCGGGCCGCACGATTCTGGACCAACTCGAGAGAGGTAATTAAGTAACCTTGATAGGGGTTCCAAATGGGAGAAACATAGTCGACTTTGCTCCTAACGAACGTTTCATATGCCATTTTCCTAATTTCTGTAGGGGACAGGTGTAGTATTATTTTTAAGTAGCCTAGCGTCGAGGTGTCAATTGGTTACGATATTCGAAATGTGCTTCTTTCACGACAGTTTGCTATTCATGAAGACGACTAGGGATCGGTAAGAAATAACATGTGATAAAGATGTAGAATTAAGGCGAGTACTTATAGATCTAACTAGTTTTCTTGCGTGAAACAACTATGTCTCTGTACTTTGAGACGTTGGGCTGCATCAGCCAGCGTGAGCACCACATTTGGATTAGCCTTAAGTTCTGCTGTAGTAATGATTGATCGGTACTGTTTGAGATACGACGGTAGATGATGCAGTCATCCGCGAAGAGGCGAATAGATGACTTAATTCCAGATGGTAAGTCATTTATAAACATAACAAAGAAGTGGGCCAAGTACTGTCCCTGGGAAACGGCGGATATTGCTGGCGTTACTGTCGAATTCTGACCACCAGTGCCTGTAAACTAAGATCGGGCTGTTAGAAAAGACTTTATCCATGAGACTTTATCCATGATAGCGTAGTTGGGTCGAGATTAAGACAACAGAGTTTAGCCGTGAGACGACGATGACCAAGGCGATCAAATGCCTTTTAAAAATAAATGAAAATGACGTCGTTCTGAAAAGAAGAATCCAAGTTCAAGTTAAGGACTGACGTGAATTCGAATAGTTGTGTCTCGCATGATAAACCAGGGCGAAAGCCGTGTGGCTTGCGGAAAAAGAAGGAATTATTATCGAAATGACTTGTGAGATGGGAATATATGACGCGTTCCATTATCTTGCAAGCAACGTATGTCAGGGATATAGGGTGATAATTTGACGGGTCCGAGTGGTTGCCTTTCTTGAAAACCGGGGTTACAGATGCAGTCTTCCAATTATGCGGGATTTCACCTTCTGAAAAGGAGTACGCGAAAGGAACTGCGAGATTAGCGACACTTTTTGTTAAATAACGTCATTCATTTATCTTTTTGTCTGCATTCATATCTTTCTTTTTGCGACATTGGCCTTGTATGGAAAATACCGTCTTAAACTGTAAAGTGTGCTCTTCTTGTTTTCTTTTTTCTTTGTCTTATGCCTCAGTGTTTAGTTGAGTGTCATACTATTTTCGCCTCTGTTATCTTTCTCTCAATGTTCTTCACGTGCCCATGATTACAGCATTTATTTAGTGGCTAACACAGCGGCTGAACTCGAAAGTGTCAAGCTCACTTTGTATGCTGTGCGCTTGACACTTTCTGGACTCATTGTTATGGAGCACTATTTCAAAGCATGACGAATATTCAAATTTAGACTATCTGAATTCAACATGCGCAGACAAAATAGTGTGGCCACGGATTTACGAGCACGAAAACTTTCGTCCACCCGGATGCAGTGACTTGCATCGCATGGCATGCGGGTGTCTTGGAAAGACGGCTAAACGATTGAAAAGTAAGAAAACTGGCCTGCTCCCGGAGAGCACGGGTGACACGGTGCGGGAAAACAATTTTCTATATTCATTTCTATAAGGACCAGCCTTCCCTTGTATTATTATTATTATTATTATTATTATTATTATTATTATTATTATTATTATTATTATTATTATTATTGTTGTTGGTTGTTTGTTGTTGTTGTTGTTGTTGTTGTTTGTCATCTGTCATCTTGTATCACATGTGATGACGCTTAGGATTACTGGAGAAAGCATTGACCCTGTGCTCAGGGTTCTATGCAGAATGAGGCAACCACTGGGAATCAATTATACGAACACAACTAAAGTCGCCGACAAAATCTGCGGATATTAATAATGCTGCGTAAATATGCCGATACCCGAAGTGTTCTCACAAAACGAATGGTGACGGCAAAATCTAATGTTTCGGAGCGCTATATCGTCATACAGTTTGGTTATGGACTTCTCAGAGTTCGTCTCCCTTACTCAATGTATAGCGATGGCCAAAGCATCCTCGGATGGGACTGCGTTGCAGGAAACAGTGCCAGATTTCCGGGAACACTGGCAGGGCGCATGGCCCTTTATCTCTGCCACACGCCGGCTCTCTCAAAGCGCTCAGCAAAGAGGACCTGACAAGTGTTCTACGATATGTACACTGCACCATCACAGCTTATCTAAATTATCAGTGTCATCTTGTCTGACCTTTCGAGCTGCTCACTTGCCGCGTCTTGAACGGACGTGCTTCATTTGGGAAATGTAACTTTTCTCGTCACCAACATCACCGCCAGCTGTCGGTCGTGTGCCATCGTACCACCTCGGGCGTCATTTAATTTTGAGAAATGTACCATTTACGAATAACACAAATCTGTGAGGTCAGGATAAGCGAAGACGTCGCTAAACTAAAACCGTTTATACCGAAGAAAAGGAAACGCCCTCATATCCTGACAAACAAGAGCTATATCAAAGGCAAACTGCATGTGTTCAAACTTGCAAATCTTGGATAAAGCCCTTGTTTGTGCTTTTATTATTCTCTTCCTTTGTCGGCCTTGAAAGTGTGGAATGTGGGCCTTACAAGTGCGGTATGCTATAGATACAACAGGGCCCGGGTCATATTTTTCGATGTTAAAGCAATGGTTCGTTGGAAGCTAGCCCAGCTCTCTTTATCTTGTAATACGGGCCGCCTCTCATTGGGTGATGCACTGACATACGGGTGAGGCACATCGAAAGGTGCAAGGTGTTAAACAATCGCGCACCGACACCAAATATATATATATATATATATATATATATATATATATATATATATATATATATATATATATATATATATATATATATATATATATATATACCAGCAACCCAGTAACATTGACTAAGAAATCGGTGCCAACCAAACACGTCCTGCACTGCCTGCTTGCGCATTATACTTTATATCTACAGTGGAAGTTGAGGGGCCACCGCTTCTGTCAATACCTTCTGCAGAACTTGTGTCCAACACCTTCGAACGCCAGTTCCTTATATTACCTTTCGCATCTACCGATGCATGCTATCCTTTCACACTTCGCAACCAGCGCTGTACTTGTACCATGGACTCACTTGCTCAGTACCAGGGTGCATGCCGAGACCGCCCACGCGCCATGGTCCGCCACTGATACCTGCAGGGACGTAAATGAGACACCACGTAACAAATCCCTCAACTGTAGAAGAGATTGCTTCTTGTTTCACTAAAGTTGGTCAACTATTCCGAAAGTTTTTAGGAGTTTTCAGCGGGGAGTTTATTTCGGCCTATACGCTGTGCGCAAGCGAGCCCCTCGGGAGGCTGGTAAGCTCGGTGTACTATAATAAAGATTTATGATATTAATTGGCAGGTTCTGACGTCCAAAATCAGCTATGATAATGAGGCACGCCCCATAGTGCAGGGCTGCGGAGTCATTTTGGCCGCCTGGGGTGCACCTAAATCCAGGTACACCGGTGTTTTTCGCCTTTCGACCCCATCGAAATGAGGCCGCTTGATTCATTTGTATGGATTTACGTCCCAAAACCACAATATAATTACCAGAGGCGCCGTAGTGGACGGCGCCGGAAATTTCGACCAACTGGGGTTCTTTAACGTGCACTGACATCGCATAGTACACGGGCCTGCAATATTCGCCTCCATCGAAATGCAGCCGCCGTGGCCGGGATTATAACCCTGCCCCTAAGCTTAGCAAGCACATAGAATTTAAGGGATAAAAATTATATGAAGCCAGCCTGCATAAACAAACAGTGCGATTCTCTACCTCCACAGTGACAAAGCGTTTCCAGAATTTGCCGCAAATCTGACAAGGCGTGACATGGTCGTCCGTATGTTCCCACTTTGCCTTTAGAAAGGTTTCGGTCTCATGCGAAAGAGAGAAATTCAGCAAAATAAACGCTGTTCTTTTCGCTCATTTTCGTCAACTAATATTGCCGTTAGAACTTGCCTCGCTTATATTTAAAGATGCAGGTAACCATCACGTGCAGCCAGCAATTTTTCTGCTCCTCAAGTTAACCGGCTTATCGCGTTCCTCCTCGATACAATAGAAGTTCCTTGCAATCTTGCAAAGCTGAAACAGTGTTCATGGCGCACGCATGTCGGTCACGCTCCGTGCGAAAAACAAGACTCGATAACTCGGAGAGTGGGACAATGGGCCTTCCGATATTACCGTGAAAGGTTTATCATGCAAATTCCGCATGTTCTAAATCTCCGATTATTTTCCGCGTCCTTTCAAATGCTTACCTATATTTGGCTGCCCGCGCCGCCGTCGTTTAGAACCTGTAGTGTTGGGCTGCTAGGCTCTAAAACGCCAGTTCGATCACCAGTGCATTTTGGTACGGGCGCTATGCGAGAACATGTGCACTCTTATATTTGAATACTGGCTGAAAAACCTCGAGTGGTAATATATATATATATATATATATATATATATATATATATATATATATATATATATATATATATATATATATATGTATATTTCGGCCGTGGCACGGCCTTCGTCAGGCCGTGCCACGGCCGAAACGTTGAACAATAAACGTGCGATTTTCGCAAGTGCGCAATTCGTTTCTAATCTACTTTTGAACGGGAACACAGAACTTCTTCCCCGAATTATATATATATATATATATATATATATATATATATATATATATATATATATATATATATATATATATATATATATATATATATATATATTATATATATATATATATATATTCCGCAGTTCTCTACGTCAGCGTGTCTCATGACCATGCGGTTGTTTTTTTGACAAGCCATAGTCCTCAGAGAATACGCGAGCCTCATATACTTTTACTTCTCCAATTAGCTTTCAGCTCCAGTTACATAACGCCAAATTAACGAACTGTACAAGTGCACTTTATTAAATCGCCGGTAATTACTACGAACGATTCTTAGCCAGAGGAGTGGGCAGAAAAGCGGTATATAAGGCAGCTCAACCGCATATACTTCGACGCCACTCCGGCCGACCAACTGCTCTGCGTCAAGGCCGATAATAAGCTTTTCCGAGCCACCGACTCTCGCGCCTCGGTTTCCTCAAGCGACGGTGCGGGTGTTTGTATCGCTGCGTGAGCACTTAGTAAGTACAGTCGCCGCAGCATCGGCTGTGCTTTGACCATGTATCCAGGCTGTTTGCGCGCTGTCGCCGTGGCGTGATCCCGAGTGTCAAGGGAAATCGCGCGATTCGAGGCCAGCAGAGAGGGAGGAACATGGCGATCAGCCTAACGCGCCCGGCGACGGCACGTGCCACCAGAACTCGTCGGCAACCCCTTCCCCTCCCCCCTTTCCGCTCTTGTTTTTGAGAGAACGCTCACTCACGTACCCTCTCGAAGAGATACAGCCGCTCAATAGTGAATGAACGCGCAAAGAGAGCTGCTTCGGCACGTGGCGTGTTCAGATTGACGACGCGTCCGGTGAAGTCGTTTAATCGCGGCGCCGTCGCGACACGCGAACGTGCGGCAGTAGCCTAAGGCTAGACGACGGCAAGCATACCACCTACGCGCAGACGTTTGAATAGAAAGTATAGGCATGGGCGTCTGTCGATTACATTCAATTGGAAGTAAAAACATTTCATAATTTTGAGCGCTGAAACCAAGCGCAATCAGGCACGCCTTAGTGAAGGAAGGCTGGATTAACTTTGACCATATCTATATCGAGTTCACGATGTTCCGGCATTTTCCATTCGCCGGCACCCTGGTGTTTGGGGGTGAGCTAAAGTGAATGAAGGCGAATCAACGGGAATTACACACCAATTAAAATAGATTGATGTAAATAATCATTAGTTGAGGCTCAATCAAAGGGAATTAGGTCAATTGCAAAGATGCAGTAACTACGCAATGGACAGAGAATGTAAAAGTAATTTAATGAGTATATCGTGAGAACATGGGCTTCCACATGTTCTCAGTACAGCCACTGAGTTAATTAGAGGGAGACTAAGGGAAAAACGATTTTTCTCGCATTTGTAAATTGCGTTTTCAAAATACCAAAAGCACCACCCTTTGGAGGAGAAGACCTTGGCAAGCTAGAAAACAAACAAAAAGGAAATGCGAGCGTTGACGCTGCTTTGAAGTGCCACCACTAATATGCGCGAGGTCTTACATCTTTGGCGGCGTATACTAAGGCCCACAAAATTATCGGTAAAATATACGTACATGCTGCATAAAAAAGACGGAGAAGAAAAGAAATTGGCCTTCTGACGTCATGAGGCGCGAAATTCAACAATAAACATGTCACACTAAATTTTTAATGCCAACCATTTGTTGGCCATCTTGAGCAACTATGACAGTATCTATCTATATCTAGCCGCCTACGTCTCGGTACTCTCCTGGTCGTATCGTTCACTCGATATACAACAAAATTTGGATGGTATGGCATGAATGTATGACGAACATGAAAGATTGGTCTTTACACTATACTGACATGATATACTCGTCATGTGCGTCACAATTAACGATGCTACAATCACATTAGGCTCATACCCGTAGCGCTCGACAATCCTATATTAGGGTATGTGCCACAGGTGTTCGAATTTTATAAAGCCCAGTACAATCTCAAGCCAACTCAAATAGACATTTAACATATCATTCCAACACACTACAAACCGTTCAAATGCATACGGTTTGCCATATCATGATAGTGATATGTAGATGTAACAAACACACAGAAACACGAATGCGTATAATTTCCAAAGCCATCCTACCAAGGAGCAGGGGGGTATCGAACCCGTGCCCCCGAGGTGCCAAGCAAGCACGCGACCACTAGACTACGGCGTCTCCTCCGACACAGTATATATATATATATATATATATATATATATATATATATATATATATATATATATATATATATAGTAAGTAAACCTGTTACACCGGTAGTTGTGATGATGGTGATTGTGTAACGTGAATTGCGCTCGTGAGTGTTAAGCGCTGTCATAGCAGCCTAATGCACAATGCATATGCTCTATCCCGTAGAATTGTTTTAATCAGCGACGCTTATGATACGCGCATCATCGCACCGTGGTGTGCATTTACTTCCAAAAAACAATGGTCTGTGCTGTGCGCTAGTGCGACTGTCAACGTTACGTCATACGATGACCTTCCATGCACTTCTCACAAAGACGTTCGTCCTATCCGTAGCATTTCGCTGAATGCCGCACGATTCGTCATGCGCAGTTTCCTCACTGACTCCTTCACATGACACCGATTCCCACAATGCGTGGCATCTGCAGGATTTTTCTTTTAATGTTGAACATAAAATGGCGAGATAATTAACAATGGAGTTTCCGAAATATAAGATATCAGTCTAAAGCACTTCATTGTTTCCCTTTATAGTCCCTTTAGGCAGTCAAATACGCTCAAAATATATTATCTGATTTACAAGAAGCCTTCCGCGCTTTCTACAGAATGCCTATCTGAACCATGTAGAGTACATTTAAAAAAACATGCATACAGCGATTTTTTTCCCTGCATCATGTCATCTTCCTGCTACCAAATGGGACAATTTCTTTCAACAGGAATTCTACAGAACCGATAAGCCAATTGAAAAATAAATTACATTTATAATGAGTCGCCTCCGGTGATTTACTGTGGGAAAGTTCAGTTCCATCTCATCGGAGCACAAGAAAAAAAATTACACCATCTCCCGCTAAAGGGAACCATGTGTGGATGCGAAGCAGCGGGGAGATGTAATTTTTCGCGGCAGCGGCCCGAGCGCTCATCGCGGCGCTGCACAGGAGAGGCGCGCGTTCTGCGTCATTTTCATACCGCGGAACTACCATGGCGCCCCCAGCGGTGTATGCAGCTGTCGCACCACCTGTCGTGCGCGCCGCTCCGTAGAGTGGAGAATTCCTAGAGGAGAGAAAGGAGGGAGAGCAGGAGAGGAGAGAGAGGGGGAGGGGACGCGTATGCGCTGTGGGGATGTGGGACGCGGGATGCGGGCGCCGCTCCGTAGAG